>JXTC01000086.1:11050-65853 GCA_002914845.1 Trema orientale | reverse complement strand
TTTATTGTTACTATATCAGCTGTTAAAATTAATTCTACCTATCTAGGACTCGATCTTGGCACCAGTCCATAACGATCAAAGTCAAATCAAGCAACAGCTGGTACCATAGAGAAGCGGCCATAAACTGGAGAGTCTTGACCAATTTAAAATATCACTTGATATAGTTGAAACGACTGAATTTTGGGTCAAAATGAGCTACATTTTGCAGTCAAAACATAGACACAAAATGAGTTGCATTTTTGGTTTGTAAACCTTTAAATACATTGTGTTATAGGTTTGTAAGTCTTTATGTACTTTTGTGTTCTTAGATATTGTGTTACAACTTATAAGGTTCTAAATCTTTAGATACTTTGTTCTTTTGAATTAAACCTCTTTAATCTCTTGTTTAACAACAGAAAATATGACTGAAGACACACATTGCACGTGCCAAAGGCACAATACCACACTAGTATAATAATAAACGTGAAAGAATCATTGATTCCTCTCCTGGCCTAATGTTTTAGCTTTTTTTTTTTTTTTGTAGCAGATACCAGCAAAACAAGGCTACATGGAGTCAGATCAGAACCTGTTTCAGTACAGCCTCCTCACCATTTACCTCATCGGGCCATCCACCGCCGTCACCCTCTGCTTCCTCCAAGCTCCGTATGGCAAGCACCGCCGCCCAGGGTGGGGCCCAACAATGCCGGCGCCACTGGCCTGGTTCTTCATGGAGAGCCCCACGCTCTGGCTTACCCTCCTCCTTTTCCCCCTTGGAATCCACAGCTCCAATCCCAAATCCCTCACTCTCGTCTGTGTCTTCCTCCTCCACTACTTCAACCGGACTTGCCTCTTCCCGCTCCGCCTCCACCGCCGGACCGCCCATCAGAAAGCCGCCCCCGGTTTCCCGGTCTCCATGGCGGTTTTGGCCTTCGGATTCAACTTCTTGAATTCCTACCTGCAGATCAGATGGGTCTCTCACTACGCCGATTACAACGGGGATGAGTGGTTCTGGTGGCGATTTTGGGTCGGAGCGGCGGTTTTCTTTGCCGGAATGGCAGTGAACGTGTGGTCAGACCGGGTCCTGGTTCGGCTGAAGGAGGAGGCAGGCGGAGGGTACAAGGTGCCGAGAGGAGGGTGGTTCGAGGTGGTGAGTTGCCCTAATTACTTGGGGGAGTGCGTGGAGTGGTTGGGCTGGGCCCTGATGACGTGGTCTTGGGCTGGACTAGGCTTTCTTCTCTTCACGTGTGCCAACTTGGTGCCTCGGGCACGTGCGAACCATAAGTGGTATTTGGACAAGTTTGGGGAAGATTATCCCAAGTCGAGAAAAGCTGTTATCCCTTTTTTGTACTGATTATTTTTTATGTTATGTCTGCCTTTTGGGTAATTTTGAATGTGGAGGAATCAATTGAATTCTTTATTTTGTGGACATGTTTAGTTAACTAAATATTCTTGCAAGGCGAGTTTGGATTTGAATTTAGACTATTTAGTTGATTAAACTTATATTTTAGATAAGAGAATATAGATTTATAAAATATACATGTGTATATATATACACACACACATAAAGAATCATTGTGTGTATATATATATACACATAAGAGTAATATAGAGAGAGAAGTGATTACAGGCTACTTATTGATTTAGAATTCCATTTTTTTTTTGTATTGTTATATGCATCTACAAGTGTCCAACTCAAACAAAAATGGAAAAAAAAAAGAGAGGGAGGGAGGGGTACAAGGACGAAGAATGTGACAACTGAGGAGGTGGTATTTTTATAAGCTGACAATGAAAAGGAAAAGAAAATATTTGTTGTTCCGAATATCTCCTGCTCCTAGGCAACTTATACCCAAGTGATTCGAGTTCATAATGAACCAAAAGAGAAACAGGAAAAAGTGTCTAGAGTTGTATTATTTATTACTTTTTGAGGATGTTTGAGTCCAAGTTGACGATGAGAGGACTAACGAACCTTACTTGAAGATGTTTTGACTCTGGAGCTAATTCTAAATTGTCAACTCCTCATACTGTATTGCTTCGATTGCTACATCAAAAAAGAGATTGACGTGATCACGTTGTTGTTGATAAAGTTGAGACGTTTCTCAGGATTATTATTGTCATGATGTAAGTGTTGAAGGCTACATTTTTATTTTCATTTATTGTTTTAATTTAGGCAAAAACAAAGTAATTATAGAGTGTTTATGATAAAATACCATACAAACACATTCCCTAAAACCATCCACAATTACCTTAAAACAGGGAAAAAGAATTTCCTTAAAACAAGAAGAAAAGGATTTCCTTGAAATAAAGAAAGAAGGAAAAACATCATGTACATACTTTAACACTCCCCCTCAAGTTGGTGCATGCCGACTTGCACATAGGTTTTAGAACAACTTTGAAAATCTCTCTCGTCAAACTCAAGTTCACATGAGTTTCACAGCAGATTGATTTCTAGAATTTCACATGTCAGGGTCAAATTCACATGAGTTTCACATCACCATAATAAATTTCAGAAGCTTCACATGCTAGGCTTATACCATCATAAGCTTCACAGCATATGCTTCAATTTCAAAAGCTTCACATGTCAGGCTCACACCATCATGAGCTTCACAACATAGGCTTCAATTCGATTCAATACTACAAGAAATCATCTGAAATTGTTGTCAATTCTGGGACACTTTTATCTTTTCATCTTGTGTCTTCATTTCAACGACTGCAACAATAGAAGTAGCTTTCGAATTCTTTATCGTAGATACCAAATAAGTTCAAAATAACAGTTTTTTTGTATGACCAATTTTGTTGCATTGGTCCATTCTAAATATATATTTTTTTTATCCATCATCATTTTTTTTTGGTTTTTCCTTTGTTTTCTTGTTTTTCTTTTTTTTTTTTTCCTAAATAAAGAGAAGTAAACTATCAAACAAAAGAAATGAAACAATGGCCTAGTTTGGTAGGGCTTTTGTAAAAGCTAAAACCACTTTTTAAAGAATTTTGTAGTGAAAAAGTGTTTGGTAAAAGGTGAAAAAGCAGATTATTCGATAATTTTGTGCAAAGCTGCAGCTATAAGCTAAAGCCGGTGTAGGGTAGCTTCTCACGATAGATTGAACGAGAATATGTTCTCTTCATTTAATCAATTTTATATATGGACAAAATTAACCTTACCCAAAATTCAAAATACCAATTAAACCAACCTAATTATTTCATTCTCTTCCCTCTTTCCTTTAACCAGCCGCTCCTCACACTCAGGGGGAAAAAACAAAAAAAGCCGTTGTTCATCTTTTTCTTCGCATAACCTGCAGCCTCCTCCTCCATCATCTCATCTAGTCCATTTCTGGTTCATCTTCTACGCAAAATCAGGTCGTGGTGGAGTGGATTATTTGGGTTCTTCAGTTTTTATTGAGGTATTTTCCTGTATTTTTCTTTTCCTCATTTAATCTAGGTTCAATTATTATTAGTGATTAAACTTTAGTGGGTACTTGAAATATGATAGCTGAAAGTATGAATTGATATTGCTGATTTTGTGAGCTTGTTCTTCTCCTTTTTTTTTGGCATTTATGTGAATTGATATGGACTGTATGGACATGGTTTCTTCTTTACCCATCATCTATTTGAGGAAAGTCCTTAATGAGGATGACAATATTATTTGCATGGTCCCAAGATTATAGGTTTTAAAATCACTTATTGTTTGCAATGGTCAGTTTTCACTCACTATATATTTTTTTTTCAAAAGGACCCACCCATACATGTTGTCTTTATCTATATGATTTATTCAAATCCCATTATATATACCTCTGTTTTTAAGGAGAATTTTATAAAGAAGTGAGCAGACTTTTATTATATGACATGACCTTAACCTTTTTTTTTTTTTTTTTGGAGTGGATCACCTTTCTAATGTCCCTTATTCTTTGCAAAGATTTTATGTCCATATATATATATGTATGATCAGCAGGGTATAGATTGTTAATTATTTAGCGTAAGCATAGAATCCGTCTTCAAGCACCCATTAAAAAAAAAAAAGTAGTTTGAAATTATTTTGATTTCTATAATTATATGTCACCCAAGATCAACTCAATGCATTAACTTTTGATTAAGTAAATGTTGGCCTTACGCATTCAAGGTCATGATGGCCAAAATTCTTCTACATTAGCAGCATATGGGCATTATATATTATATTGTATATTAATATATGAATATAGGGCTTATAGAAATATGACCAAATTTTAGGCCTAATTTCAGTAAATGTCCTTTTGTCAAATGTTATAGCAAAATGTCCGGTATATATGCATATACCAAGTGTAAAATTTTATATACCAAGTATAAAAAATTATATACCCAGTGCATTTCAGTACAGTAACTAAAAGTGGTAGAAATGTGTATCTACCAAGTGTAAAAATATATATACCTGGACATTTAGCTATAAAATTTTAAAAGTAGATATCTACTTAATCAAATTTAAAATTTTGGTCATCCACTTAAATTTCTCATGAATATACTGCATATATATGTGACTTATGGGCTTTATATACAACGAATATCATATTATTTGATATTCTTGACCAATTATTTTTATGAACTAGTAGTATTAAGTGCAATGCACCATATATTTTCTTAAATCGGAGTATCGATTTAACTTATTGCTCGTTCGTGCATTTATGTGACTGATAACATTGCATATACATGAACTGAATTAATAACAATTAGGACTCTTCTTTATTTTTTTTCCTCTTTTTTTTTCCCCTTTACAATTATAGTATGGTCTTCCCGATATTTGTTTGGTGTACATAGTGTACTTAGGATTCATGCGGTTGATGTCCTTCCCTTCTTTGGACACTTTAAAAACGCTTTTATGCTCCAAAATCCTTAGAAAGATACTTCATAAAACAATTGATTATCATTTGGTCGATAAAAATTTGTAATTTCACACTAATAATTAGCACTCTTTATATTCTCAACTTCAACCCTTGGGGAATTGATATGTATCCAAAATTGTTAATTACTTAGTTAGTTTTTACGAAAATTGTGATTTACTTACCAGTTTACTTTTTAGATGGATAATGAAAATAATACCATTAGTAGTACACAAAATGAGGGTGCCATTCCACGGGTTAAGGCAATATGGGATCCCTACTTCTTTTTTGTGATTTATGCATCAAAGAAATTGAAGATGGACACCGCCCTATCACTCATGTAGATAAATTTGGATTTGTGAACTTAATGATAAATATAAAAAATACAACTGGAAGAGTGTATACAAGAACACAACTAAAAAATAAGTGGGATTCACTAAAAAATGACCGGAAACTTTGGAAGCAACTTATTAGCAAGGAAACTGGTTTAGGATGGAATACAAAGAAGAAAACTGTTGACGCATCTGAAGATTGGTGGAACTCTAAATTACTGGTATATTGCTAACCATTGTTATTAAATTAGTATGATTATTAAGTTAGCATGAATTTCAATTGTCTAATTTGCTCTTGTAGACCCAATCCAATGCTTTAAAGTTTCGCATCCGAGGTATTGAACCAGAATTAGAGGAAAAATTAGATAGAATGTTCATAAACATTATTGCCATAGGGGAGCATGCTTGGACACCTTCATCAGGAGTAGTTCTATCTGAGTCTGAAAAAATGTCAAATGATAATGAAACCTTATCAAAACAAGTTGAGAGTAGTGATGAGTCAGAGGATCAGCCTATGCCTGAAGAGAAAAATAAGAAGAGATTAACTGAGCAACTTGAGAAAGAATGTCAAAGTCAATCATTCTTCTTTTATTACCTTTGTTACATTTGTTAGTATGGCTTTTCATCATTATTGCTCCTCATATTTTTTGTCGAAATACGGGTACACACTTTTAGCATAGTAAATAGTAATTGAACATAACCTAAATGCGAAAGAAACTAATTTATATGGGAATCCAAATAGCCGTATGTTGCAACTGATTTACATGTCCATTCATTTACACAATCATCGTGTGAACCAAGAGAATTTGATGCGAGTTTGCAGAATGTCTATCTTGATAAATAGGACTCACATGTACCATAAAACAACTCTTTCTTTTTTCTGGGTCTATTTTGCTTAGCAGATCATGGGAGCTTGAGTTTATTAATTTATTGTTTTCCTATTTGAACAGGGTGCTACTAGGGTCACAGTCTTTGTATCCCAGCAATATATGAGGTACTTTTTTTTTTTTTTTTTTTCTTTGTCTGATTTTGCAATTTCAATATGAGTTTTGAAATCTCTTATCAATGCTGATTATTTCAAATTTAGAACAAAAGTTCTTTTTTCTTTTTTGGGTATGTGACTATAGTTAGTCTCTTTTGATGCTTGTGTTCATGACTTGGCATAGATTTTCTCCAACAAACCCTTAAAACGTGCGAACTAAAGCCAATGAGCTACACATCGTCTCTTGTGTTGTTGAACAACGTACTTGAGTTGTAGTTGTAGTGTAGAAAGAATGGTTATTGAAATGTGTTCCCGGGTCCGAGGAGGAACATGCATATTGCCATGATCATAGGTCTTATGAGTGATACATAGTATGAATTACAAAGATAATTATCATGGCATAATTGATCGTATTTATTAGAGAATAGGCACTGGTCTAAATAATGAAGCGTTGATCTATAGTTTATGAGTCATTAAACGTAAGGGCAATCATGAAATCACTTTATTGATTAAATGTCAAAAGATGTATATAGTATTATCATAATTATGACACGGAGATTATGGATCAATATAATAAGGCAGAGCAGTACAAAATGTTGTTAGATTAGGAAACAAATATTTATTTAATCAAGGTACCGTTAAGTGGTCTTATTAAGTGTTTACTTTAATTGATATTCTTTCTTTCTTTAGCCTAGACAAAATGTGTCCCAATTTTATCAAATCCAATTCAACCAAGATATTAAGTTCACATACGGCAAGAGTACGAGAACTTTGGTCTAGCCAAGGTGTACATCTCCAATTTGACAAGAGTATGACAGTTTAAAGATATCGAAATTCTAGTCCAGCGAAGGTATTGAAACTTTAGAGTCTAGCAAAGGTATACCGATTCAGGTCTAGCAAAAGTAGAGAGGTTTTAGTCTATCTGAGGTATGTGACTCCAGTCTAACTAAGGTAGGAAGAATTTGGTCCAACTGAGGTCCTTATTTTGTTCAACCATCGTGGTTGATATTATTAGTACACCCTCGTCTTTTTAATATTATTTTCGGCATTGATTTTATACATTCTCCACAATTTATATTTTCCAAATTATTGATTTCTGATATGGTATATACGTAAAGATGCTAGTTTCCATGTATCTATTTATATTGTGTATGCGTGTATATATATACATATCAACAATTTTTATCTCAACTAATATGGAAATTCTTGTTGTCACTTTATGCCATTTTCTTCGTTCGTCCATTTTTATAATTAGCATCAAGTCATTAATTCGACATGCAGATTATAAAGGAGGATTTAGAACTCACAAAAATTAAGAGCAAGTGCAGAAGAACGTACCTGCCGTGCCGTAGGCCGAATAATAGTAGTGATGAGAGTAAGGAAATACTTTAATCAAAAAGGGATGAAATCAAGAGAACGGATGGGAAGAATATAGTCCCACAACTAAAGACTCAAATTGATAGCCCGGAGATGATATTGCCCTTTTATTAGGTAATGGGCTTCAGCTCTCTAAATTTTTAATACCCTATTTTTCTCCTCTCCATTTTGTTCATAGCTCTCATTGCAATGTTTTTGTTTTAACTTAACTTCTTCTCTTATCACTCTTTTGTTTACCCTTGTAACTCAAAGAGTCTTTCTTCTAACGATTTTCTTTTCTTCTTCCTTCCTCTCTTTTTCTCTTTCTCTTTCTTTTCCTGAACTCTCCCCTTCCTAGCCCGTGTCTTACTTCTTGCTTGCTTCTCTATTTATAGTGGTGGTGATGTCTACCATTAGCCATCTAGACTTTCTATTTTATAGATCCTCTTTTTGTTCTCCTAGATTCCCTCTTTTCCCGATATACAATCTTTTGCAAGCATATTTCTCTCCTCTCTTTTTTATATATCTTTTCCTTTGTTATTTGCTTATTGCTTTATGACTATATCTCCCCTTCTTAGATCCTCTTCTTGCCAATTTCTTGAGACGGAATATTTTCCATGTTTTAAGGACACCATGTGTCCATTATGTAAGTATTTTCCAATACCCATCATAATAGAAGTCCCATATTTCTCGTAGAGTTTGTTTCATTTTTTCTTTTTGTAGAGCACTTTTAAGCTATCAATTTAATCACATTTAGTGTGGGTCCCATTTGGCATTGCTATATTCAAACACCCCACACCACATCCCACAATATCATTTCCATAGGTGTAATTCATAACCATCTCCAATCCATTTCTACCCCAAAACAAAATGCATCGATTTTGGCTACTCATATCTTCCATTTAGACTTTTCCTGAGTGTATCAAACTTTTGTTCATCAAATAATTACACTATCATTACTTTGTTATCTATCATTTCTTTGGATTACTTAAATCTGGTAGACTCATGCTAATGCCACTTTTTTTTAATGAATACCCAAGTCTTGAACCTAGCTTTAAAAACTGATCTTATGAATTTTGCCTAAGAATTAATCAATTCTTCATAGTGTATTAAACTTGAGACCCTTTTTTTCTTTTGGGCTTGAATAATCTTGGAGACATTTTTATTGTTTCTTGAAGTGTTGATCATGATTAATGGCTTGGTTGTGAAATAGCTCGAGTAAGAATAGGAATTAAGTTTTCGCTTAGTTCGTGTACTAAAAATTTTGTTTATGTTGATCTGCCAGGCATTGATGATGTACATTTTTGTGATTGTTGATCTGTTAATTATGAGATATTGTCTTTGATTCTTGGCATTGTTCTATTGACCTGATATGTAAATGGTTCCTTATTTTCCTCTGGCTTGCAGGGATGTTTCTTCATGTAGCTGATAGATTGGACCGTGTGCGGTGACAACTGAGTTTTGGATTTACTTTGTTTAGAATCAAGTTTTCAGATCTGTACTCGACAGTAACACTAGCCAGCTTTTGTGATAGTATGGATGATTTCAAGATATTTAAAACAATACTGTGATACACAATTGTGATGTGCATCAAAGTAGTAAGACGAGTTCTACTTGATAGTAATAAGCACTGAATGGAAATTCCAAAGTGTTGAATTATTTTTTCGCTCTGGCCAGAGTGAGAATTTAATCTTACTGGTGATAAATGATAACAATTACGTTGTGGATATCTGAGTTCTTAACATGGTTCATAGATAGGCTAACAACAATGCTTAGCTTAGTTGCGTTACACCCAGTTGCATATCAGCCTTCGATTTTACGGGTGGTCGAGAATGGAGGGTTGTGATTGACGCTTCTGACCATTGCGGAGCTTTGTGGATGGCATCAGCATGAGTTACAAAATATCTCCTATATATCCTGTCCTCTCACCCGACTTGAAATATCTTTGAGAGAACAAAGAGGTGAGGAGAATGACCATATGCTGGCATTGCTGCATAACGAGCGGTTCTGGCCTCAACCATATAGAGGGTGGTTATGTGCCTTGAGTAGCATATGATGAGACCATTTCCTTTAGTTTTTTTTTGGTGGAGTGAGAAAGGCAGATCTCATTCTGGAATGAAGAACCTTCATGAGCAATGACTAATATTTGTTACAATTCACATTCAACAACATTATTGGTATTAAAACATTCAAGATATCGCGTGTCATACAGCTCAACCATATGAAAAAGTCAAGGCCTCCTTTGGTGGTACTGTCTATGTGTCACTACTCTCTAGTAATTAATACGTGTGGTTTTGTCTTCTTCTCCTCATTTTTTGGGGTGCGGTGTTTGAATTGAATGCGTATTCACGAAGAGCAAAATGCGTTGAGTGTGAAAGGTGGGGTGGTTGGCTGCTGAGTGAATGACCACCACAAACCAAAAGCTCAAAGCTCAAAACTTGTTCACTACTCACTAGCGCCTCCTCCTCCACCACCCCACCAAACTCGATCCTCAAAACGCCTATTCAGCCACTTGACTTGGGTATGGCCAAATGTGAAGAAACGACTTCCCCTAGTGGAGCACCGCCAATCCATTTTGGCTTTTGCAATCATTAGCTTCACCAAAACAAACCTCTGGTTTTCACACGTGGCAGAACATGTTTCTCCACCTATACGACTTGTCGTTTGAACCTTACTGATTCATGTAACGTGGTCTCGTTAAACGCAGCGTTTTATTGGAGTTAATAAGTGTTAAGATGCTCGTTGCCGTGCACCCAACGACTTCAGAGCTACAGTTATGGGCTTTCCTTTTCCTTTTTCTTTTTCTTTTTCCTTTTTCTTTTTTGATATGACAACAAACGGTTATGGCTTCGTTTGTACACACTGGAGTAGCTTCCTCTTTTGCAGACCCCACAAATACGGAGCTATTTGGTTTGTGAAGTAAATTGCCACATTCTCACACTCTGTCTGTCAGTCTCTCTCTATTTTTCTCTCTATAAATATATAAGTAGATACATATACGTCTGATCAAGCTCTTCTCAACATGGTATGAATTCTTCCTTGCTTTCTGATATTCTTTATCAAAAAATCTGGAGCTTCTCTAGTGTTAAAGAGGTACTTCCACATTCTAATTTCTGTCCCTTTTTAATGAACTGCGTTTGTGTTAACTGAATATTTTGTTTGAAATGTTTGGAAGAAACTCCTCAAATTTCTTATCATATCATAATTTTTTAAGAGGGAATAACAATGTGAACAATGGTTGCTCTTTCTTTGACTCAAAGTTTTAGCTTGTGAATATTGTCCCACTTGGTAGCACATTAGGCCTTCACTTTTTATTTTATTTTTTTATATGGGATTTCTGATTTATCATATGGGATTTCTGATTTATCCTAAAGTTCGGAGCTTTTTATTGTTTTATTATGTGGGTTATAAAGAATTCAATGTTTTTAATTCCCTCTTTTTCAGGAAATGGTGATGAAGATTTTTTCTACTCATCATAGTCATGTACAGTTTCCATATAGAACTGTTTGGTTCACAGTTTTCCTGGTATTCTTGCTACACATTTCTGAAGGGACTTCTTCAGCTTCCCCATACATGATTGGTCTTGGGAGCTATGACATAACAGGGCCAGCTGCAGATGTCAATATGATGGGGTATGCTAATCTGGGGCAGATTGCATCTGGGGTTCACTTCAGATTGCGGGCTCGAACGTTTATTGTTGCAGAGCCAAAGGGAAACCGTGTAGTGTTTGTCAATCTTGATGCTTGTATGGCTTCCCAAATTGTTACTATTAAAGTACTTGAAAGATTAAAAGCAAGGTGAAGAATCTATACGTAATTAGTCTCAATGTTAATATCTTTCACCAATAGATATGAGCTTTTTGGGTTGATCATCAGTAGATATATACTAAAGAATGTCATGTAGCATTTTGAAGTCGAAATCGTTAAATTTTTCCGCAACATGAAAGTACAAACTTTAAAGGAGCTTTTTCTCTTATCCAGATGAATAAAGAGTTACTTTTCCAAGTTTTTGAGGTCATATTATATGTTTCTTCTAGGTACGGGGACCTTTACACAGAGCAAAATGTTGCAATTAGTGGCATTCACACTCATGCTGGCCCTGGAGGCTATCTCCAGTATGTTGTGTACATTGTAACATCTCTCGGATTTGTGCGCCAGTCGTTCGATGTTATTGTTGATGGCATTGAGAAGAGCATTATACAAGCTCATGAAAATCTTCGACCAGGATCAATTTTTGTAAACAAAGGTGAGGGAAACTGACTCTTGAAAACGAGTGTCGAAAAATATCCTTTCAAGAAGCAGGTTTTATCTCCGGCCTATGTCAGATAAGTCTACTCTAAAGGATTATGTTAAAACTTTGGATGAGTCTAAAACATATGACATTATCCTCTTCTTTTGCGGTTTTATGTTTATTTTAAGTCAGGTTTTTATGGCGTTCTGTCTATCAGAAACTTAGCTTTACTTCTATCATGTCATGGTGCAATTTGTCCATGGATAGACAAGACATTGTGTTGCACTTTTTCTCTAATATTTTCTTCTATGCTATAACAGGAGAGCTCTTAAATGCTGGTGTGAGCCGTAGTCCCAGCGCTTATCTTAACAATCCTGCAAGTGAGCGGAGTAAATACAAGTATGATGTAGATAAAGAAATGACTCTCATTAAGTTTGTTGATAACTTTTGGGGCCCAGTAGGTAGCTTTAATTGGTTTGCAACTCATGGAACTTCTATGAGCCATACAAACTCGTTAATAAGTGGTGACAACAAAGGAGCTGCTTCAAGATTTATGGAGGATTGGTTTGAACAGAAGCGTTCTAATAGTCTCAACTTCACTAAATCAGGAAGCAACAGTATCCCTCGAAGGGTCTCAAGTTTGTTTCTGGATCCCAAGGGAAATAGTAAGTGCAGTATTCTTGTCAAATTTATATAAATGTACAATGTCGAATACAAAAATCTTTAATTGCTAGATCAGAGTATCGAGATGATTGTTCGTATAGTAAAAGATTATGTCTACATGCATACATACATACATATATACACGATGAAAGCGTTCGGCAGGTTTAGACCGGAAGCCTACTATCCTCTTATAAATCTTTATTTTCCCAGATGGAAAACGCTGTCTGTTTTATGACAAATATATGATCTTTCAATACAGGAAATGAATTAATCAAACTTGCTGCCTCCTTTCAGTCTTCCCAAGGACAGCCTGCAACAAGGCTTTTGAGTATAGAAAAGAGGGTCAGGAATGCTTTAAGGAAACCTGACAGGCCTCAATTCGTATCCGCATTCTGTCAATCGAATTGCGGTGATGTAAGCCCCAACGTTCTTGGCGCATTTTGCTTAGATACTGGTTTGCCATGCGATTTTGATCACAGTACCTGCAACGGTAAAAATGAACTTTGCTATGGCCGTGGTCCAGGGTACATACTATTCTGGCTTCTGAAGAATTTTCCATTCATGTTTGTTAGAATGCTATTAATGAATGGCTTCAAACCATATTTCATCTTCATTTTGCAGTTACCCTGATGAATTTGAGAGCACACGTATTATTGGAGAAAGGCAATTCGAGAAAGCAGTAGAGCTGTTTGATAAAGCCACTGAGAAGCTTAAAGGGAAGATTAGATACCGTCACGCATATGTCGACTTCTCCACCCTAAAACTTTCAGTTCTTCAAGAGGGAGGGGGTAATAGGGTGGTGGAAACATGCCCTGCTGCATTGGGTTTTGCATTTGCTGCCGGAACCACTGATGGGCCAGGAGCTTTTGATTTCAAGCAGGGAGATGACCAGGTAAGAAGTTTCTGGTGCATCATGTTTGACCCATCTTTATGTATATCCCTTTTGAATGACCATAATACCTTAGTTATTTCTGACCCTTGTATTGGTAATTTTTTAGGGGAATGCCTTCTGGAGACTGGTGAGAAATGTCCTGAAAACACCAACACAAGAGCAGATCAAATGTCAGCATCCAAAGCCTATTGTCCTTGATACTGGGGAGATGAAGGAGCCGTATGACTGGGCTGTAAGTATCTGGTTTTGGTTTCATTGATATGTGTTATGTTTAAGACGCACAACTTGGTACGTTCTATTTGTTGGGTGTACTCAAATGTCCCAATTTCAATATGTCCTGTTGAATGGTTTTAGATGGCAGTATTTTGAAATGAATTGACCATTTGTTATAGCTTTTCTGAATATGGATTAATGCTGGTACTCAAACACATGTAATGAACTGATTTTTCAGCCCTCAATAGTTCCAGTTCAGATTTTGCAGATTGGGCAACTTGTCATTCTCAGTGTACCTGCAGGTAGAAGCAAACCTATTATTTTCTTCTAGTATTACTTTATTTCCTCTTAGGTACAGCAGTATCCTTCTTAGAGCCATCTGATAATGAATTCTAACTAAAGCTGTAAATGAAGTGAGCAAAAAATTATAATGATTCTATAAAATGGCAAGGTCCTAAAAACTCTTGCTTTCTTGTTATTAAGTAAATAAGTTACATGAAACTGCTTCACTTCTTCAAAGCTGGAAGCATTGACTTACCTCGACCAAATTGGCATTGTTATTTTCTTTCTTGATAGCTTTCTATTTTCTTTAAGCATTGCATATCTAACAATTATTTCATTCAGAGTTCACAACCATGGCTGGTAGGCGCCTCCGTGAGGCTGTCAGAACAGTGCTTATTTCTGAAGGAAATGGAGAATTTGACAACAATGTCCATATAGTTATAGCAGGGTTGACTAATACATATTCGCAGTACGTTACCACCTTTGAGGAGTACCAGGTTCAGAGATACGAGGTCTGTAGTAACCGTTCCCCCAGTTATTTTTGTTTCAACAATTAGAGATTAATCATTAGATATGCAAACTTCAAGCTAATGAAATTTTTAAGATCTATAAATCAGAAGGAGCCATATACTAAATTCAAATCAGTATTAGCTTCCACTTCTCGGAACATATTCTGATCACTACTCCAATTTTCAGGGAGCCTCCACTCTTTTTGGACCACACACACTTGAAGCTTACATTGAAGAGTTCAAGAAGCTGGCCGCAGCTCTAATTGGCGGACAAGCTATTCAACCAGGACCACAACCTCCGGACCTCCTCGAAAAACAAATCAGCCTACTGACTCCAGTGGTTGTGGACTCGACTCCTTTTGGTGTGAACTTTGGAGATGTTAAAACTGACGTCCCTCAGAATTCCACCTTCAAGAGGGGTGACATGGTATCAGTCACCTTCTGGTCTGCCTGCCCCAGGAATGATCTCATGACTGAGGGCACCTTTGCTCTGGTTGAGCTTCTGCAGGATCACAAGACATGGATTCCGGCCTATGATGATGACGATTTCTGCCTCCGGTTCAAGTGGTTAAGGCCCAAGAAACTTAGTCCTCAGAGCTATGCAACCATAGAGTGGAGGATCCCAGAATCTGCAGCTCCAGGTGTATACAGGATAACCCATTTTGGTGCTTCGAAAGCACTTCTTGGATCAATCCGCCACTTCACAGGTTCATCCAGTGCTTTCCTAGTGGCATAAGGAGGCTGCAAAGCACAGGATAGTCCTTGTTCAACCTATTTACTTTTCTTTGCTAATTATTCGGACAAACAATGAATATTTGTAGTTTATTCAACAAAGAGAATAGGCTATATGGTAGTTGCTGAAATGAAAACCAAAGCTTAGAAATCAACATGGGAAAGTTACCCTTCATATATTTACACGCAGGGAACAGATACTACCGTCATTTTCAGTAATAAACAAGCAGAAATTTGAGTTTGTAATAGTCCAAGAAAGCCAAACTCAGATAAATGATAGTTTATTCATTTGCTTCAGCAGATTATTATTCTAGTGATTCTGCAATTCTTTAACTTCATTTTTTCTTCACTAGCAAGAAAGCCAACTACGTCTGTTATCTTTTTCATCATTTCATTTATTAGTAACATGCTTCTTGGTCATTAACTGTAAATAGACATTTGAATCACGAAGATCTTGATCGTCGCGCGTATTTCTGTCCGAACTACTGCCACACTTTTGTCGTAGTAATAGTAATTATACATGATATAAATGTGAAAATTAAGGAACAAACTTTGCTTTATATGAGAATCTGAACATTCATATGTTGTGACTTACATCTCCATTTGTGTACACAATCACTGCATGAACTAAATTATATAGATTCAAAGTTTGCTTCTTTAGTTTACAGGATTTGATTATTAAGTTTAACTGAATTTCCATGTGCATAATTCGGATGCCGAACTTTGGTACAACAAGCCAATTAGCTACTTGAAACTCTATATCATGTATATCTATAAAATATGTGTACGCGTTTTATATATATATATATATATATATATATATATATAGGTTGCCATATATATATATGTATATGAATATAGAGATTTGTCTTTTATGTTCACAGAGGTACTTGGAAGTTTTTTATTTGTTTTTGTTTATGTTTTAATTTTTTGTTTTTTGTTTTTATTTATTTATTTATTTATTTATTGCTGAAGAGTGGTACTTGGAAGTTAAAAATAAATAAATAAGGGTACTTGGAAGTTGGAACCTGCATCAGCCTACATAATACAACCCACTGGCCAACAAGTGGTCCATTTGGACTCCCATTATATTCTTATCTTATGCTCTTTGTTTACTTTTCATTAAAGTTACCAATCACAGCATCTTCACTTTGGTCAATACGATTCTTTTTAACCCTTATAAAAGGCCATTAGAACCCATACCATAGCGCTCCTCTCACCAAAAATTGTCACATCTCACATATGTGCATCTTTGATAATATCATTCATTTTCAAGATAGCTTATGTCAAAGCTTTTTCTTCAACTGGCCTATTCATAGCTTATTTTAGTGATCTTACGCATTCGAACTTTCATTTCAACCAACTAACACAGACTTAATAGCCCAATCTAATTTCTCTTTCTTAGTTCTTATTGTGTGGGGTTCATTAAAAATCAGAAGAAACATTCCAGATTTGGGGTATTTGATTCCCATAGGAGGACAGAATCTCATTCTCATTTCTGATGACTTGGACAATAAAAATATTATTCCTGTGATTCCTTTAAAAGGAAATAATAATGAGATTTGGTAATTAAGAAAAAAGTTTTTACTTTTTTGATGCTAAATAATCCATTAATAATGTTTTGATTATTTTAATATTAATAATCACGTTAATCCATATTGGCAGGTGCATCGGGGTTGTTACAACTTTTTATTAATTTTTTTTTCAAAAAAAAAAAAAAAAAACAGAAAGAAAAGAAGGAAAAAACAAAAGAAGAGGAAACCTTATATTAATTAAATAATACTGACTAATTTAGACAATTAACAAATTCGTTTGTGACCCGCCATGAGTTGTTCTACACTGCATCGTCATTTCTGACGTTTTCCAATGTCAGCATGCCACGTATTGTCCAGTCAGAAATGCGGCTACTCGGATGGAAAGCTAATCCTCTATCCTAATTCCTATCTTGCTAATGCTCTATGTCTATCTAATCCACACATCATCTACTCATTGCAATTTAAAAAAAAAAATAATTAATTTACCCATATATTGAAGAAGAATAGAAGATAGGATAAGTAGAATCATTGTTTCTATTACTTGTTATTTAATTCTCATCAATATGAATAAGAATTGTCAAGAACCTCAACAATTGTGTTTATTTGAACTAGGAGTATGAACTATAATACACTGAAGTTATAAATTACCTCATGGACAAAATATTTAGATCTAAATTAGTTTCTATTGAGAGCAAAATAGTCTCTTTTAGAATTATAAATGATTAAAGATAATGTCCCTTTTAGAATTATGAATGGTTAAAGATAATGTCATTCTTTAGCAAGTTAGTGAGAATACTATTCCTTTATTTCATTTTGTGTCATATGAATTTACTATCTTCTCATTTTGAATTAAGGAAATTATTGTCACACAGAAAAATTTCATTAAGATTAAGTAAATATGGCATTAAGTTAATCGGTTATTTAATGTGAAGGGGAGAAAAATGATTTACACTCATTAAAATCGAAAAAAACTAAAGAAAAATACTGACTATATTCTTTTTTCCTCCTTTTTTTTCCTCACTTTTTTTCGCTCTTCATTATTTAACATGAGAACTCCATTGTGCTTTATAATATAATTGAAATATAAAATACTGTAGGAGAATCTATATATCAAGTAGTAGTGAGAGTTGAGAATTAGAAAAAATAAAACTAGCGCTTTTCAAATGTTTAACATATATTTATAACCAGTAATTCTATTAGATAGGAAGTAATCATGGGAAATAGATAATACCCACACACTCCCAAGAGGGTGGTCGAAGTGGCAATGAGCTTGAACTTAAGGCCTTCTCTTATTTAGAGATAGTGAGATCTTGAGTTCGAGCCCCCACATCGCCCTTGGGAGCCCAATCGAATGGGGGTGACTCTGGGAAGTGACCCACCACAGGGATCTCATCCGCTCTTTTTATTATAAAAAAAAAAAAGATAATACCTACACAAGCGTAAACCATTCTGTACACGTACTTCCTGAAATAAAAGTTACTATTCTGTATGTGCACGTGGCGAACCACAACAGGGAGAAATATGGAAATTGCACCACGAACCAGAAGAACCGACCACAGACGAGACAATCCAAAATTGCAAATGTCTAAAAAGGCAAGCAAGACGAAACCGAACAGAGTATAAAAACTCATAACACATTAAACTCGAAACACAGCTTTAAAAGGGCCCCCAAAAAAAAAAAAAAACAAAACAAAACAAAAAAAAGAAGGAAAGGAGGCAGAAGGTGGGAAAAGGACCAAATTGCGCAACCAGCGATTTGGGGTTCCATTTCCCGAGATTCCCATTCTTCGAAACCCAGTTTGCCATATATGGGTATATATATAGAGCCCTAATAGTCTTGATCGTTTTCTAGTCCTTGGTTGGTTCTGAGTTGGGTCATCTCTCTCCAAAAAAAAAAAAAAAAAGGGAAGGGGAAAAAAAAATGGTGGCTGATCACAACCCCAAATCCAACATTTCTTTCGCTGGAACTTTCGCCAGTAGTGCTTTCGCCGCTTGTACGGCCGAGGTAAATCAACCTCTTACTAATGACTCATCAAATGTAATGTGAGTTGTAACACCCCATCACTCATCCAACTCTGAAAAAACTCTAAACATTCTCATGTTTTTCATGTCTTTTTCTTTTTTATTTGGGTTCAAATTCTTTGGTTTCGATCTACTTTTCTTCTTGTTTGGGACAATTTTCACAAGCCAACGACTTTTTTCTATTTTTTTTTTTATTTTTTAAATATATGGTGTTACTTTGTAAGATTTGAGCCAAACCCAGTTGGCTTCTGTGAGTTACGAGCTTTTTCCACTAGTTGATGAGAAATTCTGAATACATAAGCTATTTGGGTTGCCATTAGATTTGCAAATTGATTAAGTTCGAAGCATAATATGAGATATCGACTATATTCTATCTTCTTGTTCAGTTTTGCTTGTTCTGATCATTGATCACGATCTTATGGATGGTGATATAAGGTGGGACTGGTTTATAAGATGCTGTGAGATTGATATGTCTGTTAATGCCTTTTTCTCAGTTCTTGCAAATTAGGATTATTTGACTGTTGATAAAAAAATAAAATAAAATAATTACTCGGAAAATCGGCACCATTTAGCTTGATGGGCGGTGAACAGAAGTTTCTTGTTCTTTCAAAGAGCATTTTTAAAAGGGTTTAGATAAAACTGTATTTTGGTCTAGTTGTTTGTCATTATTTATTGCTGAAGTTTACTCTTGGGGAAACTGTAAAAATGAAAGCTTTGAGCTTTTTATAATGAAAACTTAGTTCCTCGAAGAAAAACTGAACAACTATTTGCAATCTGACAAATGTTCTTTTTCTCACTTTTTTTTTTTTGTTTGTTTGTTTGCGCAATTCATTTGTTAGCTGTAGCCCTTTTAGTTAAGAACCTGTGTTTGAACTTGACGCAGATTATTAGTATTCCTTTGGACACTGCTAAAGTTAGGCTTCAACTCCAAAAGACAGCCGTTGCCGGGGATGGAGTCGCCTTGCCAAAATACAGGGGTATGCTGGGCACAGTTGGTACCATTGCAAGGGAAGAAGGTCTAACAGCACTATGGAAAGGCATTGTACCCGGATTACATAGGCAGTGCCTGTTTGGAGGCTTAAGAGTTGGATTATATGAGCCTGTAGGTCTTTGGTGTTTTCTTCACATTAACTTTAATTAATTTTTATCTGTGCTGACATCTGACACCATCTTATGAATTGTGGACTTGACAGGTTAAGACCTTATATGTAGGAAAAGACTTTGTTGGAGATGTTCCTTTAACCAAGAAAATACTGGCTGCATTAACAACTGGTGAGAAAAATTTTGCATGCTTATAAATTATTAATTTTACGGGCACTGTACTTTTTCGCATTTTAGTATTTTTTGTGATATAGTGGGTATTTTATCTTTCAATCAAAAGTTCCTTTCTTTCTCTTAAAATTTCTTTCTTTCCTTTGATTCTTTGTCACGTGGATGCTTGTCTTCAAAATAGGTGCTCTAGCGATTACAGTTGCAAATCCAACTGATCTTGTCAAAGTTAGACTTCAAGCTGAAGGAAAGCTGCCTCCTGGGGTGCCAAGACGCTATTCTGGAGCACTGAATGCTTATTCCACCATCATCAGACAGGTTGTGGATCTGAGCTTGACAATTTGGCTCCATACAGTTTTATTTCTTTTTCTAACTTCTTCCTTTTGTCCAACTTGTTTCTGATTCTTAGGAAGGTTTTGGGGCCCTATGGACTGGGATTGGACCCAACGTAGCAAGAAATGCTATTATAAATGCTGCTGAGCTTGCTAGCTATGATCAAGTGAAGCAGGTACCTTCTTGTGTTCTAGAATTCTTCTTCTCTTTTCTTTTCCAGTATAAATGTTTTCGCTGTTTCTGAATTATATTATGTCAATGCAGACAATTTTGAAAATTCCAGGGTTTACAGATAATGTTGTTACTCATCTTCTTGCTGGTCTGGGGGCAGGTTTCTTTGCTGTCTGTTTTGGTTCTCCCGTTGATGTGGTAAGTATCTACATTTGCATTTCTCTACTTCAGAAATTACTTATATCTGGTTTTCATTGATAGTTAATCTGTATCACATTGTGGTGGCCGGGACACGTAGAATTAATTTTGTTCTGCTGTTATTTTTGTTTCCCATTACTTGCAATATTGTTTATTTATATGAGACTCTATCAATCTCTAATCTATAAAAATAGTAAAATAGTCTTCACAACTATAGGGCAAACATACATGATTGATGGTGATCCTTTGGGATCCAGTCAGGTGAAAATATACAGTACTAAAACTTGATTTCAATTAATATGGAGTAAAAGTCCTAGTTGCCTATTTTCTTCTGGTTTTTTTTTTACTAAACTTCTCAGCAAAAATATTTGTACTAAACTAGTTTTTATTGCGCGATTTTTTTACGTTCTTTTTCAGGTTAAGTCGAGAATGATGGGTGATCCTTCTTACAAAAGCACACTTGACTGTTTCGTCAAAACTTTGAAGAATGATGTATGTCTCTTTTTCCCGATTGTATTTTATTTTATTTTTGCCAATTTCTGCTTAGGCTTTAAGAAATGATATTGAACTTTTAGCATCTGTTGTTTGCAGGGCCCTCTTGCTTTTTATAAGGGTTTCATACCAAATTTTGGACGGCTAGGAACCTGGAATGTGGTTATGTTTTTAACGCTAGAACAGGTATGAGTTAGAAGTAGATCACTCTCAATGGTAATAAGGTTTTTGTTCCCATTTGCTCTTTACACTTGCTACGTTAAGTTTCGTACTGTAGAACTAATTGGTATGGATGCTATATATAACTAAACTGACCCTTTTTTTTTGATTACTTATTCATTATGATGTTGTTTTGATGACAGGCCAAGAAATTTGTCAGAAGTATAGAGTCATCTTGAGTCTTGAGGAGATAATCTAAGCCAACAATTTGGCATTTGCAAGGGATAGAGCCTATAGCTAAGGAAATGGAATAATAATGCCTTAAGCCATTGTCTTTCTCTCGTTTTGCTAAGATTGAAAGAAGATTCTTCAAGATAAACTCTTTAATTATTGAACTTATAAGCTCAAAATAATTGTTATTCAAATGGGAATTGTGAATTTCTCTTTGTTAAGATTTATGGTGTAAAAGTCAAAATTTTCTTTTTTGGCTCTGTAATTGTTATATTTAATCCATTACAAGTGAAGTATTGGAAAGTATTACACCATCCTGATATCACAAACAGTTTCAAAATTTTATGTAGCCAAATATAAATAAGTATCAATTATTATTAAACCAAAATTCATGTTATAAATAATCTATATCAGTAAAAAAAGTCCAAATTAAAGATTATGTTAGACGAATACAGAGAGAAATAGACTGTGCACAAAACATGAACAGTTAATGTGCACATAAATTTGCAAAGAGACATATTAGAGCTCCATATAATGTATCTTTCCGGCTTATTCAAATCGTCCTCTACCATTGGAGTTGATTCCTTATATTAATACAAAGATGAATCTATTGCGAAAAAACGATTATTGGCAATGTAAAAATCTTTCAAATTTGGATCTCAAAAACTTTAAATTTAGAAGAATGCCACCAAAACTCATACAAAAAAATAAACAAACAAAACTCATACAAGATTAGGTGAGACAAAATACCATAAATCTATATCTAACGTACAAAGGCTTTCACATATGCCGAAGGTTTTTAAGGCAAAAATATAAAAGAAAATTCCCATTGGAGAGAGATTCAAAAAAAATCTCCCTCTCTAGTGAGTTAGAAAGCTATGGAGGCAAGGATTTCGAAGAAGATGGAGTCAAGTTCTATAGAAGAAGGAAAAAAAAATGGCTTACATTTTTCTCTTTCACTCCATTCAAGAAAAAAAAAATCACACAAAAAGAGAAAAAAAAGAAGGAAAAAATATACACAATTTATATAACTCTTACACTATGTTTGATAAGAGGGAAGAAGAATAGGAAGGATGGAGAGGTTAAGAATGATGGAAAACGCAAAAAAATAGAAAGGAATGTGACAACCCTTAAGTTGTTTGGTATTAAGAATGAAGAGCAAAAAAGATAAAGAGTATTTAATTATAAAATTTCTATATTTACCCTTTTTTTTTTTAATAACTCTTTGGATGGTAAAGTTGCCATTACACTTTCTTTTTTTTCCTCTTTCACTCCAATCCATCCAAAGAGGAAGAGAGACTTAGCCCGTTCACCTCTCTTCTCCCTCTCTGCATCATTCTTACCAAACACAAGAATTTATCTCTCCCTCTATCTCTCTCCATCCTTCCACTCTATCCTTCTTCATCCTTCCACTCTTCCCTCTTACCAAACAAAACATAAAGAAAGGTGACGGACCGATCAAATCTTCTAACTTATAATAAATTGGATTGGATTTGAAAATAAAATCCTTGAATTGGAATTTTGAAAAGTAGAAGGGTCATAATTTAAGGACTATAGATGTTTTTTAATCTTATTATAGAAATCATTAATTAAATGATCCGACAAATTCTGTATTAAGTCTCGTAATTTATTATGGAGCTCACTACAATCAACGGCAGCTGTGATCCAACAACTTACGTATCGTAATCATAACCTATTAAGGAAACGACCGCAACCAACTGCTGTGATCTGATAAGTTACAATGTATCTTTCATCATATCCATTGATCAAAATTCACGCCCAATCAACGGCTGAAATCGGACGAGTAACGAGTCACTAGCGCATATATCCTATTCTTAGGCACAAATTGTATACTTGTCGTTTGAGACAAGTAGTTCTCGTTGCGTAAAAAGACCAAAAGCTAGCGATATCGAGGGTGTTTGTTCAAATCAAAACCCAGCAAGCGTTTCTGAGACGAGAAGCCACACAAAAACGCCGGTGAAGTATCGAATCCACAGACCCATTTTTCTCATTTTCTGGTGAGCTTCCTTTTTCTGCTTCTTTTTAGTTAACCATCTGTTATTACAACGCTAACTTCCTTCATATTTTATATATATATATATATATATATATATTTTCAATTATGGTTTGTTGGGCTCGAACAATTTTATAGAATAGGTCTCTAGGAAGACTAGGGTTTTCTAGAAGATGACTCAAATATCGATTTTGCTTATATTGAATTGTTGATGGTGGAACTCTTCGATTTATTTCTGGGTTCGTGGAATTGCGTACAGTTTGCTCTACTAAGATCCATCACCATGGAATTCTTATTCGGGACATTGTGCTATGCTTTTACTGAACTTTAAAAAGCTCAATTTGGGAACTTTGTTGGGTTTCCTCGCGCTTTTAATGGGTTCTTTTTTTTTTTTTTTTTTTTTTTTTTTTTTTTAGTTCACATAAATAATCCATGGCTGCCCTGCTTATATTTTCTAGTTTTTTCGTGATGATTGACCATCTTTTAGTGCTTCTTCAGGTTTTGCAGTTGTGCAACTTAAGTAAAAAATTTGAAGCCAAAGAGGGGGAAACGGTCGGAAGAAAGGGGTGAGATTAAGGTGAATGATGCTTCAGATCCGGCTTAGCAAGACCCCATCTGCGGATGGTGCTGGAGGGGCGAAACCCTTACCAGTGGACACGGTCACTGTTGCATGCCCTGATCACTTAGTGCTTGCTGATCTTCCTGTAGCAAAGGGTATCGGTGCAGCAATTGCTGCTTCGCTTGTCAAGACTGTAGGTCGGAGGTCCCGTCGCCAGCTTGGGGAACGTGTCCACTTCTGTGTTCGCTGTGATTTCCCAATAGCAATTTATGGACGCCTGGTACATTGTCTTCTTTTTTTTTTTTTTTGTTCCTTTTAAATTCATGTGCTTTTAATCGTTTCATTCTCTCCAATATTAATTTTCTGTCTAACTGTTACTCAGAGTCTCAGAGTAGTGGAGAATAAAAGTTGAGAAGTGATTCTATAGACCATTATTAACAAGTTTAACTACTTGCAGAGTCCCTGTGAGCATGCCTTCTGTCTGGATTGTGCTAGGAGTGATTCAATCTGCTATCTGTAAGCTCTCTGAACTTTCATTAAAATAAATCATGCACATCATTCTGCTAGCTATTATTTTCTTCCTGCTTGCAAGATTCTTTTCTTGGCTTTTTGTACATGGGATTTCCGTTAGTCTCTGTTCAAATTGCCTTGACTATTATTGCATGTTATTTTGATGATTTATGCTTAATTGAGGAGGTCCTCTACAGTCTACTTACAAGTTGCATATATTCATAATAGTTGCATATATTCATATTTCTATCATGATGGATTTTTTTTTTTGTTTTTTTTGGAGAATAAATAATTAAATATGCACTCATTGTGGATATTAGTTTGAGTGCTAAGTGATAACCTGTGTTTTCACTAAGCTGCTCCAAACAAGGTGAGATATAATGTTGAGAAATGAGGATCTGTATCTAGGATAGAATATACCGTATAGAATCTAGGTCTATTTACTTCATGTTTGCATGCTCCTTAAAGAAACTACATAAAGACTCCCAAACATGGTATCGTACAATATGATTTGGGGTCTTCAAAAGTTATCTTGGTGATTTAGATTGTTACTGGATAACTCTAAATCCTATTACAGAAGCAAGCAAACACACGTACCAAGAAAAACAAAAACTTTTAAGTCCTGTTATAATAAGAACTCTTGTTGTTCTTTAGTCTAAAATAGTTGATACTAGTGTGGCTACTCATTTGAGAAGGAAATAAAAAAATAAGCTATTCTTTTAAAGAATTAGTATTGGTAACTAATGAATCACCTAAGCATCTTGCTTTCTGATATTTGTTTCGCAGTTGTGATGAACGAATTCAGAAGATTCAAACGATCAAAATTATGGAGGGTATTTTCATCTGTGCAGCCCCTCACTGCCTCAAGTCTTTCTTGAAGAGGACTGACTTTGAATCTCATATCCACGAGAACCATGCTGAGCTTCTTCAGTCAAATGTGGAGAAAGAAGATAATAATGATTCGGAAGTTCAGTGCGTCAAACAATCTTCTGTATCTGATTCTAACATCCGAGCGACACTCAGGTCAGGCTTGTCTCCTGGTTCAAACTCACAAGTTCAAGATCGAGAAGACAAAGCTCGTCGTCAGCAGACAAGGGAACAATCAGTGCCAAGGGCAATGATACCGCCCAAACCACATCAAGCTTTTGGTCAAGTACAGAATAATCAATCAGAGCCGCAACCAGACTACCGACCCCAAGGCTTTGATAGGCCCGGTCCTCACAACCCCTTCCAACAACAAAACTTTGACTCACCAGGTGCTCCAAAGCAGGAACCAGGTCTGTATTCAGAAAAGCAACAAGGAAATATGTCTGAGACTCCCTTCCCTGAATATCCACCCATGCATGCCATTCAGCCACCCAACTACATGGGGCCAGTCAACTCAAACCAGATGCTGAATCGCTCCGTACCGTTTGGTTATCCTCCTTTCCCGGGCGATGGATCCCAAGCATTTTATGGTGCTCCTTATGATATGGCACGCCAGGATTCAGCACCAGAAGCAGGATCAGAACAAGGGTCATTGTTGGGTTTTCCACCAGGTTCTGCAGGGAACACCAATCTCCCAGCTAACTATCATCAACCATGGAATGCAGGACAGGTCGGTATGCCTTTTGAACATCCGCAAGGAGGTCAAGATAGTTTCACTAACTTGTCAGACTCTCAAGGAAAGGTTCCATATTATCCAGGAGAATTTGGACGGAACCCAGGAGGCCCTCCCACGCCTATGGCCAACAAAGTGATGGAACCATTGCAGGATGGTAATCCGGCGGATCCTAGGGATGGCAAGGGTATATTAGCGCCGCAGCCCATGCAACTTCCTCCACCTCCCCCACCCCCTCACACGTCACATATGAAACGCAAGTACTATTCGGGTGATATAGGCCGAGACGGACAAAGCTATGGATGGCAACACGAGAACCGTGAAAGCTTCGGAAGTGGCCAGGACTAGAGACTATTTGCCCTCTGGATTCTTTTACCCTTTTCATTTTGTGATTAATGTTACTTTTATTTTTTTGTCACATGAACTTCTATCAATTAGTCTATAGTCTCTTCTGGGAGCATCTTCATGTGTTCTTTAAACATTTTGCTCTCCTTTTCTTTTGTTGCCCTTTTATTCTACTTAGCGTATGGCTCAGTTTTTCATGGCCTTAATCTGAGAGCAATCAATCTCGTCTTTTGTGTTCGTTTAAAAGGTCTTTCAGTGCGCTAGCATTTAGCATCTTCTATGTAGTCATCTCAATTCTGTTGCAGTTTCTTTTGTAACTTCTTTTGATAAATGTCAAAAATAATGTCCACAGTCCCTTTTTGTTTCTATTTTCATTTTTTATGTTTAGCAATCGTCCTGAATTCTTTGGTGGCATGTTGGGCAGAAATCAAATAAACATTTTCCTCATGCAGCCTCGAAAGAAGGAAAAAAAAAAAAAAAAACGATAGGTTGAACTTATATTATATCAGGTGAAGCACAGCCAAAACTATTCATCTTATACAAATGATTTCTTATGATGAACTTGCATTTAAT
This sequence comes from Trema orientale, assembly GCA_002914845.1. Classification (NCBI taxonomy): domain Eukaryota; kingdom Viridiplantae; phylum Streptophyta; class Magnoliopsida; order Rosales; family Cannabaceae; genus Trema; species Trema orientale. Next base: position 38,831 of record JXTC01000086.1, on the reverse strand, counting down.
TCCTCTCAATGTTTCTCAGACAAAGAGCCCTTACGACTTCTCTAATCAAAACCTTCAGTCTTAAAGGGTAAAAAAATGGATAAAATCCAAAAAGGAATTCCTCTTTTTACCAAAAAAGACAACAAACTCACACTCCGCTATCATGACACTTTCTTGCATCCCATGATCTTCTCATAACGAAGAAAATCCCAAAAATTAAAATAAATAAATAAAAAAAAGAGTAAAAAAGGTGTATAAAAATATGTGAACTTGAGAGGGTGGGTATCAACTAAGTTTTCTTTTCTCCAGAACCCACTTTTGCAATTTGCTGACACACTTTTCATCTATCATGGCATACAATTGCTGCAATTTCCTGTACTCCAGTATGATATACTTGTCAATATAATCTTCATATCTCTCATAAAGGGCTGGAATTGTTAAAACAATGACGAGACCTGCCACAGAGGAAAAAAATGAATTCGTTCTAGAAAAGTTCTTCAGAAGTTTCTTTTCATATTCTACATCTGAGATTCTTAATAACTGATACTATAGGCCTTCCTTAGTTAACACCAACATCTGTGGTTTTTAGTTCTAAAAAGTCAAAAGAACGGTGGAGACTCTTATAAGCAAAAACTTGAGATGATTTCCACCATTCATTTTATTTATATATATGTGAAAAAAAAAAATGAATGAAAATGGTAGTAGTCACCAAGCAAGACATAAATAAATCAAAGAAAATAAGCACACTCTTTGAAACTCACTGGTATATGCCAAAGTAAGAAAATCAGTCAAGGCACCGACAAAAGATATCAGACACAGGTATCCAGCTACTTTGAAGAACAACCTCGAGTCTTTACCGAGGGCAATATCTTGTGAAACTGAGAGCAAGTTGTTTACACGAGTGCGGATGAAAGACGCTGCTTCATTTACCATTTCTTCTGACAAATGCAATTGTGGCAGGGGTGGAGAAGGTCTGTTCAGAGAAGGCTGCAATTAAGTGCAAGTTTTTTGGCATATTGAAAAAGAAAAGGATCCCATATTATATCAAAGCCAAAAAGGAATTTAAAAACCGATTAGGTAACTACTAGTAATCAGGAAGCAGAAGATGCAAATGTCAGCAGTCTATTGAACATATTAAACTATTAAACACCATCAAAGAAAAGAAAAAAAAAAAGGTGTAGTTTTTATCTCTTAGACTCATAGTCATAACTCATAGTTGCAATCAATTCTTGTGAAACATAAAGACATATAGTTATACATGCCAGTTGCTTCTGGCAGGGGAATGCTGAAAAACAAAATGCAAGAAACTAACACTGCCTTCTGGACTGATATCAACCTATACAAACAACTTCACTTCCATCTGCTAAATGGTGAAATAGTTCTCATACTTAAGCCTCTAACATCAGCTCGGAAATTCAATATTACAGTATTCAAAATTTTCAAAGAACTTAGGTCATAAACTAGATAGATCATAGCCCTTTTAGACAATGAAAACTGTAAGACCATCCATTCAACATGGAAAACTAAGCACCTGAAACCGATCCAAACTTTAGCCTGTAGTGCCAATTCTATACAGACTGAAGTAAGCAGCCAGTAAACAGCTTAATGTCAAATAAGTAAAACCCTTACAAGTAGAATGAAGAGCCATACTTTATTTTCAAGATAAAGACAGTAGAGTTAACAACTAACAATATAACTATGAGGAGAAGACATAAATACAAAGCTACGATCATGTCCTAAAACCAGGAAAAACAAGCTCAATTACAAATAAGATGAAGACAATCAATTCTAGAAACACATTTATTATGTCCTTGGAGGGGAAATGCCACCAACCAACAACCAACAATATTCAAGAATTACCGGTTGAGAATTGCAGCAGATTTAGCCCAGAGGAAGAGAATGACAATGAGGAGGAGGAGAACACTAGAGACCAGAGATAACAAAGTATAGCCAGATTTCTCAAAAATCACCCAAGCAGCTAGAGTTACTAATAATATCCCAACAGTCAGATTCTTTTGTCTCCACAAAATCACATCCGCCACTGCTTAAAAAAATAAAAAAAAAAAAACCAAGAAAGTCTTTAAACCAATTATATCACCAGAAAGCATATTAGTTAGATCAAATCTAGTCAGATTGATAAAAATAGAGTTCCATGATGCAAGGGAGCATTTTATAACAATATATATCTTCAACTTATTACGTACATTAAATGCTTGCTGAACAAGTTAAAAGCTTCCGTACATATTAAATACTATGGTGAACCACATTCACTTAAAAATCCCAGTTCCCAATTAAATCAAAACTTAATGAAGATCTTCAATACAAGGATTAACAAATACCCATAATTGAAAAAGGAGGAAAAAGTCAGAGAAGATGATCGAGTTGACTCACCAAGACCTCCTCCGAGGATCTCATGAACACTTCTTTGCCTGTTAAACAATCGATCCGAAGAACCCATTAGGGGGAAACTAAGAAAACAGAGCTTTGAATCTGATTCAGATCTCTAAGACCCCAAAAAAGAAACAACCAGCTTTGAGACTGATATGATCTTCAAAACCCAGAAAAGCAGTGGCTCACACCCTTTTTATCCAACTCTTTTTTTCTCCTGAATCCTAAGAATATAATATACAGGAAATGGGTTTTGAAAGGTATGGCTGGTGGTCACAACTTCCAGCCTAAAAGCGGCAAGCCACTCATGGCTTTTCTTGCTTTTCTATTCATCTTTTGTATTCTCCCACATATTCACTAAAGATTATATTATAACTAAATACATGCACGGTAGATTATTTATATATATTTATATGGATCATATACATATTAAGGAGTGAGTATGAACAAGAAAGATGACATTTTCTCCATTGGTGACCGACTAATTGAGCCCCTTGAGCAGGTTGGCTGGCTTTTTCTTACCGTCTTTTCAAACTTTTTCGAGGGTATTATCGTCACTCATCGACAGTGGCTTTTTCCACGATAGTGTAAGAACGGGATGTTTCACCATTTTACGATGGTAGTTTCGTCTTTTAAGTTCGTGTGGGGTGGCTCCTCTGATAAAGCATTACATGGCCAAGTAACAAAATTCTGCTGTAAAATACTGACTTCGAAGAAAACTGGTGTAAAGTCGAAAAATCTAAAGCGTCGGGGGCAGGGCCACATGTTTTTATAGGAAAACAGTAAAAAGTAGTTCTGGTTGTGCTATATTTGTAACAAAAACTTAATGCGAATAGAACTGACAATAGAAGAGGAGTTTATTAGTGACTACATATCCTCAAAAATTATAAATTTACACCACTAGATTTGCTAATGGTCAAATTATCTTAGAAAATCAAAATATAAATTATAAGGTTTTTGTCAAGATAAATGCCAAATACGTAATTAACACTATTAGACTGACAACTAAGGTAAAAGGTTATATAAATGTAATGACACCAGATGCTTCAAAACACATTCATTAGTGGTAAAAGTATTTTCTTATACCTTAAGCTCAGAATTACACGAACTCGCATTTATAAGATACAAAAAGAAAAAGACTTAATAACTTCCATTATTAGTAAGCACTTCCATTATTAGTAAGTCTTTGCTTCTTGAAATTCCTTAAAAATCAACATTCTTATTGGCTATTGCACCACTGAACCTAGGAAATCAGCCATTAACCTTCTAGAAAATATATGAAAATTGAGCCAAAAAAAGAGAAGGTTGGGCAAAACCCAGAAATTATGATCATCCATTTGCAGGGCCGGGAGGTTATCTCTTCAAGTTTACAGTGTGAATGAACTTCAATGTAGACTCGACAAATGCATGATGAAGACGTATACCCTCCGAAATACAATGACTTTGCACCAAGGATGTGAGTTCGACTAACCAACTTAACCCAACATGGATCATTGTCTTCAACGATTAAATTATAAATTAAAGAATATTACCAAAATCTTTCTTATTCAACTTTATCTTTATCCTTGCTGCTTTGGTTTTCATCTTGAGAAGCAACAGCTTCGGGTTTGCTCAAGGCTGGGGAAGAATCCATCAGACTGGCAGCTATTGCAGCCTTCAAGTCATCATCTTCCATCTGTGAAAGCATTTGTGCTTCTCCATACGACAGGTCAGAAGGCCGTGGGTTCAAACTCGGCCTCTCAGATGGAACCTGCATAGAGCTTAGGGATTTTGTTATTCTCTCAGCGTCATCCGGTGAAAGCCACTGGCCATAACCATTAGAAGCTTCGGAAGCTGAAATCGGACACTCCTTCGGGAAGTTTCCTCTAACCAGGAAAATGCTCCAACCAGAGCCTTTCAAAGTGTCCAAATAAGCTGAGAGGTAAAACTTGGAGAGGTGCATTGGGGCGGCATACAGACTGTCAAAATTGTACCACTCTCCACTGACTTTCCTGATACAGAACCAATGGTCATGCAAATGACAAATGAAGGCATTTTCTAGCTCAGGGTCAATCTGGGCGGGCTCAGCAACCGGAGAGTGAAGGGGGATGACTTGGAGATCCCAGACCTCCAAAGCCTTCTCTAAAACCTGAAAGCAGCAATTCAATAGGGAAAAACAATAGAAGTCAATTACAAAAAATTGTCATTCCAACCGGAAAATGGAAGTGCATAATAATTATCATCAAAACTAAAATAAATACAGAACATAGAAGATTATGGGCCACCAGAAAAGCCAACTGATTCACGTAGGAGAATTCAAATGCCCATGTAGGAAAATCTAGTCATGAGCAAATACACACACACACACACACACACACAAGAACACAGATAAAAATCCATCCCCATGTTTAATTATTCAAGAGGAAAAATATCATTGTAAATCAAATAAATGCACAACACGAATTGGCAAGAATTCAGGTTGATGCAAGATCAACGCATATTTCAATCAGTTCAATATATTACATCATATGATATGGTGACCTACTGTGAAATTTCACAGAATAATACAATGGCAGAACGAGAATCTCTCCATTATGGTTTGGCACATTTCTATGTGCATCCCTAAAGGCTTTTACCAAGCTTCCAAAATAAGGGTAGAAGATTTTCAGAAAATACGAACTGCAGAAGCTTCTTGAACTTCTATAACTAATTCACATTGTTCTAAATCATTCTTGCCAAAATCATGAGAAGCAGCAAGAGCAACAAAAAGAATCAAAACGCAAGCAACCATCTGACTTATGTTCAATTATAAAACTTAAACACACCTTTTGAATGCCCTTGCTATTTATCTTGATATCAATTGCATTACAATCACCCAATTAAAAAAAGTAGACACATGAAGATATACCCAAAACCAAGTATACAGATACGGTAGTGTCACACAAGGAAACAAAGAAAAGATACTCAACCCTGGTCAAAACAACATTATATTCTGAAAACTGTATGATTCTCGATAAGACATAAGGCAACTTCTAATGTCCAAGTTAATATAATCAGGTGGGGATAAGGAATCCAATATCACTTGCATTACAGTTATGGAAACGAATATGGTAACAACTAAAACATACCTATGACCTACCAACTACCGTAAAAATACCGTAGCTGCAAACAACAACCAAAAACATGCAATGCTTATTCTACACCAAATAGGGGGACAGAGATAAGTTAGTAACTCAAACTATTCTGCTGTTTCTCCGAATAAGAATGAAAGTCACAACTCTTTCTACATAGGTAACAAACCATAATAAGTACTGAAGAAAGAGAGCATACACACTCCATCCTCTTTTTCCCTTTAAACAACATAACCGGACCATGAATTGCAATATGACAGAAAAAAATGTCTCATCATAGTTAACTCTGCATACAGTCCCACGTAAGCCTGGTAAGGAGATTGGCAGTCAGCACCTATTGAAAGCGGCAGTCTCAAATAGACTTTTATGAACAATGAAGGCATGAATGCAAGGTTCTTCACCATTTTAGAGCAAAAGAAACAAATCTTGAGAAAAAAAGTCGCTAGTTAAGGCAATAGGGGACTGCATTACTTAGATTCTTTTAACATGGGCCTCTAGGGGTAATTGGCCCAAGGGAAATTGACATATTATATGGCTTTCCAAGCACTACATGTTTTGCTCAAGTTCTGTTATGTTGGCACTACGTGTTTTGACAAAACTCTAATTAAGCTGAACCGTCTAGATAGTCAATTTAAACTGCTAAAACGAACTCAAAAGTTGAGGAAAGTCTGTTTCAATCAAGTGTAGAGCTTTTCAGGCTCAACAACCTACTTTTTATTTCCTTGTTTTATTTTAAGGCAGGAAAACTAATTTATGACATTATGAATCTAGAATACGGGTTGAGAGTATGGACTAAATTGAAGGCATGCATACCGCAATGATGACATCACCCACAGCCCCTAAGCATCTATGCACTGAAAAATGTTCATTATTCTAACTTTTAAGCAGCCACATGAATCAATGAACTTTTTTTTTTTTTGGGTCATTGATACCACAGGAAGAGAAAATAAAATCATGAGCCCCATAACTGACTAGGATTTTATCTGAACCTTAACAACTGACTGTTTCAACATCATTAACAAAACAAAACGACTCTTCTTCCACATCTTTAAAATTCAAAAAGAAAATAAAAATCCAAATTTCCTAGGAAATATAAATTGTTTATCTAAGACAATGAAAATGAAGGTAAAAGAAGAGCCTTTCACTTCATTCTTTCTGTGTCAAGAATCAATATTTAATCAACCATAGAGAAACTGGGTCATAACTCAAGAAGAGTTCTTCTTCTCTATCCCTCTTTCAGTTTCATTTTGCTTCCTTTCTCACTCAGAAAGCGAAATTGAGAACTGGGTTCTGTTGAAACTCAACGTACACACACAATTGAAAACCCAATTCTTCATATTCAAAATTCATCCCAATTTCCACCATACTTTCCCGGAAAACAAACAAAAGAAAGAAAGAAAGAAAGAAAGAAATGGGTGATGGAGAAAATGGAACCTGAATACTGAAATCACCGTCCAAGGAGACGTTATGGGATTCCTCAGAGAGAAAATCGCCAGAGGCGGCTCCGCCCTGGATCATGACCTGGCGCTCCTTGCGGTCAAGATCAGAAGCGAGTGCCGCCAAATCGAATTCAGAGAAGAAAGGGCCTTGTAGAACAGTGTTCACACAATGTACGGCGCATAGCTTCGACTCTTGTACCTCATGGTACAACATCCCTCCATTGCTAGCTCCTTCCATCGTCATCATCATCGTCAATCAATCAATCTACAGTAACGAAACAAACCCTAGAATTTTGATATGTTGATATGAGAGTTGGTTGGCTGGGTTGGGCTTTGCTTTGGGGAGAGACTAGAAGAAGATTAGAGAAAAGAATGGAAAATATCAATTTTTTTTTTTTTTTCCTTTTTAATATAAATGTGTGTCTTGGCTGGGACTGGGACGTTATGAGTCAGCACGTGCAAGAATTGTCTGACACGTGCAAAGATTGCTGCCAGAACACAAAATTCAGTTCCCAGTTACTTAGCAAAAAACGAAAATTCAGTTCCCAGTTCCCACCTTCCCCCATTGTTTTAACTTTTATGTTTTGTTTGTTCGTTTTTTTTTTTTGAAAAAAAAAATATATTATTTTTGGGTGCTTGTTAATGTCTATAAAATATCACAACATCTTTTTTTTTTTCTTTTTTTCACTTTTTATATGTCGACTATTTTGATAATAATTTGCGTAGTGTAACTAACTAAATTTGGCAGATCCTAGTAACTTTCCTGAAAAAGAAAGAAAAAAAAAAAGAAAAAGAAAAACGAAAGCAAGATCCGTTTTAACCTATTATTAAGAAGCAAATTTGCTAACCCGTAAAAGGAAAATAAAAGGAAAAATTTTGGAAAAATAATGAGAAGAAGAAAACAAAGAAAGAATTTATGTAAAAAGAATAAATTCAAGTAACCTAATTATCTTTCTAATGCTTGTATTACTGACTGAATTTATCAATTACTAAAATAATATTATGCATAAATCAATTTGAGGGATTAGCATTGTATTTAAAATCTAGAGAAAGACATATAAGTAAGTTAATAATTCGCTCAAAGTCATAAATAGAAAATAAGTTGGATTGTGTTTTTATTTCCCATTTTGTTTAATCATGTGTGGTCATCCAATATCTGTATGTAAACTTATTCCTTTCACATTATGGCCTTTACGATCAGTAGATATAGCCTAAGTGCAGCAAGCAATATAACCAATTAACCATGATACTAATAAAACTACCTAAGAATTAAAAGTGTGGTGCGAGATGTGTGTTCTTAGATCAATAAATCTTAAGATTGAGTCGTTTTATTGACTATCACTGTGTCTCAAAATTATCTTGAGAATGCAACCATTATCTCATATTAATTAACAAAACACGAAATAAATTAAAATAAATAGAAACTAACCAAGAAACGTAACCGAATAAAATAAGAAAAGCTAAGAGAGAAATGGAAAAGACAAGAGACCACTAGGGGGTGATTTCGTTGTCTTGTTATCCTTGAGCAGATTAGAAAGGTAGCGGGGAAAAAGATTTATTATTATTTTTATTATTTTTGCAGTACTAAAACTTAATTTAAGAACAAATGAACCTAAAAGCGGTGTCCAATTTTCTCTTTTGAATGATATCATGCATCCCAAGTTTTTGTTCAAATATATAATCAAATAGTAGAAGAACTACATGATCCCAAAATGTTAAAGTTAACTAGTAATCTAGTATCCAAAATTTAGTAAACAAAACAAATAATAATGAACCCTTTCAAAAAAAAAAAAAAAAAAAAAAGGAAGCAGATAATGTAATTAAAAAAAAATACAAAACTACAACATATTCCACAAGGAAATTTACATGTCTCCTTGAATAACTAGAAAAATGTCATATATGTCCTGCCCTTTCCTTCAACTGACCAGCTCTCTCAGATGAGCAGATCATAGTGGTTCCTACCGCTATACAGAAGCCTTACCACCTTCTTGGGCTTTCTTTTAATTGAGCCTTTACTAAACTCGGCTCCATATTCTGCTATGGGTATAAAACCAGAGCCCCATCCACCCCTTGTATGCTGCATTCAGTGAAAGAAAACAACAAGATTTAATATCTTCACAAACCCAAATGAAAGGAACTCACACATACTTGGCCATAGTAAAGAGTGGCAATTTAAAAAAGTTTGAGCAACAACGGTATTCAGTATTCAATATTCTACTGATGGGTTGGAGAGTAAGAAGAGAACACAAAATGCTAAACGAATCAGTAATTTTGAGCTGCTTCTATCTTACTCTATCTTGGAATATATGTAGCTTAGAATGTATCAACATTAGGAAAAGAAACCAAATCAAACATAACCAGCCAGTCCAAAACATCCAAAACTATGATCAGTCATACAATTTCTAACTTTCTTTTCTTGTCTGAGCGCCCACTCCCAATCTACAGTCCATGAGTGGATAAGGAAACCATATTCAATTTTATCCTTGTTGACAGTTTCATATTTTTAGTGGCATAGTTTTCAGAGGTTCAAAACACCTTGCATCAAGCTAACAACTCCCTCAAGCCAGCAATAATGGTTATGCAGTCCAACTTGGATATTAAAATGCATTGCCCAAGTAAGCCCTTGAATAAGTACTTTCATAATCAGGGCCCTCAGTTCCTTTCCTATCTTGTGTCTAAAACTTCAGGCATGTTTAAACTCACTAAACTAATTCACACAAAGAATCTTTGATTTCACCTCCATGCTTATTACCAATGCAAGTTATGCAACGCACCAGCAATAATGGATAAATACCAAAAGATAGTAAAGCTCCGCCCATAAACAACGATTCACCGCCTACAAAACTGAGCACATAAAGCACCAGCACATGAAAACATGAACGTACCTCGTGCTCTGGTAAGTAAACAATGATTGGCTGCTTACACAACTTTGACAGAACCTGGAGGATTATAAATGTTCAACAGTCAGCACAGGCACAGAGAATTTAACAACTAGAGGAAATGAGTGAAAATGGGATTAGTATAGAACTTCTAACCTCACATAACAAGAAGAAGAAAAGAAGGAGAAAGAAAAAACAGGTAGAAGACACAAACACGATTATTTTCCATGTTCTTTCATGCTTGGGTTAAGAACCAAATACCACCCCAAAAAAAAAAAAATGAACATATGGATGGCGTCAAAATATTTCTACCTTAGAGCCAATGGTTCAAAGAGGCTAAAGTTAAGTAGAAATAGTCAGCCTAGAACTCAACCTCCACGAATTATGTCTTCTACATCAATAACATAAGCAAGTGATGGTGCAATGGCCAATCACATGAAATAACACACTATGGAGAGGAAAGGGATGAAAGCAAGATCTAAGATTGGTTATCAAACAATCATTCACCAAAAGTGTACTAACCAGTAACTCTGACTCTCCTCCCCAGAAATCAGGTCTTCCAATGCGTTGGCAATACCTACGGAGCAACAATTACATATATATCAACTGAACTAGCGTATAGATTTTCATACATCTCTAAACTGAAATTCAAAATTAACTTCTTACTTCCAGCCAAAAAATAAAAAGAAAGAAGGATAATTAAAGCTCTTACCGTTTTAAAGACTCCTCAACAGTAATGGCAACTATTGCTGCTTCATATCGACGGCGTTCTTCCTCATTTTCACATATAACCTCTTTTACAGCCATTCGTAGATCATCTACATTTTCAATCACCAGAATAAGTATCTAGCAATGAACACATTTTAATAGTTTGTTTGGTTAACTTATAACTTATAACTTCTACAAAATTAACACAAGATCAATTGCTTAGGAACTCAGGTTGTTGTCTACAAATCTACAAATAAGCAGTGTTTTATGTATACTGATGACATTTACTCCCAAAAAGGGAAAATGTCCAGCATCAGAGGTTCAGAAGAAATTTTTTACAGCAATGATTCTTCTAACAGCGGCCTCAACTCCAAGCAATAAAAATCAGGGCATATATTACTGATGTAATCCCAGAATCACTATAGCATGAATTATGATTTGAAGCTAACTCAACAGAAATGCTCAAAGTTATCCATAATATAATGGGATAAGAAAATCCAATTCATGATTATAGCAGAAAAGTGGAAAGAGCTGGAGTACTCAAAAAACATAAATGCATCACTAATACAAAAAATAATTAAAAGATGTTTTATCAAAGGCCAATACAACAGTCATTTTTATTTTCATATATTGATAACAAAACACTCCAGAAGTTCAATGTCAAATAAGAAACCAACTATATTGAAACTTACATGGAAAAAATACCGTTGGAATCACTTTTGGCACTTGCTTAAAAGGAGGCAAAATATGGCATATCTTAGTTAAAAGGATACAGCAACTTTGAACCAAACAATAAAGGCAACGAGAAAGTTCTTTAAGCCACCAAATAATTTATAGACACAGTTGGAACATAAAAAAGGATATGATTTAAAGTATCCATGAAGGAGATTTTGATCTATTGTATCAATGTCTACTTAACAACTGCAAGTACATTGGCAATTCAAATTCAAGTATATCCAGCATACCTGCATCCTCTCTCTCTTCCCTTGGGCTAAGAGGAATGCCCTTGTTTAAAGCCATTCCTTTGACCTGATTGCACTGATCAAAAGTTAGTTAAGGAGGCAAAGGTAGTGCTCTGATATTAAAAGACCAATAGAAGATAAGTTCCAAATGGGGAAGCCAGCTTTCACATATATAACAGTGTCGTTGCACATGCCAGCAGAGACAACAGACAAAATACAACCTTCATCAAATCAACGAATCCCAAAAGAAAAGAAAAATCAATTCTAGGGAATATTAGTCAAATTTTATTTGGCTTTCTCCATGTGTTTATTAAAGCTTAATGAAAACTTTCCCAGCACCCAGATATACATAAAGTAGTAGAATACATATACCTATATAATAATTACAAGCTCAAAATGCTGTCATTTTGTTTTTTGTTATCTCAGAAACCCCTCAAAACTCATTTGCAAACATGAATTCGAAACTAGGTCCTCCATCTGAAACCTACAATATTTTGGGGACAGGAAACTTTAAGTCTAGAATTTTGCTAGATTCATGGACAACATGGTCAACTTAAACCATGATTTGCAACCACTCGACCTAACCATCAAGGGTGAATGCTGTAATTATTTGCAAACTGAAAACACAATAACCCCATTGAGCTACTCAGTAAGAAGTTTACATACTTAGATTATCATATACTCGACGATTAATGATATTAATAGCCCTAAATTACACTTTATCCCTAATTTTTCAACTTACGTAGTAATGGTCCATGAATAATGTAATTGTTACAACAATAATCATTTTATCACAAACTATTAAATATTTAATAAAAATAAGTCATTATAGAGCACACGGCTTGGTAATTGTCGTAAAAAATGAGATTCTAAATTTTTAATTTATACGGTAGACTACTAAAACTTATGCAATTATTGCAATAACGACTATTTTTTCACAAACTGGTAAATTTTTAACAAAAATGAGTCTTGTGCAAAGCGCACAGTTTAATAATTTAATTATGGCTAAAAACAAGATTCTGACTTGTAGAACTAAATAATACCAATTATTCACTTTGTACGTGACTATTTTCGATTAGAAACCAAATAGTTTGACAATTGAATAATTCAAGGCCAACTTGAAAATTCGGGGGCAAAATGATACAGTAACTATAATTCAGGGCCATTACTGTATTTAAGCCTACACTTGAAAAACTTATCAACAAAGAGATATCAAATAAACAATACCAAGGCACGAAATAGGCAGCGACCATCCCCAGTAACTCTCTGAACCGAATACCGCTCCACTTTCTTTGTGGCTGCTGATCCTCTGTTTACTGCACTGTACCACAACCATTTTTGTAACACCCAAAAAAAAATAATAATAATAATAAAATTTAGCAAACATATGAGAACAAATTAAATAAAATAAATGTGAAAAGGAGAAGAAGAAGAAGAAGAAGAAACTACATTGATGGGGCAATTCTAGCAAAGAAGCGGTGGCTGTAGTCTCCGGGAAACACGGGCGGACATGTCTGAGAATTCGGAGTTGAAATCGAAGGGACGGGGACTGAGACGAGCTCGAACTTAGCACTTCCATTTTTTAACTGCTCAAGAACATTAACACCCCCTTCCCAGAAAAAATTAAAAATTAAAAATTAAAAAAAAAAAAGAAAAGAAAAGAAAAGAAATGATGGAACGTAAAATTTCTGTTTGGCAGCTGAGAAAATTATAGTGGTATATATATATATATATATATGGTGTAACATTTCTGTTCCGGTAATTAAGAGATGCTTTGGGAATTGGGGATTACCATTTGAGAGTATGTCCGCCATGTATAGAGAAGAGAAGAGAAGAGAATAGAGTAAAGAATCGCCGGGGAGAAGAACAACTTGTACGACAACGTCCTGGATAAAGGGATGCCGGGTCTAGTGACAGTGAGTATTGTAAGCTTGTCAGACGATATGGGAGGTTTGGGCTCAATTTGAATTGTCAGCCCAGCCCATCATAACCCATTGGGCCGGACCTATGCGACTCAGCCCATTCTACAATTTCGTCATTGTTGGTGAATTTACACAAATCACAAATAATCACAGTGGTTTTGAGACAAGACAAGGAATTTAAAAATATTATATATATATATATAGGAGGCGGCTATAGTAGAGGCGCCCCTACGTAACGCCTTTGTTTATACACCGTTTGATAGGAATCTGTAGAGAATCATCAAACGGTGTATAAACAGGACCTTATATAGAGACGCTCTACGCCCCCATATACATATATTCGTAAATATACTTTTTCTTGAAAATCCGTGAACCACCGACCAAACTCTCATCTTGACCTCTGCTAGAGTAACGCCCCACTAGACCCTGGCAGTCATATCCTTTTAACTCTGCCACATGTTAACCTAGTTCGTGACCACCAAAGTCGTCACTAGAGCCATCGACCATATCACCATCATGTGGTTGGTGATCACCGAAAACCTTGGCACCATTGGGCGGCCGTGGACATGGCCAGTGGTGATCACCACACCAAACAAAGTCATTTACTAAGTAAGTAACTGTCAATTATTATTGATTGATGAACGAACACCAGAGTCATCACTGGATCCTATCAGTCGTTAGAGTTACCCGCCACTCCCTTTTTCTTTTTGTTCAAAAAAAGAAAAAAAAAAAGAAAGAAAAAAGAGGCTAGGCCGGGAGCCTAAAATGTAACTGTAGAAATACGAATTATTGGAAAACGTTGGAATGAATATGGTTCTTACATATTTAAAAACTTGGAAAAATAAATTTTAGTCTCTTACTTTTAATAAAAATTTTATGTGCAATTAATTAGATTAATTGGTCATATATACTCTCTCTTCTATTTTAGCAAAATAGGAGATCCATACGTAAGTCATCTCAAAGTAGCAAAATAAACCAATAAATAAATAAAGCACCAAAAAATGTAGAAAATTAAAAATTCTTTTGAAAACTAACAGGTACTCCATCGTGGAGTTCGAATTCATATGTCAAAGGATGTGACCAAACTGTGTATTGAGTTGGTGCAATTAGATAGAATCATTTAGAATCATTTTATCTTATAAATAACAAGTGAGACGATTCATCTAACTTTGACAAAAATAGCATATTACCCAAAAGAAACCAGAAGCCCGGCCGTCATTGAAAATCCAAGGGTTTTTTTAATTAAAAAAAATAACAAAGAAAATAATTAATTTAACATGCAGGTTTACAAAAACCAAATTATGTGTTGCATTAATATTTTTTGTCTGTTCATTATATATAGTTTGCGTTTCTAATGTTTGATATACAAGCCTTTGACTCTATATTATACCATTTCTTACTCATGGTTTCTATTTAAAAAAGTTAAATGCTTTAAATTGAATAATAATCTCTCCATGCACGTAAGAATGTGGCATTACATCATTATTGTATTGTCATGTTTAGGGGTGGCAATCTGTGTCGTGTCGTGTTTAACCTAATTAAATCGTGTCGTTAACAGGTTAACCTACGTGCACCTATTTAATGAAAACGACGTGCAGATTGATGGGTCAAAACGTATATAAATAGTATAATTGTTAGTTTACTCGATTTTTTTAATTAAGTTTTACTATAGTAAGAGAAATTAGTTCATTGGCTTTATGTTTTTTATTTTATTTACAAGAAATTCATGAAAAAATATTTTTTTGAAAATAATTATTTAATATAATTTATTAAAAAATTACTTAATCGTGTCAATTCAAGTCAATTTCGTGTCAAGCAGGTTCAGCTAATCGTGCGAGTTTCGAGTCGTGTTATCGTGTCATGACCTATATTGCCACCCCTAGTCATGTTTGTAGTGTGTGCATAATTAAATACGAATCGCTTCGCCCATGAAGCAAAATCTAAAAACCACCTAACCCCAACAAACACATGACGCTTTTCGCTAATATCCACAAAAACAATAGTCCCTTTTGTTTTCTTATCACCCTTTCACTCTTACTAATTTCCAACATGCTATATACGTATATAAATTTCAATTTCCAAATAGTTTACCAATTTTATGCAACAAACCTAGTATATTATTAGAAATCGATTTCTTATACAGGGCGATCTTTTTCTAAATGGGACATGTTATTACTTTAGTTAATGGGATGTAATCATTTGGCATCCAAATCTAAATTGTCACACTTAAATTTTTTTTAAAAAAAAAAGGAAAGAAAAGTACTAATTTTCTATTTTGAAACATATTTGCTCTTAAATTTTTCTCAAGATGGCGTGGCATCTAATCGATGTAGCTAAGACAAAGAATTTTGCAGACAAATGTGTCACATCTCCATTTGTTTGGAAGAGTTGTCCATATGAAGAAATAATTATTTTTCATTCACTTTGTATATATGTATGTGAATTCCAACTTATATATACAAGTAAGTCACCCGGTAGGGAATATAAATTTTCCTACATTTCAAACATTAAATTATATATAATCAAATAATATGCAGGCAACCAAATTTACCAATAATTGTCAATTTTTACTAAGATTTTTAATTACATATCTGTCATGTAATGACATGATTACGTATTATATTAGTGTTTTATATGGAACGTTGCTAACTTCTCTCTCAGATTTATTTTTGTGAAAAATTCAATTCATTTGTCGAATGATATGATTAGGTAATAGGAAACATTAAAAAAAAAAAAAAAAAAAACAACAACAACAACAACACCACATTAACAAAAGAAAGAAAGAAAGAAACTATGCTGACCATCGAGCCGGTATGGAGTAGAGGGGAACCCTAGGCGATGGAGCATAGAAGATATCGAAGCCACTAGTCACGTGTTCGAGAGTGAGGACACACGTGCCTCGACGAAGATTTATAATCTTTAAAAATAAAAAAAAAAAATTCTCTCGACCCGACCCGACCCGTGAATCCTCTTTCAACGGCCAAACCGAAAAAGGCTGGCTTATTATGACACAGCTACCTCTCTTAGTCACTCACTCCATAAGAAGTATCGCCTTCTCTTTCTCTCTCTTCTTTCTCTCTCTAGATTCAAGAGAATTATTAAAAAAAAAAAAAAAAAAAACCATTTTCGTTTTCGACGATCTCTACGAAGGTCCTCTGTCCCATCACTTTCTCTCTCTCTCTCTCCTCATTGCTTAATAATCACCATCCCTCACTCTCCTTCGCCCTTTTTCTTAGTCCTCTCAGATCGTTTTCTCGGAGAATCCCCTCCTTTCAACTTTCCGGTAAAGTTTTTTATTTTCTCGGAAAATTGGTTTCTTTACTTGCTATTACATTTGCATGCATTCAATTATTTATTTATTTGACGATTCATGGAAGCTTTAGCTTGAGCTTGGTGTTTTAGTAATGTCAAATTGATTGAAAGCTGCTCTGCCTTGAACAATGCCATGTGAAATTCACTTGCTTTGTATTTGATTTTGGCTAATATTGGAGTTATTCGTTTGATTTTGGGTTTCTAGAGGAGTATTTTTCCGTGGAATTGGGAAGAGGATTTGGTTGAGAATTTGGGGGTAATTCGGTTTTGGGATTTTGGAGAATGGCTTCGATATCTCATTCTCCGGTTGCCTTCACTGGGAAACCGGCTTCGGATCTTCTTCGGAGCTCCAGTAATGGAGTTCGCGGTGTTCCTTTGAGAGCCCTGGGGAGAACGCGATTAGGGACGAGGAGGAGGGATTTCACTGTTGCGGCCAAGCTTAGGAAGGGGAAGAAGCATGACTATCCGTGGCCCCAGGATCCGGATCCGAATGTTAAAGGCGGAGTCCTTACTCATCTGTCCCATTTCAAGCCTCTGAAAGAGAAGCCCAAACCCGTTACTTTGGAGTTCGAGAAGCCTCTTGTTGATCTCGAAAGGAAAATTATTGATGTAAGCATATCGTTTTGTTATGTTGCTTTTTTTTTTTTTTCCCCTCTTTCAATTGTTGCTTATTTGAGACTTCGTCGAGTTTTTATTTGAATGGTACAATTACCCTTTTGCAGGTTCGGAAGATGGCAACTGAAACTGGGTTGGACTTCAGTGATCAGATTATTATGTTGGAGAACAAATATCATCAGGTTTGATAATTAATTTAATATGGGCAATAATAGATAACTGTTCTGACTTGATGTTAAGTGCACTACTTTAATTCAGCTCGTAGGGCTAATGGGTTGTTTAACCTTCTTTACTTAAAACTCTTTTGACAGCTCTTATCCATTGTGCATCCTTTCCAAGGTGTTTCTTCTTATCCTGATTTTTGACAATCTTATGCTGAAGGTCGGGCCTTGTTGTGTGAAGTGTATCTGTGGTTTGCTTGCCCAGTAAGCCAAATTTTCAAAAGTTGGGATACCGGAAATCCAGTTAGAAGTTAACACTGTTGCGTGGATTCATAGTAGTTAGATCTTTAACTAGAGATCAGAGTCAAAACTATTGTGTGTTTCCTGATAATTGGATGCCAACTATTGATTAACCAAACAATTCAACATTGAGTTTTCAACAGGGATTGAGTTATAGGTGTTTTTGTTTTTCTTGATTCCCAAATTAGGAATAGCGTTCATTATAGGGTAAACCACCGAGCATGACATGTGTTGGATATCACTTGGGGATAAACCAGAATTATGAGAAGGCACAAATATTGACTAATATGCTAATGCATTTGACAATGTATATTGATATGGAATTTGTGCCCAGAAAGTGTTTTACCTTTACACTTTAAATTAAAGCAGGCACATGACATTTGTAATCATGTATGAGTGAGTATTTCTTGGGATGTTTGCTATCTTTCTTTGGCATTCTACACTGTATTTATGTTTAGATGAGGCCTCAACAGCAGATTATGGTGTACTCGCGTAGTCTGACTCTTGTTTTGAACTCTTCTCAGTACTTTCTGGCTTTGTTTTCAGGCTCTGAAAGACTTGTATACACATCTGACTCCCATACAACGAGTCAATATTGCACGGCATCCTAACAGGCCGACTTTTCTTGATCACGTGTTCAGCATAACTGATAAGGTCTGATATTGATTATATCACTCTAAGAGTTAATGCATATCGACAATTTGATCTTCAGCTTTAAGCTTTATGGATGCTGGATGCTATTGTATTGACTAATATCTTTTGCGTATCCACATATCCAGTTTGTGGAGCTTCATGGAGACCGATCAGGGTATGATGACCCTGCTATTGTTACTGGTATAGGAACCATAGATGGTAAACGTTACATGTTTATGGGTCATCAAAAGGGTAGAAACACAAAGGAAAACATTCAGCGTAACTTCGGGATGCCTACTCCTCATGGGTATGTTCTGCATTATTGGATTATCCATAAGCTTTAAGATGAAATCGGAAATGCTATTAACTCCTTTGCCAACTTCTGGGACGTCATTTTTTCATTGCATGACCCTGACAATAATGTTTTACATTGAAACAGTTATCGGAAAGCTCTACGCATGATGTATTATGCGGATCACCATGGGTTCCCTATAATAACTTTCATCGATACTCCTGGTGCATTTGCAGACCTTAAATCTGAGGAACTAGGCCAAGTGTGTTCACAACTATGATTTAAATATTTCATAGTTCCTTCTTCCAATAAGAAACATGGTTCCCTTTTAGTGTGCGGCATTTGATTTTAATTTCTCTTTATGCCTTCAGGGTGAAGCCATTGCTCACAATTTGAGGACTATGTTTGGTCTGAAAGTACCAATTGTTTCTATTGTCATTGGGGAAGGTGGCTCTGGTGGTGCCCTTGCCATCGGCTGTGCTAATAAATTGTTAATGCTTGAGAATGCAGTTTTCTATGTTGCCAGGTAATGCGAGTTTGGTTTTAAATATGTGCTTGTGTTGTCTTCTTCCTAGCAGTGAAAAGAAAATACACAAAAAAAAACAAAACAAAATAAAAACCAAGTGCGGAGAAAATGGATCTCAATGGTTGGCATGCTAATGTGTCGCTCTGTAGATAATTATTTTAACTGTCAGTGACCGGGAGGCAAATGGCTTTAGGCAATATGTTTGAATTTCGTTCTACTTTCCCTTATCACTAGTGCAGAAGTATGTGGAGTCAGTCCTATCACTAAGTAGGATACTTTATTGCTAGATCTGTTCAATTGTTTTTCCCTCGGCTTTCGAAAGTTTCAAATTTCTGTCGTGCGGCGAACATGAGCTGCTATACCGAATCCAAGCCATATATGATCTGATCTGTTCTTTCTTCGTGTTTTGTCTTTGTTTCTGTCACTGTTTAGTCCAGAAGCATGTGCAGCAATCTTGTGGAAGAGTGCCAAAGCTTCACCAAAGGTTAACACAGAAGTTCCTTATATGATTGTCATGCAATTTGATTATGAATATACTCATCACCAAAAAAAAGAAAAAAAAAAAGGATTGATTATGCTACATGTATTATTGTAATTATGTTCTTTCTTTTTCAGGCTGCTGAGAAGTTGAAAATTACTGCATCAGAATTGTGCAAGCTGCAAATTGCAGATGGGATCATTCCTGTAATTATCCTCTTTCCTCTTCTCAATAAATACTGTGCATTTATTTCTGCCCTTAAAATTGCTCTGGTTATCACTTATTTGACTGGATTTGTAAATTTCTAACCTTGTCGACATGACAATTTAAGCTTTTATGGTTGGAAGTGAGTTTGTTTAAATCCTCCCTGGAGTTGCTCAACTGGAGCCCCACAAGGTTGTGTGGCACGGATATGGGGTCCCACACTTATCTGTAGGCCTTCCAAATTTGATGTTCAAATTGTGTATTGTAAATGTCGGGTGTCAAATAGCAGGGTTCTTTTATAGTGCTAAATGAGTTTCCTTTTCAATAATTGCTGCTTCAGTTCAGTGTTAGCATTTTAGACTTTATGTAATCATTCAGGTTTCTCAGAAGAACTTTTTCTCTTTAACAGGAGCCACTAGGTGGTGCACATGCTGATCCCTCATGGACCTCAAAACAGATAAAAGCTGCAATTAATGAAGCAATGGATGTAAGTGCCACTCAGATTTAATCATTTTCTTAGATGAATAGTTGGAGTTACATGCTTATTGAGATGTTTGTTTGGTTGTAAACAGGAGCTTAACAAATTGGACACACAGGAGCTATTGAAACATCGCATGCTTAAGTTCAGGAAAATTGGTGGCTTCCAAGAAGGAATTCCAATAGATCCAAAGAGGAAAGTAAACATGAAAAAGAAAGAGGAACCTAATCTTGGGAGGACTCTACATGTGGATTTGGAGGGTGAAGTTGAAAAGGTTAAACAACAAATTTTGAAAGCTAAGGAATCCTCTAGTGAACCTCCATTGTTGCGTCTAAATGAGACAATAGAAAAACTGAAGAAGGAAATTGATCTGGAATTTTCTGAGGCAGCTAAGGCCTTGGGTTTTGAGGACAAGTTTGCGGCTCTGCGGGAGGACTTTTTAAAAGCAAATTCACAAGACCAACTCGTGGATCCAGCCTTCAAAAGTAAGATTGATAAGCTTAGGGACGAGTTCAACCAGAGCCTGCCAAAGGCACCTAATTATGAAAGCCTGAAGAATAAGCTTGACATGGTGAAAGAATTATCGAAAGCCAAGAATATTGCAGATAAGAACAGGAAGGCTGCCTTGATGAAGCAGGAAGTCAACGAAAAATTTAAAGAGGTCATGGAAAGACAGGATATAAAGGAAAAGTTTGCGGCACTGAAGACTGAAATTCAAAATTCTGGGGTCTCTAAATTTGGTGAATTGGACTCCGGCCTAAAGGAGAAAATTGTGAAGCTCAAGAAAGAGTTAGAGTTTGAGTTGGTAGATGTTCTCCAGTCCTTGGGTCTGGATGTTGAGGTTGTGAAGTCAAAAGCAACTTACCTAGAAGAACATACTCCAACCCCAGAGGTAAAATCCCAGATAGAAGAATTGAATGAAGAAATACACCATGGAATTGAAAGTGTTGTCAGCTCAACAGATCTGAAGTACAAGATAGAGCTTCTGAAGTTGGAGATCGCGAAGGCAGGAAAGAAACCCGATTTAGAAGCCAAAAGAAGAATTGCAGCTTTGGAGCAACAGATTAAGCAGAGCCTAGCAGCTGCCTTGGATTCTTCGAACCTAAAAGAGAAGCATGAGAAGCTGAAGGCAGAAATTTCAAAAAGCATAGAATCTTCCGGAGGACTGGATGGGAGTCTGGAAAATGACAGTCCGGATGAGGCAAGACTGAAGCTGAATGTTGGTGCAAATCGCACCTTCGTTTAATGTGAGTCCCTTCTGTTTTATTTTGTATGCTCAGCCTCTTTTCTCCTTTTCCCCATTGTCTTTTTCCTTAAGATTGGTTTTGGAGCTAGGAAATGGAAGTGATATTTTTTCTTATGTTTGTATGATAAAACAAATCTCCCTTTCGGATTTGTAGTGTCACAGCAAATAAATTTTAAATTACATAAGGAGTCCTCTGTTTTCTTCTCGCTTTCTTTTCTGCGTCTTCTGGAATTGAACTGATTAGCTTAAGCAGTTATGGTGTATTTCATTTTCTATCAGCAGTTGGTGGATAGTCAGAGATGAAGATGGTTGAGAACAGAGATGGAAGTCATTGATAAAATGAGTCCAAAATGTACTAACACTCCGAGAGACAGTTAACTGTCAGCTCTCGCTAAGTGCCTTTAAGTATCTATTGACATTTGTAGCCATGGAGCACGAGTCATCTACAGGAATAGGAAGAAAGCAAAGAATAACACAAATTTTCAGCCTCGAACTTTTTAGTTGGAATTTGTTTTTCATAATATTAGAATCTATGTGCCATTTTTCTTTTTTCTTTTTTTTCCTCTTTTTGAGATTAGTGTTTTTTGGCTCAAGTAATAGAACTCTGGACACTTCCTGTTTCTCTTTTTGTTCATGAACTTGAATCACTTTTGTATAGATTGCGGAGGAGTGGGTGATATTTGGAACAACGTATGTTTTCTTATCCTTTTCATTGTTGTTTGCTGTTTGATTATGAAAATACCACCTTATCAATTAGGTACAAGATTAATCATTTTTGCTTGGAGTTGGATACCTTATAGTTGCATAACAATAAAGAAAAACATTAATCACACTAATGTTTTTTCACTGTATTAGATTAGCAGGTCGATTTAAAGATCGTAACACAGATTTAACACAATTACATGTTCATTTTTATATATCAAATTTACTTGGTAAAAAGTTCAAAAAGGTTACATTCTCACATCATCAAAATGCTCAGAACAGTATTTATCTTCATAATACCTATATATGTAGTACGATCAGATATCTATACTAATATCCAGAAAGACTGCAGCCAACTATATACGATCACCGATGCATATATATCTAGATGATCAGATTAAACTTTAGAGAAACAGACGCATATATAGTAGTGTTCCTTCTGGTTGGTTAGTTGGTTGTAAAGCTAATGAACATCACTAACAGTATTTCTGTAACGAGAATCCCTTTCACTTCTCCTATACACCAGAAAAACAACACACGACCTAACTTCTTGCAACAAAAATATATTTAGTGTGTTAAACTTGTTAGTCGCACACTTCTTAAATTGCGATATTACGCTCTTAGGCAAGAAATTTTTTTTTTTTTTTTTTTTTCTGGGGTAATAAAATAGGGGATTAAAGGGGTGACCATAGTGTATCTCTCATTGGGCGTGACTCACAACCTCAACTAGTGGTGTCAAAATGAGCTGGTACGAGCACGGCATGATAAATAAATGTATCCGGACCGGCACGACACAGGCACGAGGGAAATTATCACTAAAACAACCTATGTTTTTAACAAGTGTGAAAAAACAAACCTTTGTAGTATTAAAAATTCAAAATAAATACATTCTATTTGAATTATTATATCATTTACTACTTTTGACTGATTAAAAGCTTCAAAATAATTAGTAAAATTAATATTTTACCCCTTATTATATTATTTTTAGGCACACATCACACTTGAAAATGAAGGAAGAGAGAATACATATGGTCTAAAACCTCTTTTAAAAAAAAACGACTTTTCCCTCCATAGTTGCAGTACAAATCCATATTAGAAAAGAAAATCTAAAATTTTCAAAAAATTTTGTCACTTTCGAAATTTTCGAAAATTTTGGATTTTTTTTTTCTTTTCTAGATTTATGCTGCAACTATGGAGAAGAGTTTTTTTTCTATCACTTTCGAAATTTTCGAACTCTCTTCCTTCATTTTTCAAGTATAGTATGTGCCTTAAAATAATATAATAAGGAATAAAATGTTAATTTTACTAATTTTTTTTGAAGCTTTTAACCAGTTAAAAGTAGCAAATGATATTATAATTCAAAATAAAATGTATTTATTTTGAATTTTTAATAATATAAGGCTTTTTTTTACGATTTTCTAAAACAGATAGTATTTTAGTGATAATTTCTCTCAAATAGAAGTACTTATTTTAAATTTCCAAAGACACAATGTGTTTTTTTCATGGTATTTTAGTGATAATTTTCCTTCTTTCTATTATATAATAATTAACAATTCATAATTCATAATTACTTAAAGGGAAATATGTCTAATAGTATTAAAACAACTAAATTTGAGGAAAAAAAATTCGATAATGAGCATGATTATGGAACAAAAATAGTAAGAGTTTGAAAATAGAAATAATTAGACTTGAAATCATATATAATATAGAACATGGACAAGTTTAGACACATGAATATCATAATAAAAAATAAGCACAATTAGCATGAAAATAACATAGGGGCCGTTTGGTTCGCCCATTCCATTCCATTGGAATGGAAAATTCATTTGAATGGGTGTTTGTTTCAACAACTCAAAATTTTCTATTCAAATGGTCTTTTGGAATGAGTGTTTGTTTCAACAATTTAGTTTTTCCATTCAAATGATTCATCATTCACATCAATTATTTGAATGGATTTTTGTGTCTTAGATGAGAATGGAGGGTAAGAGGTGTTTTTGAATGGTCCATTCCAATACTCCCATTCTAATTATAACCCATTCCACTATTTTTTCCATTCAAATATTTTCCATTCCAATTATAACTCATTCCACAATTTCCATTCAAATACACACATTCAAATAGGCGAAACAAACGGGGCCATAGTATCTAAAACGGGTGTAATTAGTATGAAAATAACATAATGTCAGAAACGGGTACGATTAGGCACGGAAATAGCACAACATTGGAAAAGAGAATAATTAGGCATGAAAATTAGTACAATATCAAAAACGGGTACGATTAGGTACGATAATAGTACAATATCGAAAAGGAGAACAATTATGCACGAAAAGAGACGAGTACAATAATGACACGATTATGATATGAAATCGGGCACGAGCACAGCACATGCACAAACACATTATGGGTCGAACAAGACACGAGACACGAATATACTGCAGTTAAATGTGTCTGAATCAGCACGACACGACCCAGTTAACATCTCTAATCTTAACCTTCCATAGATCAACCACTTAGTGGTCGGTAAGAGGTTATTTACATTTATTTAATTTTTTGCAGAGATAGAATTCTACATTAAGGATTAACAATTAAGGATTAATGATTAAAGAAGTTACCAATAGTAGTCGCACAAGATGAAGTTGTATAGGTTATTAGGAATATTCATATTTTCTATGAAAACTTTCTCATATTTATTAGTCTCAACTAATATTCAACACCAAGCTCCCATTGTAATAGTATGGGTGTATTCCATTTAATCAATTTCCATTCAGCTACTCAAAAAGAGGCAGAGACCATAATAATCAATACAAAAAAGGAACGACAGCTTTTCTAGATTTGGAATAATCTTCCCCAAACTTCTCCCTCTACCACTTAGGGCCTGTTTGGGATAACTTTTACTTCTTGAAGTAAAAGTATAAAAAGATCTTCCTAAAAAAGATGGTAGGTTCATGCTTCTTTAAAAAGATCTTTTGGATACAAAAAGATCTTCTAAAAATTCATCCAAACACTCCTAAAAGATCTTTTGAGCCCTAAAAGATCTTTGAAAGTTGTGCCAAACAGGCCCTTATGGGTTCCACGTGCACGAGGCACCAAGTTGGCGCACGTGTAGAGAAAAAAGCCAAGCCCAGCCCAAGACCACGTCATCACGGCCCAACCCAGCCACTCCACACACTCCACTCCCCAGAATAATTCGGACAGCTCACCAACTCGAACCACCATCCCCTCGGCACCCTGTACCCTCCGCCGGCCCTCTTGAGCTGGACCAGAACCCGGTCCGACCGCACATTCACAGCCATTCCGGCGAAGAAAACCGCTGCTCCAGGGAAAAAGCGCCACCAGAACCGCTCGTCTCCGCTGTAGTCTTTGTAGTGAGAGACCGAAGAGACAGGGAGGTCGGTGGTCCCATGAGGTACATGGCGAGGAGACCGTACCAAAACAGGTTGGGATCCCACTCCATTTTTTAATTTTTTTTATTGTTTTTTTTTTAACAAAGGCTAGTGCTTGTTGCTTAATACTAAGTACTAACTGGTATCATGATTTAGGTCTAACAGTCATGTTTGTTTTATAGACGTTTGTTAGTGAAAACAATTATACCTAATTTGTGGATTAAGATAGGAATGAAAGGGAGAACAGATGAGAACAACCAATTGAGGAATCAAAGGCTTTATATATGGACAAAATTACTAAGCACCAGAAATATATACTACTTTAAGGAATAAAAAAAAAAGGCCTATAACTCTAGTCTCCAAGTTTGGCAACGTGATAATTTAGAAAGTTCTGACTTTTATTGTCGTATAATTCTTTGAGGGGAGGGCTACAGTAGGGGCGCCCCTACGTAGGGCCACCCTTTATACACCGTTTGATAAGAATCTATAGGGAATAATGGGAATCTGTGGAGAATCTGTTTATACATAGATTCCCATCAAACGGTGTATAGACAGGGCCCTACGCAGGGACGCCCCTACTGTAGACGCGCCCATTCTTTGAATATGCCAAGCCTAATTTTGTAATTTAATATATGCAATTTTTATTGCCATAGTGTCATTTCTTTCCCTCTTTCCGTTCTTTTTGTGATGATGACTAACTGATTGTTTTCACTTTTTTTTTTTCTTTCTTAACAAAAGTAATACTACGTATACAATTGTTTGAAACTAAGATAATGATTTGGCTAAAAGTTTTTATTAAAACCAAAATGTGATTCTAGTATTTTTTTCGACCGATCAATACGAACATTACATTTACAAAGAAAAAACTACATATCTCAAAGCTTTTTCTTGGGTTGCTTTAATCCGTTTCTGCTTACTGTTGAAGTGTGTATGATGTTTTCCACTTTTTCCTTATTTCAAGAAAATTCTTTTTCCTTGTTTCAAGGAAATTTTTTTTCCCTGTTTTAAGATAATTATGGGAAATGTGTTTGTAGGGTATTTTATTATAAACACTCTATAATTGCTTTGTATCTAACTAAATTAAAATAATGAATGAAAATAAAAATATAGCCGTATTTTCTGTTTCAATATAGTACCAGAGCCAAACTTACAAATCCGTTACCAATTCTCTTGAATATCCTTTTTTTTTTGTGGAAAAATAAAAACTTTGAATCTCCAAAACCCAAGTTCAGAGCCAAAATCCAGAAAAATGGAACATGTTTCGTTCATTGTACAAACTCTGAAGCTTGCACCCACACATCATCGTTCGCCCATGCTCATCTGTGTCGTTGCTGTTCATCCGCGAGCACGCTGCCACTCATTTGAGTCTAAACCGCGATCCAATCGTACATAGGCAGCCACCACGCCCATGTCGTTGCTCGTCAACACCAGCCCGTAGTTCGCTGCTCGTCAACGCCAGCCCATAGTTCGCTGCTCGTCAGCGTCTGCACCGCCGATCGACCGAGGCCATTTCCGTCGCTCACCCTACTGCTGCGGCTCATCCTCACCAAGACACCAAATCGTGTCCGATGTTTTATTCTATTAAACGTGTATATATATATATATATACTAGTCGTTATACCGCGCTTTACGCGAGTTGCATTAATATTGTATACATTAACCTTAATTTATAGTTAGATTCAATGTATTTCAACATTAAAAAATATATTTATCTCTATATTTATTTTGATGAGACGTATGTAGCCCAACCATTTGTTCGATGAACCAAATTTATTATAAGATATCATTAATATTAAATTATATACAATATTATATAATACATGTATATATTGCAACCAATCATAGCAAAGAAAAATAATAATAGGACCAATCATATCATGAAAAAATTAGGATTTTTATAAAAATTTTAAAAATAGAATAGTAAAAATATAGTTAGGTTCAATATATTTCAACATGAAAATATATATTTATCTCTTTATTTATTTTGATGAGACGAATGTAACACAACTTTTTGACGTTCAATGAACTAAATTTAATATAAAGAATCATTAATATTATATAAAA
>JXTC01000085.1:908094-989578 GCA_002914845.1 Trema orientale | reverse complement strand
AGAAAAGAAAAAACAAAAAAGAGAAGACGTTGGGGGATGGGCACTGGGTCAAAAAACTTGAGCTCTTTGCTCTTTGTTTTTCAAAAGCTCTTTCTTTCCTTCTTTGATAAAAAAAAAAAAGGAAAAAAAAAAAAAGACAAAACTGGCAAAATCATCTCTTCCTTGCAATACTCAATCTATAAAAGCATAAAAATTAAACGCAAATTTTTAATAAAAGTGATTTCTGTTCGCTTTTCAGAAATTCGTATGAAAGAAGCAAAGATGAATTTGTTGTTGTTTTTCAGAAAGCTGTAATTTTTAATTATAATCAGGTGTGGGTTAAAGATTGAAGTTTCAGAATTTTAGTCTTCAAATTTCAAGATATGCCCTTCAAATTTGATATGGTGAGAGAAAGATAATGAGAGTGTACAGTGGTTAACAAAGAAATTTAAAAAAAAAAATCAATAGGATGCTTTTTAAAAAAAAAAAATATTTAAAAAGTAAGATTTAATTAATGACAGCTATTTATTATAAAGATAAAGAAAAATAACTTATATATTTGTCACTATCAAGGTTTGAATATCCAACTCACTCACACATCACTTAAATCTTGGACCTAGCTCAGTTCGCAAAATTAAGGTGGCTTTTGGTTGCTAAACCAAAAAAAAAATAATAAAAACTTTAAAGACATATATATCATTTCTGTTCTTTTTTTAATTATAAATTATAGTAAAAATTATATATTTATATGTAGTACATGAGTGTGAAGTGGCACTACCTGGTGAATAATATAGCATAAGAGTGCATTAGATATTCTATAATTCATTGAGATTTCTTTCTTCATGGGGTTGTGCTTGGGAGTACATAATTTCATAAAATAATACATCAAACTGTGTACAGTTTGATGTATTATACAGGATTTCAGAACCGTATAAGGTTTGATGTATTATGCAGGATTTCAGAAAATAACATATCAAATCGTATACGGTTTGGTGTCTTATTCAGGATTTCAGTTTGATGTGTTATTTTCTGAAATCATGTAATAGTATTTTGAGAATTTTATAATTATTTTAAATAAAAAATATTTTTTATTTTGTGAGAAATTAATATTTTTGTATAATTATTCGGTCACGGATGTAGTCCCTCGAGGGGACCGATGAGGGGACCAGTCCCGTTCATGTTTTAGCCAACACATGTCATATTTTAACCAATTTGTGTTGGCTAAAACATGAACTGCGTTGGTCAAAATATGAACGGGACTGGTCCTGTGAGTGGGACTACATTCTTGCCCTAATTATTCATACAACATAATTATATATACTTGATATAACCTATTTAGATGAAGGTAATTTAGGGCACTTAGATTGTGGGCTAGAATAGAAGGCCTTTTCAACTCATTTAGTTTAAGAAAGGCTTTTCAAATATGTAGGTGGATATAATTGCCAATGGAATGAGCTTTACTCTCTTCAAGATCAAACCAAACACTTGAATGGGCTTTCCTTAGGAATAACAATTCTATTGCTAAGCCTATTCACCCCAACCAAACACCATTTTTTTTCACGGGGTGTGTTAACTACTCAAATATGTACATGCCAAAATTTCATTCATTATCTCATCCGAGAACTTCTCTTTCTTTCTCTTCATCTTTTTCTTTCTCAATTGGAAAACATAATTTCTACAAAAACATCAAACATCTAGATCAAAGCTTGAAGAAAACGTTTTCCTTGAAAAAAAAAAAAAAGGTCAGACTTCTTAGCCAGAGAAATTTGCCAAGATAAATAATTGGGAGAGGAGGGAGTAAGAAGAAGATTCAGTTTGGAAGGTTACAAAATAATTCTACACATCTTACCATCTGATCTAAATCCTATGGTCACAAAACAATACCATATTATTACACCCGAAACCCATAACGTAATCTAGAAATCCCCTCATTAGTATTAACTTTATTTTTGAAGCTAAATCTAAATCTAAATCCAATATTTTAGAAACCACCCAGTAAAGCGACTATTACTATACCGGGAAAAAAAAATCGTAACAAAAAAATATATATCATTTACCTTCTCAGTTTGGAAAGTACTACTTTTTAAGGCAACGGCATTACCAGGGAAGTGCAGAGACAACTCGAACTTATTCAAAACTTAAAGCACAAAAGTTTTTCTACGTTGCTAATGGGGATATAAGTAGCCAGCTCAAAGGGCCAAAATCAGCAAGAAAAAGTAATGGTCACACTTGCTACATATATGTATGTATTATATTCACAAACCGCAATTCCATTCAAATAAGACTACGGAGAATAAAGCGAGTACTGAATTTACAGTCAAATACAAAAGACATCAACGGAATTGTACAGTTTTGTCGTTTTTCTTTTTTTTTGTTTTTTGTTTTCCTCAGGAGCATTCGAAAACAACTAACAAGTCATAATATTCAGAACAGGAAAAGAAAAAGAAAAAGTGATAAAGAATGAAAACGACACAAGTAGACAGATTGTGTTCATATTTTTCAACTGCAGCACCCTCCGGCTTGAGAGGAGGTGCCATCTCTGCCCCCTGAAGGTCCAGGAATTCCACCATATCCGACTTTTATGCCATAAGACTGCAAAACAGTATTAAAAGTGGAGCATCAGAGTCACCATCACAAACTCTTAAGAAATCTAATGTCACATTTCAAAATGTTCCATGTTAGAAATTATTATTGTAACCAACAATTCCATTAAGGTATGTTTACTACACCGCAATGGAGAGCAAAGGTAACGAGGAAAATAATTCCCTTTCATGTGTTCAGATACCGACTAGAATGCGGAAAGGAAATCAAAATAATTCTCTTTCATGTGTTTACATACCAACTAGAATGTGGAAAAAGAATCCTAGTTTTTCCTGCCCATTATTTCTTATTTCCTGCATTCCTTTCTATTCATTCCCTTCACAAATTAGTAAAGGTGGCCTAAATCTATAACATGTATCTGTGTGGAATGAGGTTATTGTCCATTTGCTCTGGTTCAGTTCATGGAAATTGATCCCAAACAAGGATCACCATGCAACACAACATAACGGCAGAAGTCTTATGACATGTTTATGTTTTACCAAAATAGAAACTAAAATCTGAGTTGACAGAAGAACATTCCCAAGGAAATGATTAAAACGATCGAAATAAAAATATCATTCATAACTGTATAAAAAGCTTACCTCATTTGACACATCAAAAACTCCATCCTGAATCTTCTTGTATATGGTTCCAGCAGTCTTAATAAATGCCTGAACCAAAAATGTTTGAGCATTGAGAAGTGTGAGACATGATAAGGACAAGAAACAAAAGCTAAAGAAGAAATAAACAGGTGTTTGTTAAACCAATCCTCGAGTACGCAAGCAGTATGTGTAGTTACCTCCTCAACATTCTGAGCGGTTTTGGCGGACGCTTCCATGAAGATTAACCCGTGCTCCTTGGCAAACTGCTCCCCTTCCTCTGTGCTCACAGCCCTTCTATGAGCGAGATCACACTTGTTGCCAATCAGCATTATTGTCATGTTTGCATTTGCATGCTGTCTTGCATCTTCCAGCCAGCTAGCCAAGTGATTGAATGTTTCCCTCCTAAAAGAAGAATGCTTGAATTAACATTACCAGAAATAACTAGCTACATGGTGCAAATTTGACAGAAAGACATAATAAAACACGTAAACTAAAACCAACCCATGTATGCATTACAAGGCCTTGTTCATGGCCTTTTCTATATCCCAATATGTACATGGATTATGTTTACGCCCCTGAGTCTAGCTGAAGAGTGCATTCAGTAACACTAGGAAATAACCTTCTTATAACTTGGAAAATTTTGACAAGTCGGGGCAATTTGCCGAGTTTGTCAATTGCGCAAAAGACTTGCATTAAACCAGAGTGAGAAAACAACAAGCTACGAACGGCGGTAGCAAACACAACAAATATACAGGATGATGATAGAGAAATCCAATTTGGTGAACTAAAGAGAGTAATTTCTTGTAAGCGTACAACTAAGGAAAAAGGAAAAAATAATAATAATAATAACAATACCTAGTGATATCATAAACAAGCAATGCCCCAGCTGCTCCTCTATAGTAGGACCTCGTAATAGATCTAAAGGACTCTTGACCAGCCTGGAATACATTAGATACGAATCAGAATCTAAAAATTGGATAATAAAACACTAAATAGAATAGAACACGCTACTATCGAAATGCACCCAAAAAAAATTGAGATAAATGTAATGTAACGAAAAGGAAAAAGGGTGTAAAAGAGGGAACAAACCGTGTCCCAAATTTGGAGCTTAATGGGCTTATTGTCAATAGTGATCATCCTGGCCCCAAACTCAACACCGATGGTTAAGTCGTGCACAGGCTGGAAGCGCTTGTCCGTAAACTGAAGAAGAAGGCATGATTTCCCAACTCCTGCAACAAAAAACAGATTCAAATCCATAATCGAATTACAGGCTCCTCTTTCCACTCGAATTTTCAAAAAAAGAAAAAAAGAAAAAAGAGAGATCAAATGGGTTTCAAATTCCGATCAAATTGAGTATTGGGTAATAGGTAGAATCACAAAAAAAAAAAAAAAAAAAAAATGAAGAAGAAGACAATGAATTACCGGTATCGCCGATGATGATGTACTTGAAGAGATAGGCGTACGACATATTGTCCTTACTCGGTGGTGGTTTTTAGGGTTTGTGATTTTGAAGAGTAAAAGATCAACACGGAAATGATTGGATCGGGAACGAGATCTCTTCTCTCTCTCTGTGTTTAGTCAAATTGAACAAGAAAGAAGAAAGAAACGGACAAGGTTGAAATTCTTAAAGCAGAAGACTAAGCGCGTGTGCCTTTATGATGACTATATATATATATATATGTATGTATATATAGGTGTATATGCCTATAGTATATCTTAATAGGGAAGAAAGAGAAAGCAGGAGGAGGGGAAAGGAGAGCAATAGAAGGAAGGAAAGAAACGCAACAAGAGGCAAAAGACAGAGAGGAGAGAGTTTTTAGAGTTGGAATTTTCCAATTCCAGCAAAGCATAAAAGCAAAGCAAATGCACCCTTCTTCTACGACTCTTCCTTCCCCCCTTTGTTCCTCGCTGTCACTTCTTCCTTCACCCGATCACCTCCAACTCCAAACATGAAACAAACCACCTCAAGCCAGCCCATCCCCCAAACTATTTCGTTTTCCCATTATTGGGCCCTTTGTTTCCTCCAAGCCCATGACACAACCATTTCTCTCTCTTTCTCTGTCCTTGCCCGTTTAAGACTGATTTATGACTTTTGTTTTTAGCTTTTTAAAGACGGTTAGCCAAAAAATAGTAAGTTCCTGTTTTTATTCAGCAGATTTTAAAAATTGCCGCATAATAATCAATTTAAAATTTGAGAAGTAAGTTAGGAGTTATTTTTTAAAGCTAATTCTACTTTCATAATACAAATGGTTTAAAATATCACTATAATCTATAGTTTACCAAACACTTATAAATAGCACAACAGTTTTGTCGATTAAATTTACCAAATACTTGGACTTTTTTTTTACAGCTACTTTTTGCTTATAACAGAGCTACAACACCGCTGCAGTACAGCACAATACAGAAATAGCCTTGTTGTGACAAGAAGTAGTTATGGGAAAAAAAGGTATAGACTTTTAGTAAATTTAATCTACAAAACTGTTGTGCCATTTAAAAACAGCGTCTAAGTCTTTGGTAAACTATAGACTACGTGTTCTTTAAAGTGATATTTTAAATAATTTATATTATGAAAGCAGAATCAGCTTTGAAAAGAAACCGTTATTCTGCTTCTCAAATTCTGCTTAAATTGATGGTTACTCATTAACTTTTAGAATCTGCTGACCAAAAGTAAGAACTTGCCAAATGCCTCTCACTCTTGATTTTTTCGTTAACCGATTTTAAAAGCTAAAAGCAGTAATCATAATCAATCCTAAACGGGCCCCAAACTGGCTCTCTCTCTCTCTCTCTCTCTCTCCTTCTTCTTCTCTTTTTTTTTTGGATGGGGTGCAAAGTGTAATTGTACCAAAATAATTGATTTTGATAAATTTTGCTTTAAAAATGGCAAAAATAGTCTCACTTTGCCTTTTAGAAAAGCATGAAAGGCTTTAAAATCATCAATTATTCTTGAATTCAAGGAACTAGTGGAGGATATGAAATGATTAAACGAAGATAAGTACAAATGATTTGGGAAAAAAACAAGCAAGTCGGCAGTCAAGAATCCAATTTTGGGGCAAAATGAGACTTCATTAATTTTCGAGGTAAATTATATTAAAATCAATTATCTTGAGTCAAGATATAATACTTGGTAAAAATTAGGAGGCAAAAAAGTAATTTGAACTTATTATTTTAAGATTAGAGTAGCACCACCCTTTTTTCTTTCTTAGAAACTGTCAATTTCTTATATTTTCTCATAAATTGATAATAATTGATAATCTAATATTGTATAACTGATAAACTATATGAGTAGTACACTAATAATTAAGTAATTTTTGTTTAAAAAAAAAGAGAAAACAAATATTTTTCAATAAGAGACCAAGATTGGGTAATTTCTAGTACTTTTTTTTTTTTTTTCATTTGTCTAATTAATAATCAATGACAATATATATATATCCAATCCAATATGTATTTTTTTAACCTACCTATAGGTATTTCTAGCCGTTGAATAATGATCTAACGGCAACCATAATTTGGGTAATTGGAAAAAAATAATAAAAATAAATACTCATTATTTAATGTTTTTCTCTCTCCAACTTTTATCATAAAAAGGATATGCGTGATGAACTTTAATTGGGTAAAATAATACTTAAGAATATGTTAAAAAAAGAAATACCTACTGAATTGGTGCCAATCCAATAGGTATATTTTTTTTACCTATACATAGGTATCATTTTGGCTAATGAAAATTTTTCATGCATATTTTTTTAATGTAAAAAGTAAGAGAGAGAAATAATATTAACGATATACGTCTTTTTATACATTTCATTATAGCTGTTGGATTACTATTAGATGATGATCCAATAGCTCAAAAAAAGGAAAAAACCTACCCATAGATAAAAAAAAAAATCTATTGGATTGGCAACCTTATATATATATTAGGGGTGGGGGTTATAATAAATAGTAATAATAGTTGTAGCAAACAACGCTAGGATACGTTAAGAATAAGTGGCAGAGATTAAATGTGTACCAAAACTGCAGTCGTCGGTGTGGTGCATGTTATCAAACTTCAAGCTTCCTAACCTCTCTAATTTTATAAATTGTTTATTGAAGCAATATAGTTAATCAAACAGAAAGCATTAATCAATAGAGAGATTCTAATATAATTCAGTCGATTGATGATCTTGATCTCTTTTTATATATAAAAGGACTTAGTGTTAAGTCAATAAATACTAATAAAGAACTTTTTATATAGTTGATTTGATTGGATAAAAAAATGAAAGAAAAAATGTGAAGAACTAAAGTTTTTTTTTTTTTTTTTCCTTCTTGATCAGATAAAAAGAGAATTGGGTGGTGCCCGTTCCTTTCACCAACCCCTTAGGTTTTATTAGCAATCTCTGGTACATCGAGAGTAGAGATGGCCTAACTCCGTCTCCACTTAACCCAACAGTTGAGCTTTTCAAGTATTATAACCAAGTATTCCGTATGCCATCACAATCTAATACATCACAACTAATTAGCTAGAACGGGTGAAGAACTAAAGTTGAATAGAGACAAAAAGGACTTTCAAAAGCCGAGAGGCCAAGAGGGCCTCGACTTAGACATTGTACTAATCCAAAACTACTCTTAAGCCTTGATTGGAATTTTTTCTACTGTTATTTTTAACTTCTAAGAGCGGTTAGAAAAAAAAAAAAAACATTTGGTGAGTCTTTATTTTGGTTTGACAGTTCCTAAATAACAGCTATTTTAACAGCTATTTTAAGTAAAAGTTTGAGAATTAAGATAAGAATTGTTTTTCAAATCTGATTATGCTTTCATAATACAAAATTGTATTATTTTACAGCACATAATCTATAATTTATTAAATACTGAGAAGCTGATTTTGAACAACTTAATACTTTTATAAATTAAATTTACTAAATACTTAAATCTTTTTTTTCTTTTTCTTAATAATTATTTCTTGCTCACAGTACAACTACAATTGCGCTATAACACAATGCACAACGTAGTACAACGTAATAACATCAAACTAGCCCCTAGTCCGGAAGCTCAAGGACATAAATTATAAAAAAAGTGATTATATTCACACCAACCTTACAATGATGAGAGTAAGTATTCCAAAATGCACATTTCATAGGAGTCAACTCTTCAAATGTCAAATAAGTTGAGGCTTTGGTTTTACAATAACATTTTTACGACAACAGAGTGAAGTTGCTAGCCATAGCCAGGACAGCAGATTTGCGCAAAGAGAACACCAAAATAGCTGACTTGTGAGACTCTGACCTCCTATCCATCATAATCTGTTCAGCTTAATATGATGGTCTTCTGAAGTCATATCCGGAAAACCCAAACAGTGTTCTTCTTTTTCTTTTGATTGGTAAAATTTGAAAGCTGCTTCTCTCAGTTTTCATTAAGCATTAGAAGATTTTACATCTTGGTACAGGTTGAGTGTCCTTTAAACTCACAAACACAACAACTACATTCTGTAAAAGGCTTTGGCTGGAAAAAACATTGAGTGCCTTAATAGTGAAGAGTGATGTCCCAGTTACCGGCTGTGACTGGAATTGTTACTGTCAAAAGATTGTCTTCACTTCTGTACTTAAATCCCTCACTCTTTGAGTTTACCGAGCAAGACTTGGGCTCTGCACTAGTGTATGCTCCAAAACTACCAGGTCCTCTTCCTTTAATTCGTATTCCACAGTTAGAGGAATCACTGAAGAAGTCGACTCTCTCAACAGCTCCGCCGGAGTTGTACATGTTTGTTAATCCAATAGGTGCAAACTCAATGTTTTTATTGTAAACCTGCAAAAAGAATCGCATATAAAAACTAAGAACATGTACAGATATGAGTTTAGTTTTACCATTTAGCATAGTAACAGAAGCAAACCTTAATAGGAGAAACAGTCAGCACATCGCATTGGAGAATTTTTAAGGTGATACTAAGAGATTCATTCTTCAGTAGTCGGGATAGAGATCCTGAAATATGTTAAGAAGTTACTTTAAGAGACTGTAGGATTCAGTCAAACAGGTTGTTTATCATCAATTGGTATACTTTCAGTTTCTTGCACATTAGAATGGCGAGTTGAAAACTTACCTGAGTTGAAGGAAAAGACTGCGCAATCTCCGGTCCACTGTGTCCCAGAAACTTCTTCGAAATACTCGATATCTGCAATAGAGACCGGCACTGAGAGCTCAGCACTAACGCTTTTCTGAACAGGGTTTTTCAGGCAAGGCCAGCTTCCTGCTCCTTGGCAATTGAAGACCCCTATAACTCCAGTGCATTTGTTCAAGTTCCATATCTTGAGAAGACTATACCGAAAATCCAGGGAAAGTAATCAGAAAGGAAAATTTGCAAAAATATTGTGCAGATTATGCATGAGGGATGATAATATATACTTTTCTCCATCCATTACTGGATCGATGAATAAGCAATCCCGTGTTGGCCTCCCTGGATATTTTGCTCTGAGGACTGACCCATCAGGCAGTACAAGCCTCTTCAGAATCTCAAAATCATGGTGGCCAGGTTTATCACTGTCGTCAACAATGTTTTGTAAGTAAAATATGTTAAGAGTAAGCTAAAGAGTTTGAAGGGTTACAAAAGAAAGTTCTGAAGATAATGTTAAATGCTTTTTCCATGTTAAGCTTAGCATGATTATATTTAAGTGCAATTTTTTTCATCGATATAGTTTCGTTTTATATTTGTCTTTAAATTTTTTTCTTTTAAATTTATAACTTCCATGGCAAGTTAGTCTTACCTGACATAGACTGCACAACCTCCCACAGCTCTAGCAGCAGCATGAAACTCAGCTGCATCATGGAGGCTCTGAAAGTTGTTAAATAAGTACATTAGTTTCTGCATTTGAAAAGGCAGAACAGTAGAGTTCAACATTAAGAAAGTGATGCCATACATAGAACATGTCCCAATCTGGGACAACAACTTCACCAAGAAATATGCTGTTGTATGATACAGCAGCTATGTGTAATGTCTGAGTTGAAGGGTTTTTTGGGTAGTAATCGTCCGATGCCCGTGTTATGGCACTTACTTTTGAACTGCAGCAGCAGAAAGGGAAAAATTTACCACAGGTAAGAAAGGATTGTAACTATAGAGTAATTGTTGAACCTAGAATATATGACATGATAATGTTAATGTTCATGTTTTTTTGGTTCAAACAAACACAAGGAATATACTGGTAAATGGAGTCAGTGCTTAGACCCATGCAGCAGATTATGCTGTTGTCTTGAAAATTGCTTGATACGGACTTCTCAAGTGCCTGTTGGAATCGCTTAGTAAGAGAAACCCGGCCACCTGAGCCAGCTGAAATGGTTTCCAATATGTTCTGAACATCAACCTTAACTCCATCCACATCCTGTGAAACGAGATATTTGTGTAGATCATCAAGAAACTCGTGTGCTTTATTAGCATCAATTACGCCAACTCCATATTTCTCCATGCAATCCATTGATAAATCCCTCATGTTTGCTAAATTCCCAGGTGACTGCACTGGGTATGTTAGCTTTGGGTTGTACTTCTTAGTTCCTGGAACATTTGAAACAAGTCCTCCCCAGTATCCCAATAGGGCATGCCACACATAGACGTACCTGAGAATTTTGAAAAAAACTTCATTGTTAAAAGACAAATTATTCTGAAAAAGATATTGTCTATAGAACAGAAATCTAATAGACTGTTCTGTTCTGGTTCTCATTACTTGCTCAAAGATAGAATTTAAAATGAGCATATGAAAACCTTACTTAAGGCCAAAAGCAGTCTTAATTTCTGAAACAAAACTCTTAAGATCACTTGGTACTTCCCTTTGGGCATCATTGGTTGCTCTCCGAAACTTGGCGTTTTCCTTGATGCTGAGCAATCTACCACCAAATCTGAATTTATTTGACAAAATTAGAAGGCCTGATAGTTCTTCTAAATATGATAAGTGTAAAAAAAAAAGGAAAATGTCAGAAACTTACTGTGACCCTTCAACATATGGTTCTCCTTCTTTCTGGAACTCGTTTGCTACGTCTTGCCATCCGTCGTCAATTATCACAAACTTTGCTGGAGTGCCTCCTTGTGATAAACTGTATTTATGTGTCTTGTAGGTGAGATAGCTCTTAATGAAAATAATTCCAAAAGAAAGTAGGGATAACAACTTATACAGAAAATTTCCTTGACAGAAGAAACTCCTATCCTGTTTTGGATTACTGTGGAAATAGAAATCATTTGTGAAACTGGATTTACCTTTTAAGTCCCTCTCTGATTCCTTGAGGATTAACATCTTGGTAAAAAGCATCCCAGGTACACCAACCAAAGCAATCTAAAATTCCAGGCATCTGCATAATTAAAAACATTTTCAAAAAATTGCATTATGAGCATAGATGTTGATGACCAAAATAATGAGGCCTCTAGATGTAGTTGGTTAGTTCAGTTGCCTGTTTAGATTCCCTGTGTGCAAAGGTTCCAGTATACTTCTCCAAAATCCTGCATATGATGCAAAGCACAAATAAGCATCAATGAATTAGTGAACTGGATATGGATTACATTGGAATCCCAAGAAGCAACATTTTGAGGCTCTCTCATATAATTCAGACACTAGACATGCTGCTGCAATTCGGAGTGATGTCGGTCGCTCTTCTAAAGACAAAATGCTGTTACTGTCCTAATGTTTGCAATTAAACTTTAACTTAAAACTCAAAATTTGCTCAGAGAGCTAACCTACTTCATGGATTCCTGCATCAGATCAAATGGGTGGTTTCCAGAATTCACAAAAACTGCTTTTAGAGACTGTGAGGTAACTATTGCTGGGTCACCTATCAAACACATAAAGAAGCTCATGTCAACATATTTTAAAATTAAGACAAACGAATTAGAGATAAGTGGGAAGATTTAATAATTTTACTTCACTTTTTCCTACATTGCTTATTTAAAAGTAAACCCAAAAGGGGACACATTTTTCCTTTTCAGGAAGCATGACTTATGATCTATAGATTTACTTAGTGAATTTTACTTAGTTTTGTGATCCTTCTTTCCTGTAAAGGGGTTGATGAACTTGACTGCTGGACTGGCAGAAAAGAGTGCACTGGATCACCTTTAAGGTTTTTTCAAGTAGTGTGATTATGTTATAGAAAACTAAAAGAATATAGAGGAAAGTAGAAAGGAGAAATAAGATCGTAAAGCCTGAAATATTTTGAAAACATTACCACTTTCAACACAAAACTCGAGCTCATTTGATGAATTTCCTTGTAAGCTGCTCCTGAAGTCACCATCTATTATTGGCAAGAATACAATATAAGAAGTCTCATTTGAATCCTCCAAATCTTGTCCTTTACTTGCTTCCAAGAGCAACATCTGAGTTTCAACAGGAACGTCGCTTCCTGAATTACCAACTCGCGGTATCATCCACCACATCTTAAATCGAAATAGGCATAGTAACCTGATATCTCTGCATCATAAATACCACCTGTTAAAGTTCTAGTTGTTACATTTGTATATAATTAGATACAAGTGGCAAACATATATTTCTCCATATCCAGACATTATTTGGCCGTTGACCCTTTTCCCAGTTTCAAAACTTATAATTAAAATGATAAACTACATAACCACTTTGCCAGCATTGAAAACAAATATAGGTTAAGTATGAATTGATTATACCAAGAGAACCATAAGCTTTAGAATTTTACAGAGAGGGAGAAAACCGGCCAACAAATAATTAGACATTATAAGATATAGTCAGAAATGTGAGTTATGCTTATGTCGGACACATCTGAGCAATTACAACCATCCATTCCCATGGATCCCACGGGAATAGATGACCGTGATGCAACATTCATCACACGTGCAGTAATATTTATTCTGAGTTAAAACAAACAAGAGTCAAAACAAGAGTCTGTAAACTTACCTCAGAAGTACTTAATCATGGAAGGTCTAATTGCACATATTGCATGCTGGCTCTACCTTCTACCATTGCCAATTATGAAGTTTTCTTTCGTTTTCTTTAATAGAGTCTTATAGCAAGAAGAAAGAGTCAAAAGCAACACAACTACATTAATAAAGATGGCGGTGTACGACGACATGGGGGGATGGGGCCTCTGTCGCTTTGATGGTAGAGAACATGGCTATTTTCATTCCCCAAATCCTAATATGATAACCAAGAAACAGGGCATTTGATTGATTTTCTCTTAACCAAGAAAAAAAGAAAAAGAAAAAAGTAAGCAAATCTGTTCTCACAAGTTATAGAATTCAACCAACATAGTGAATCAACTTAATTAGTACCCTCAAAACCTCAAGCATGAAACTACGTACTGAATAACTCCAAGCTTGAAAACAAGCCGGGAACTTTCATCAACGGAGGTAGCACCAACAAATGCAGATGAATTAGTCAAAGGGGTCACCACCACGTTATCAGGGACCCCGGTCAAGGCATCCTTGCCACCAATACTGAGAGCTCCATCTTTGAGGACAGGTTTTGAGCTGAGAAACATGGAATGTCTCCATGCCTTAGTGTTAATCCGCACCAACCCACGTGAGAAAAGCTTCTGGTTAGTGGCTAGAGACGGAGAGAAGTGAAAATTGAGTTGCAAAGCTCTTGGAGATGGAGAGAACATGGTGGTCTGAACCATGGCTTTGCCAACTACTGGTAATTCTTTTTGTTTTGTGAAACTAATTTTTGACCGTTGAGAGCAGTGGCGGGAGGGAGTGATTAAAGATATGTGATGTAAGTTGGATCCAATGTGATATGAGGGAGAGATAAATGGGATAATTCAGCTCTCTCGGCTTTGCTTATTGGCCACATTTTGAAGGGTCGTTTTTGGTCAATTTCAATCTTCATTGGCTGTCAAGTGTCCTCTCATTTTTTCGCTGGACATATCTGCCCTTCCAAACTCACCCATCGCAGAACTGAACTGGGTACCCTCAGTTCCTTCGTTATGCATGTCTTAGTCCTAGGTTGTCCTTCACAATGTTGAGACTAGAGAAATAAAGAACAAATCTTGCAGTAGCAATCATCGCAAATGGGCCCTTTTTGTGCAACCGTCTCAATTTTTCCTCCACAATCGGAAAATAGACCTTACTACTGTCTAGTAGGGATTTGAAGTAAAATAACTTTTTTTAGCCGTATTTCATAAAATGACTTTTTTAGTAGTAGTGTAACAATATCATCACCATATTAATAATCGATAATTAGTCTAAAAAGATTAGAAATTTATGGTTATAAATATGATGACTCTACATGTGTCTAATATTATGATATTCGTAAACAATCACTTTTAAAAAGTCCTCAGGAAAAATCACTTTGGCTCAAATTACTCGTAATCATGTCCATTTTCCTCCGTAATTCTCCAACACATTTATTTATAGGATTTTTGGCATGATTTACCTCTATATTTTCGTGATTGGTAAAATAGTCCATGAATTATTATTTTTGATAATTAAGTCCCCAAGTTTTAAAATTATGACAATTAAGCCCTTTTTGTGAGTAATTGTTAAAATATTAGATGAAATTAAGTATTTTCAAGTCACATACAAAGTTTTTGAATATCAAAATCAATATTTGATTGACATTAGTTGGAATTGGAAAGAAAATAACGAAAAATTAACAATATTTAACAATATAATATAAAAAATAAAAAAATAAAAATTCTCAAAAATTTAAAATTTCTCTTAAAATTTCTTTCTATTTTCCTTCCGAGCTAATTAATGTTAATAAAATACCAATTTATTTCACTTAAATATGTACAATTTCATGAAAATTTTATTATCAATAAATAAAAAGGACTTGATTGGCAAAGTTTTTAAAACTTAATGACTTAATTGCCAAAAAAATTAAGTTAGGGACTATTTGCCAATCTACTAATAATATAGGGACCAAATATGCCAAAAACCCTTATTTATATATTCTTTCTTCTTTCTTTTTTTTGGTAGAAGCGTCCGGGACCTCCTGGTTTTGTTCTGTCATATTTGTGGGGTGGAGGAGATTCCTCCTTTATGGTGTTTATGAATTGTGATCATCTTTATCAGTGAAAATATAAGTGGCCAGAAAAAGAAGATAGACTTCACGTAAATACAAAAGAATTAAGTAGCAAAATTTGTGAATGGATCATTACTATGCCATAGCCATGACTCAGTTATGTCTCATAGTTCACAAAAAAAGATTCTGTGATGGAATAACAACAATCCAACATTAACAAAATTTCACCTCTTTATTTGATCCCAGTTGCATATGCAATTTGAAAAATAATGGAGAAGTTGATCATTCTCTCATATGATTGTTACACCTCTCTTCACATGCGCAAAAAAGAACAAAACTAGTTAATAACTGTTGTCACATAAATTTATAAAAGATTTATTTATAATAGCATATTCGAATTAAGAATAAAAATTGTTACAATTATTTTCAAAACGAATCCAAAAATGAAAAACAAAGAATTGACTCCAAAAATCCATTTACCCAAAAAAAAAAAAGGTCCAAAAACTGCCTCCTAATCTACTCTAACCTACCTAAGAAGAATGAGCCGTGGAAACTACAATGGGACTCCTCACGTAGTGCTCTCCATCGGACCAAGTCAACCCTCCAAAGTAATACCCTTTCAAGCCATATCCCTTATCTTTAAGGGTAACACTATAGCTCTTCTCCTCATTGTGCGCGAGTTCCAAGCACTTGGGCTCAACCGAGACCGAGACCCCCACCGGTTCCCGGACCAGGACATTGTAGCTTCCATGGTGTCCCACGTTCTTCACTCTCCGAGTCACGGTGATTGAGCCAGAGAGCTTCGGGACCGTGATGGAAGGGTAGTTCAAGTTGAAGACGCTGCCGTTATGAGGGCATCTGTACGGTTCCTCGGAGAAAAGCTCGATCATGGTGTGGTTGTACCCGAGTGCGCAGAGGAAGTCCAGGTAGTCCCTGGTGGTCAAGTCGTAGACCAGGCCGGGATCCATGGCTCGGTTTGGTCGAATGTGGCCGGCGCCGTAGCTGAAAGGCGTGCCCTTGGCGTTCGAAGCTTCGTGCATTGGGTGTACGGTATTGTCTCTCGTTCTTGCTGTGTGGAAGAAGAAGAATAATGAGACTGAAATTTTAGGAAGAAAAGAACAAAAGGGGAAAAGGGTATTTCTTTTGGGGACAAGAATGTGTAGAAATGGTACCAGTTGTGACGATGGCGGATCGAATGGCGGCCGGGCTCCAATGGCGGTGGAGGGTTTTGAGAAGGCCGACGACTCCGGCAACGTGGGGGCAAGACATGGATGTGCCGGATTCGGTGTTGAAAGGGATT
This sequence comes from Trema orientale, assembly GCA_002914845.1. Lineage (NCBI taxonomy): Eukaryota > Viridiplantae > Streptophyta > Magnoliopsida > Rosales > Cannabaceae > Trema > Trema orientale. Next base: position 973,187 of record JXTC01000085.1, on the reverse strand, counting down.
CGTCGCTTGTCAAAATCTTGACCTGTTGGGCTTGTTGCTTCGCTAAATGCAGCTATGATGTTCACTCCAGGAGCAGTGATATCGGGCTGAAACATGAAGATGAGCATGTATAACAGCGATTAATGGAGATAAGGATCAAATTTGGAATTGGGTTTGTGTGGAGTTTGTTTACAAACCTTGAGGATCTCAGGAGTAACGGTGTTAGGGCCTCTAGAAGAGAAAGAGGCCATGAATGGAGCTGGCTTTGTGTTTGTTCGTGTATTTGGGGGCAAGAGTTTGGCCTGTGGATTGCTGTGTGGAACAACGAAAAGAGTTGATCAAATGTTTGATTAAAAGCCTGAAAGAAGATTGAAGACAGAATGGGATTTATATATACCTTGTAGAGTTTATGTAGGAAAGAACAGATTGCCCGTCTGTGTAAGTTAGTTGGGAGGCTGGAATGACATGAGCATCGGCAATGAGTTCGTTTCCGCTGAGAATGTCATTGCAGAGAATAAATCCAACTGCTCCGGCTAGAGCAGCTTGTTGACCCTTGTCAACTCTTGCAGTGTCACCCCTCAAACAAGCCACAATCTTTCCCTTGACCTTAGCAGGGTCCAGTGTTCCTGGCTTACAGAGCAGTCTGCATCAAGACAGGTGCAATAGAAAAAGGGTTTCAGATTAAGGGTTTAAATTGAAATTCAAAAAGGGAAAGCTAGGAAATTGAATGCTCTTACGCGGCAGTAGCATTTTCGTTAGGTTTTCTAGCCTGTGCGCCACTGATTAGTGGGTAGAATTTGTTTTCAGGTAAAGCTTTGGAAAGGCTTGTTCCCTGGTATTACAGAAGCAAATATAGAATTTTAGTTTATGTTAAAAAACGTGGACAAGGACAATCTGTCAAACAGAAAAGGAAATGAACCTTGAGGCGTAAACCACTTTCAAGTTCAACAAAAGCTTGGAACTCTCTGTCTAGAGTACTTGCTCCCACGGTAATTATCCAGGGTGAAACGTTTGAGACAGTTCCTGGTTCTGGTCCTGAATTTCCAGCGGAGCAAACAACTACAATGCCATGCTTCACGGCATGGAACGCTCCAATAGATAAGCCGTCGTTGAAGTACTCAGTAGGGTCTCCACCAAGTGAGATGGAAAGGACATCGACTCCATCATGTATGGCATTATCGATGGCTTCGATGATATCAGCATCGAAGCACTCGCCTTCCTCAACCTGTGGCCAGCAGACCTTGTAGGACACCACCCGAGCCTTAGGGGAACCGCCTTTGGCTGTCCCATTTCCCAAACCATAAATACTTGCTCCAGTGACGAAGTTCCCGCCTGCTGTGGATAGGGTGTGAGTGCCGTGACCGTCATGGTCAAGTGCACTCCTGTAGGAAGAGTTAAGTTTCCCTGCATAGGCCTCATAACCTTTGCTGAAGTACCTTGCTCCTATGAGCTTCCTGCAGTCACCAAATGTGGAAGGTAGTTTTCAGTCCAAGACCATAGTTAAGTTAAAATTTGTGTGTTATTGTAATAGTTCAAGATGAGCTTAAAACAAGTTAAGGTGGATTTTAGAAGCAAATGATATTGGGAAACATTTGCATAATTTCAGCAGCAGTACAGCTAGAGAGCAGGATCAGAACCTCTTCTATGGCAGGGACAATCATGATAAATTAAGGCTGAGACTGTTTTGTTATCTCTCACTTTTGGAAGACAAAGTGAAAGAATAATAGATCATATTGCAAACAGATAAAGTGAGATTCAATTTAAGGACAATTTTATATCTCCAGTCTCCACCAAAATTAAAGATGAAATTTTGAAGCTTTTTATTTTTCCAGTCTTCCTTTATCCTCTAATAAGTGAAGAAGTTAAACAAAAGGGTATCTACAAAATTGATACTTCAAAAGCAAATAAATCATGTGAAAAATTGAATAGCTAGAGCTCACCTGTTGCAAAAGAATCCATCAGTGGAGTTCTGACAGATTCCTCTCCACTTTGGTGGAATAGGTCCATATCCTTCATCATCAAAGCTCTTTGATTTGGGCCAAACACCTAACATGCCCCAAAGAAAAGGGGGGTTAAATGACTGTTTTGTTATGATCTAATAGGCCCACCTTGATCATAAAGTGAAAGGAAATCACATCAAATTCATAACAAATGTTCTTTTGGTCCGGATACACATGTTTCTGAAGTTGGGACTCAGAAAATATTTTCTTTAGAAAGTTTGAAATTCTCCCTTCTAATAACAATGTGCGGAAATATAAGAAACTGGTTACAATTATTTGTATCCAAATATTATCCAAAACAGTCCATATATAGTGGAAACATAGTCAAAAAATCATCCTACTTTACCAATAAAAAATGGATCCATGCAAATTGCAGAATCACAAGATTCGGTAAGACACCTATAATTGTTTCAAACATTAAAACCTTTTCTCCTTTTTGGGTCCACGGACAGTGTCACCATCATGAGTGAGTCCAATTACTATATAGTAATTAATTAAAACTGTTAATCACTGTTGACTAGCACTATATGCTAAACAACTCCATCATAATGATGTTAGAAAGGAAAAAGAAAGAGTCAAAATAGAGAATGTGAACCTGTGTCAAGATTTGCTATGATTGTGTGTTTTCCATAGTTGGCTTTCTCCCACAGTGACAATTCAGGAACCTCACCATTCTCTTTTTCAAGCATCATAAAACCCCATGAACGAGTAGTATGTAGTTTCCTTCCTTGGTTTAAGAACACTGACACCACTTCTGGGTGCTCTGCATTTCAAGTAATGAATTAAGTAATTAACCACATCTCACTATTAACACCATTTGACATCAAAACAAATCATTAATATCACTTCAATATGATAATTTTGAATCCTTACCTGCAATTTCTGCTGCCTCATCCTCTTCGAGTTGGGCAGCGAAGCCATTGATATGCCTTTTGTATGAGTAAAAGATTGACTCTTCAGCCTTCTCTTTACTGAAATGAATATCAATACGAAATAATATTATACTATAGGCAAAAAAAAAAAAAAAATATCATGGGCCCGTATAAAATAACAATGAATGCATACCTTCCCAGAAAAGAACCGAGAAAATCATAATGAGAATCAGTCACTCGATCAAGATCAGCATCTGTAAGTTTAGACGACCCATGTGCATGTGATCCTAAGTATACTATATAAGACTATTTTCATGATGAAACAATAAGAACAACAATAATGTTAGTGAAAAAAAAGGAGACTGAACCAAAGAAGTTAGTGAATACAAAAAGAAAAAGAGTAAAAATCCGTACTTTCTTGGTAGCAAGAGCTGGTACTTGGAAGAGAGAAAAAAGGAGGAGTAACTGAACTATAATTGAACCCTTTAGAGGCCACATTGTGTGGTTTGTCAGTATAGTTTGGTTTTGGTGTTTTTTTCGTCAAAAGTGGTCGAAAGTGATATACACTTTCTCTGCTTTTGATGATTAAAAACCTATCTCATAAACAGAGAAAAGCTTTATATATAAAGAGAGTAAGTTTCTGTAGCTTTTCTCTGTTTTAGAGAATGGTAGCTTTGGTTCTTGGAGTGATATTATATGATATGATATAGATTATTAATAAACCATTTTAAAAAAAATTATAGATTTTTATCAAAAAAAATAGGACGATAATGGAAAGAGTCGTAGGCTCAAAACAAACCCTTTTGATAGTTAAACTCTTCCCCAGAAAGAATCGCTATCCGTTCAAAAAATTAGGAAGATATAAACGAAAAGCTGCTCCGGGTCTTTTGCTTTTCAGAGACTCTTATATCGGATAGCATTATGAATATCTTAGTATAAAAAAAAAAAAAAAAATCACAACCTAATACCTTGTAAAGAGTCCAAAACTTTAATTCTATATTTTTCTTTTCAAAACTATTTATTTATTTCACTAAACATGATTTATTACTGTTCACCCTCATCTATATATAACTCATATTAACTCATATGGTATTAGGTCGCTTTGGATTGAATCATGAATAAATAAATGTGCATGCACTTTCTCTTCTTGGTAAAAGATTGTTTATGAGAAAAAAAAAAAGGCCCCATGCACCTACGTTGTAAAAGATTATTTCTCAAAAAAAAAAAAAGGATTGTTTATTAACTTTTCTTTTGAAAAAAGGCCCCGTGCACCTACGTTGGATTACTTTTTGGGTCAAATTTTAAATGTTGTAATTCTAAGATAGTGCTATATCCTAAAAATAAAAAATAAAAAAAAACTATATAGATAGTGCTAATCATAAACTTTTTTTTTTTTTTTTGAGTAAATCATCATAAACTTTTCAAATGGAGTAACTTGTTTGATTCAAATAATTGACGTTATTATGTCATTAATTTGAAGATGCATGCTTAAATGAACAGTGGAAAGACATGCATAAAATTGATTGGTTCGGTACTTATAAACTTATTATTGGCCTGGCGCCTACAAAACAATTAAATTTATTCTCAGTATGAATTTACAATTTTTTGTAGGGAAAAAAAAATGATAGTATTACTCATATGATATGTTATATAGCTAATTACGTACTACTCATCATAAAAACTCCATTTATTAACTGTAAATAAATAAAGTGGTTAATACAGTCACTCATATATTTCTACCTATTAAAATCACTCAAGTTGAACCTTAGTAGTTTGAATTGATAGTTATGTTAAAGGGACATTTTGATAATCTTTCTCTGACGAAGATTGAGGAAAGAAAGGTATGCAACTCATAGCGTCAGAATTTCATGGGACAGAACTCACCAAAATATGAGCTAATTAAAATACGACTTCTTCAATCGGTTGCCAATACTTATACCGTGATAGAGTCCAAGTGTGAATGGAAACTTTAATATATAGCAAATTTCCTAGCAAATTTCTTACGAGGATAAATTTGTAAATAAAATTTAATGAAAAAAAAGGTAAACATATTTAGTTTGATACGAAATAACGAGAATAATATTGTAAATTTGAATATGTTATATTTTTGCATGTGTTATTACTGGTAGAATATTAAAAAAAAAAAAAGAAAAGAAAAGAAAAGAGAGCACATATTAGAGCATCTGCAATCATAACCTATATATATATAGAAGAAGTTTCAATGGTTACGTCTCTATGAGTAACCATCATTAAAATGCGTGTAATAATAAATTTATTATTTAAATTAGGATACTACTAAGTTGACTTTCTAAAAAATTTTTATAATATCAATGCTATTTAATAACAATAAATTTTGTTGTCCAACTACCAATTTAATTAAAACCGTTAGATTTTCATCCAACAGCTAAAAAAACAGTAACCATCGATGAATAAATATAGCAGCAACCATTAAAAATAGGGTTTTTGGCATGATTAGTCCTTGAATTTTTCGATGGTTTGCAATGTATCCCTTGAACTTTTTTTTTTGGCAATTAGGACCCTGAATTTAGAATATTTAACATGATTAGCCCCTGAATTTTTCGTAGATTTGCAATGTATCCCCTGAACTTTTTTTTTTGGTAATTAGGACCCTAAATTTAGGGTTTTTGGCATGATTAGTCCCTGAATTTTTCGCTGATTTGCAATATATCCCCTGAGTTATATGCAAATTTTTAAATAATTAAAAAATAAATTACAAATCAACGAAAAATTCAGGGGCAATCATGCCAAAAACTCTAAATTCAGGGTCCTAATTGCCAAAAATAAAAGTTCAGGGGATATATTGCTAAAAATTCTAAATTCAGGGTCCTAATTGCCAAAAAAAAAAGTTCAGGGGATACATTGCAAATCATCGAAAAATTCAGGGACTAATTATGCCAAAAACTCTTAAAAATATATATATATATATATTATAGGCTAATGTCAAATTTTAGCATTTGCAAGAAGAAAAATGTCTCGATATGCTAAATTAAGCATAAATGTAAGCACATGCTATTTAATATACTAAATATAATAGTATATGCTAAATTTTATATGCGCTCCAAATTTATAATAATGCATATGATGAGTAGTTAAATAATATAATAATAATAGTTAATGGCATGAAAAGCTTTTTTTTTTTAAATAAAAAATAATATTTAATACAAAATAACATTTTGTTTAGCACGACAGCATTAGATAATAATTTAGTACTAATATGCCCTTACATGTATGTATACATATATTCTTGGTCCAAATATTAAAATTTGAATTAAGATGGCTCCAATGCTCTAAAGTGAAAACCAGAAAGGATATTGGCAATCTATGCATAATCAAACGAAAAAATTGACACAAAGTGGCCTTTTTCGTTGTTATTATTGTTGAAACTATACTAACATAATCCAACATCATAATGGCTTTACTTTATTTTGTGCAACCCAAGAGGGCACCTCACTCACACATTCACTATTTTGCCACCTCAACTTGTTAGCTCAAAAGTGGCCGCATTTATATTATTGATGAAAACTCACCCTGGTCAATCTTTAATCCAAGGACATTGGTCTTAATATAATTATCGGGCAAATTAATGCTTATTAGTTATTGTCTTCCAAGTTTTTGGTAAGCCGCTTCGACCTATATGTCCTACATTTAATGGAAAAAAAAAGGACCTGGAAATTTGAAAAAAAGTTGGGCAATAAGCAACACATCTAAATGGCTTATTTCTTTCATGAGTAGGGAAACCGCGGTGCTGGACCAGCGCCGGTGGCTGGGAGGCAGATATAGGTTACGTTCTTCTTATGGTGGCACAGTTCAAGGGAGAATGAGACGAAGCAGACGACAGTATTTCAGCAAAAGAAGAACAAAGGTGCTAAGTGACAATGTAGTATACAGACGACAACACCTCAATGCACGATAATATTTAATCTTGGACAAACAATTAAACATCATAGTCCATAACTACAAAGGACAATGGATGTAACACCACAATTGAGCTCATAACAATTAAATACCCATAATACCCATGGACCATAACAATTAAGCTCATAGACCATTAATTAAATACCCATAATCTTCTCAGAGCATACCCGATGTGAGACTTGGAGTGTTACAATATCTCCCGCTAAAGACCTAGCGTCCTCGCTAGAAGGATCCACATTCAATACTCACACATATAACCCCTATGGGTAGGGTCCATATTTTACCACGATTCCGGCCCGTGGTAGTCTTCTAAGGTCCACACAGGTATGAACTGGGTCGGCTCTAATACCAAATATAACACCACTGCGCCTCACCCAAAAGTGCTAGCTTGAAGGTACTTTTAGGCTCATAGACTATCACGTAAATATCCACGATATTTCTAGAGCATACCTGATATGGGACTTGGAGTGTTATAATTATTACACCTTACACTCGAGGACGTGCGTTGTATACCCATAAAAGCAAAGTCCCATAGGCATGCAAGACATCTTTCTATAAACCAATATAATTAAGAATATTTAATCTCCAATAAATACTAATATATAATATAAAATCCAATAACTCTTATAAAGTCTCCAAATATTCAAAATAAACACTATACAATATAAACTATAATCTAATAAATTCAAGATGATCAACCTTCCGAGTCTTTACATTTTCTCAATCAAGATGAAGAATTTCCTCTCTTTGAACCATACTCCTCAATTACTACTAAATAAATTCTCCCTTAGTTATACCACTTAATTGACGATCTTTGAAATCTGGGAGGAAAAAATAAAAAGGTGAGCTAGAAGCCCAGTAAGTAACCCGTAACCTTAACTAGCTGGATCAAGCATATGTAAACCAAAATCATTAACAAATATTTTTCAGAATAAATTTGGTTTTAGAAATCAATACTTTTAAAAATATTCAAATCAATTCGTTTAGTAAATAATTTGACAAAAAGAAATAACAGGTTTCCAAATTTGTCTTTTCGAATCCCTTTTTAGTCAATAATAATTTCAATTATACTTCTCCCCAGTTTTTGGCGACTATGGCCACACTTAACTCCTGTGACTAGGTCCGAATCTGCCACAAATAACTCCTGTAACTGGGTCCGAATTTACCACAAATAACCCCTGTAGCCGAGTCCGAATCTACTACAGATAACCCCTGTAGCCAGGTATGAATGTACTATATTTAACCCTGCAGCTAGATCAGTACTGTCCACATATAACCCCTGTGGATTTGGTCCACGTGCATAGTCACTGAAGAGAGTTTCAGAATACTTATTTACAATAATGAATTATAAACAATTTTACTTTCATCTCATTATAACGTTATAATCATTCTAAAACAATTTTCTTGTAGCTACGTACAATAATATTCATATACTTGATCCATAATTTAGTATAAAATATAGAATTATACTATTTTTCACAAAAATTATGTTATTTCAATAAAACAATTTTTTTTTTCAGTAAATAATCTTATTACTAAAATATATTTTTACTTAAAATCATATTTTAAAGAAAATACCTTGTAGATATGATTCTATTAGAAATAATAAAAAAATAAAATATTTAGTTTTTGGACGAGGAAAATTACTAGAAAAGATCAAAGGTTACTTACCTTGTTCACTTTGCCTATTTAACCAAAATAATCAATATAACCTCTCAAACACCGATTATCACATAAGTCATACATAAGTATCACAACAATAAAATTATACTCTAATTATACAAAAAATATTGATTATTTGCTGCTCATACATCTTCTATAATCAACTCTATAGCTATTCTCAATAATGTCAATTTCTCACAATTTATAAAAATTCTAACCTACTTTAAAAATCACCAAACTTAGAAAATCTGTTCTACAAGTTATGGGTCTTAAAAGTACTAAGAATGTGGCTATAGAGTCTATAAGTAAGCTTTGTGCAGCCGGACAAGCCGCAACCACATTTTGCCTAAAGTGCCGAAAATTTCAAAATTTTCTAGATTCATAGTACTCATTTCAATTGGCTATAACTCTCTATTTAAAAGTCCGTTTTTTATGAATTATATACCGTTAGAAAGCTAATTCGATAAGCTTTCTAATTATATAAAATAGACCCAATCAGACTATTAAAAACCTCTATAAATACAGTCGCAATTATTATTGTATTTTCTACCTATATAAAATATTCAAAAATCCATATTTTTGTATTTACTTAATCAAATCACAAAATTTGTCTTGCTTAAATCTTAATATCAACAAGTTTCATTCTCTATCAGATTCATCCTCCATATTTCATAAATAATTTATGTGCAATTCAAAACTCTAACCCTAAATATTCATTCTCAATCCTGAAATCAAATTAAAACATAAAACTTAATTGATTAAGAGTTTATTACCTTAGGAGTGAGTCTCAATAACCCATGATAATAGTCTTCACCATCTTCTTCTTCTTAAACGCATAGCCTCTACTCTCTCTCTATTTTTTTATTCTCTCTACAAAGCGTACGTATAAATTGAGCAGATTAGTAGACCCTTTAGAGTTTCTTAAAATAATAATTATCTAATTACTAAAATAACCCCTAATAACCACTACTAATTAAAGGCTATATAGTCTTTTCTTTTATCCATTAAATTATTTATATAATATAAACAAATCCTCTTTTTATTTATTTAATTTTGTATACAGATTGTCACATTCTCTTCCTCTAAAAAGAAGTTTAGTTCTCTAAACTTTACATTCCCATATCTTCCAAAGAAGAAAACATTAATAGGTCCACATATTTCTAGAAAAACCTCAACATGTGGGTAAAACTATGATCATCACTTACTAAATTGAAATGATCTTTCCATCAATATGATATGAACTTGAGAATATGAACTTATTCTAATCTGAGTGATTTAAACATCAAAAAGAGATCATCACTTTTAAAACTTATCTATTAATAACTCTATATCGTTTCTCATTCATTGTGATAGTTCCTTTATAATTTCATCCAAAAAGAGAATAATATGATCACTCAAACTTTTCTTTGTATTAACAAAGCCAAAAAGAATTCTTAATAATTAAAATTCCTTAAACCTCTAGTACCTCTTTTAATCGCATGCCTATAATGCTAGGGATACACTTCTATTTCTTTGTCAATGCTTCATATAGAACTACTCTAATGCTAGATCGAAAATTACAGCTAAGTACAAATATTACCAAGAATAACATTTTTTTTTCACAAATCTTTGAAATATTCTTCAATATATCCTCAGTAGTTCATATATACACATATATATATATATTTTTTGACATTCCATTTATTTTAGTTCGATATTGTAAAACTCCAACAAATTTAATTTAATTTTCAAAAAATTATGTGTAAGGTCTTCTAAGCTATAATATGATATCTCTATCATAAACAACCATAAGAATCCTCTTTAGTCTCATTCCCTCTAACTTTAATATTCAATAGGACAAAATATCAAAACTAAATCTAATTACCAAAGCTTACGTCAAATACAAATGCTATGGTTATAACAAATTTCATAAAATTCTAAATCTCAGTGTTCACTCAAAATAACTATAAATATCAAAAACCTAATCGGTTAAGGGCAAATGCCAAGTCTAATAGTAGAAATGTGACTATATATACTTAGTCAAACAATACACTATATAATTGATACTTTACAATCTGAGTAATCCTTGATAATCTCGTTATAAAATTTCACTACCGTATTATCTTTCTCATATATTATATCAAAAGTTTTTAACCTTCGTCTATATAATCCTCATTCACTTTCCCATCGATTAAACACTAAGAAATATGTTAAGTAATTTCTTTCATATACTAGTCCTCAAAATTTTCTTAGGTCTTTATCTTAATACCTCTAGGATTTCTAATGTTTTATATTATGATTTTCTCAAAAATATCCTTTACAAGAAAGGGAGGTTAATAGAACCACAAATGTGAATATTTCTCCATAAACCACATAAGTCATAAAAATCAAATAATTTATTAATTTTAGAAATATTGATCGACTTACATATTCTACTACATAACTGTTTTAGCATTTTGTTTTATAAACACAATTTTTATTTTTTTTCACCACCGATAATAATCGAGTTCCTAATAGTAAAACACTAAGTTTTCTGAAAATTCTTATCTTGTAATTCTTCTAGTTACTCATCAAATAAGTACTCTTCAATTTGTTTGTGTAATCCAATATAATTTCTAGGGAAGAGTAACACCAAACACTATCAAATATAAAGATCACTTCCTCCTATAGGATAACACCATAGAATAAAATTGTAAACTCGTTTGCAACAATCTTATATTCTAATTTCAACTCTACTACCTAGTATCCATAACTATAACTAAAATGTCTATTCACCATATCTCGAATTTTGCTTAGCTTTTAAAACAAATATTATTAAGGTAATATTATCTCAAAATTATCCAACTGTATAAATTATTAATGCTTCATAATTTTTTTTTCCAGGTAATATCGTTTAGTCCATCATAATTTTTTTTAAAAAAAATATCATTCTCTAAATTTTTCTATATATAAGTCCTTAATGCATATATTTCAATCATATCATCACCAATATTTGCAGAAAAACTCATAGGTAAGGCCTTTAGCAAAACTAACCTTTTTATCCTTAATAATCTAGTAACAAAAATATGTACTCTCATCAGTTAATACAAGCACATAAATTGACATTTTTTATATCATCTCTTTGTCCTTTATCATCAAGGAAACTAGTTATTCAATAAACTTACTCAATGTTTCATTGTACATTCTAGCCTGTAGCACGAATAATTTCACTTTTTGAAAGAATTTGAAATATTTTCTTTCCATTATCCCATTAACCGATAAACCCAAATAGACATGTCTTCCTCACATTGACACCATAACCAGGTAATCTTTATTCTATAAATTCCTTATATAGATAATATAAGATTAATAACTTCTTAAAATAACCATACAATTTCTTAGGAACCAAATAATTTTTCTTCTCTAATAATTTACTTAGAATTTTTTTTTCCTCAAATAGGATCAAAACACTAAGATATAGCTCAAGAGAAAGTAGAAGAAGATAGCAAGTAGACTCATAAAATTTTAATATCAACTCCAAAGTAAGACTCACTAACTTGATAACTATCCAATATCAATAATAAGAGAAGAGGATTCCAATTCCCTAGATCCATTAATCAAATACAAAAGGAAACTAATATCAAAAGTACTAAATATTAAAAACCTCAATGTTCAATTAATAGATCTTAATAATCAAAACCCAATGAGAGTACTCAACTTTAAACGATCCCAAAAGTCCATGTTCATTTTTAAATGATCCTAAAAGTCTATATAATGTATATGATCACCAACTATGAAGGTCAAACTAAGTGTTCTATTAACAACAAAATTTAAAAATGAGAACTTAACCTACTTTAATGCCTAAAAAGACCAAAATAACAAACATATCAAATTTAAATCGATCACTAACTCAAATGAATTTCCAAACTATAATAGAAGTGAAGTCAAACTCAAATGATCTTAACTTAGTTACCCCGATATTCTAAACCTCATAAGATTGACTTATCATGATCCAAATTGTCAAACTTCTCCTAATATTTAATACCACTTGTCACACTCCACATCTGAGGACGTGCGCCGCATACCTATAAGACAAAGCCCCATAGGCATGCGAGACATTTTTCTATAAACCAATATAATTAAGAATATTTAGTCTCCAATAAATACCAATGTATAATATAAAATCCAACAACTCTTATAAAGTCTCCAAATATTCAAAATAAAAACTATACAATATAAACTATAATTTAATAAATTCAAGATGATCAACCTTCCGAGTCTTTACATTTTCTCAATCAAGATGAAGAAATTCCTCTCTTTGAACCATGCTTCTTAGTTACTATTAAATAAGTTCTCCCTTAGTTATACCTCTTAATTGACGATCTTTAAAACTTGGGAGAGAAAAATAAAAGGGTGAGCTAAAAACCCAGTAAGTAACCAGTAACCTTAACTAGCTGGATCAAGTATATGTAAACCAAAATCATTAAAAAATATTTTTTAGAACAAATTTGGTTTCAGAAATCAATACTTTTGAAAATATTCAAATCAAGTCGTTTAGTAAACAATTTGACAAAAAGAAGTAATAAGTTTCCAAATCTGTCTTTTCGAATCCCTTTCAATTATAGCTCCTCAATTTTTGACGACTATGGGCACACTTAACCTCTTGTGACTAAGTCTGAATATGCCACAAATAATCCCTGTAATCGGGTCCGAATCTGCCACAAATAACCACTATAGCCGGGTCTGAATCTACTATATATAACTCCTGTAACCAGGTACGAATCTACTACATTTAACCCTGCAGCTAGTTCAGTACTGTCCACATATAACCCTTGTAGATTGGGTACACGTGCATAATCACTAAAGAGAGTTTCAAAATACTTATTTACAATAATGAATCATAAACAATTTTATTTTCATCTCATTATAATATTATAGTCATTCCAAAACAATTTTCTTGTAACCACGTTCAATAATAATTCATATACTTGACCCATAATTTAGTATAAAACATAGAATCATACTATTTTTCCCAAAAATTATGTTATTTAAATAAACAAATTTCTTTCAATAAATGGTCTTATTACCAAAATATATTTTTACTTGAAATCATATTTTAAAGAAAATACCTTGTAAATATAATTCTATTAGAAATAATAAAACAATAAAACATTTAGCTTTTGGACGAAGAAAATTACTAGAAAAGATCAAAGGTTACTTACCTCATTCGCTTTGCCTATTTAACCAAAATAATCAACACAACCTCTCAAACACCTATTATCACACAAATCATATATAAGTATCACAATAATAAAATTATACTCTAATTATACCAAAAGTGTTGACTACTTGCTGCTCATATATCTTCTATAATCAACTCCATATCTATTTCCAATAATGTCAATTTCTCACAATTTATAACAATTCTAACCTACTCCAAAAATTACCAAACTTAGGGGACTTATTCTACAAATTATGGGTCCTAAAAGTACCAAGAATATGGCTATAAGGTTTATAGGTAAGCCCTGTGTAGCCGAACAAGCCGCAGCCACATTTCGCCCTAAGTGCCAAAAATTTCAGATTTTTCCAAATTCGTAGTACTCACTTCAATTGGCTATAACTCTCTATTTATAGGTCCAGTTTTGATGAATTATATGCTGTTGAAAGCTAATTCGATAAGCTTTCTAACCATATGAAATATACCCAATCAGACTAAGTAAAACTTCTATAAATGCAGTCGCAATCACTATTGCGTTTTCTACCTATGTGAAATATTCAAAAATCCATATCTTTCTATTTACCTAATCAAATCACTCAAAATTTATCTTGCTTGAATCCTAATATCAACTGGCTTCATTTTCTATTAGATTCATTCCTTATATTTCATAAATAATTTATGAGTAATTCAAAACTCTAACCCTAAATGTTCAATCTCAATCCCGAAATTAAACTAAAACATAAAACTTGATTGATTGAGAGTTTATTACCTTAGGAGTGAGTCTCAATAACTCATGACAATAGTCTTCACCATCTTCTTCTTCTTAAACGCATAGCCTCCACTCTCTCTTTATTTTTTTTTCCTCTCTACAAAGCGTACGTATAAACTGAGCAGATTATTAGACCCTTTAGGGTTTCTTAAAGTAATAGTTATATAATTACTTAAATAACCCCTAATAACCACTACTAACTAAAGGCTATATAGTCTTTTTTTTATCCATTAAATTGTTTATATAATATAAACAAATCCTCTTTTTATTTATTTAAGGGAAAAGTTCATAAATACCTGTTTTTAAAATTATATTTTCATAAATACCTGTTTTTTATTTTTATTTCATAAATACCCATTTTTATATATTTTTTTGAAGAAATGTAGACCACCACTGTTTTACACATGAAATGTAGACCACAGTATATATTTCATGCATTAAATGTATACCGCGGTCCACATTTCATGAATAAAATTTACACTCAAAATTGGCACACATTTTAAAATGTGTACCGTTCATATTTTACACATGAAATGTGTACCTCATAGATAAAATTTACATTGTAAATGTGGACCACTCATATTTTTCATATGAAATATGGACCGTAAAAACGGGTATTTTTGAAAGATGTTTTAAAAAACGGGTATTTTTGAAATAAGTTCTAAAAAACGGGTATTAAGTGTAATTTTCACTTTATTTAATTGTATACGAGTTGTCACAATGGATGATGCTAGATTTACCAAGATTACTATCAAATTTTTAATGCCAACACATGTGACACATATGAAGTGACATTATTTGATTAGTGTATCAGAACTTACTACAAATAAATCGAAAAACGACAATGTTTTCTAAAAACGATAATTTCCAAGAAATGGCGATTGAACTTAGAACCCACATTTTTTGTATGAACGACAACCTTTCTTACTAACGACAAACGAAAAAGAAAGAGACAATAAATATGAAAGCGACAACATCAAGAAGGCGACCATAATCTATTTCCTGTGACTTTTTTTTTTTTTTTTTTTCAAACGACAATGACTTCAGAAACAACAATGTCTTTGACAATCGAGAACATATAAATCACAATTGTATGGGAAAAATCCACATACTAGGGCAGCTAATACTTGCACAAAAATTTCATATCAATTGATATAACATGATGATGTGGAATATTTTTAGACTATATATTACTTTAAAATGAGATACAATCTTTAAATTAAGAGTAATATGTGATTTATGTTGTATTTAATAAATCAACATGGTGATGAGTACTATCAATCCAAAACACAAATTAATCAAACAATCATAAAGTGTGGCTCATCCAATATCAAAATAAACATAAACAATACGCTTAGTAATTGAGGTATATAAAAGTATGAGAGAGTTTAAGAATTACCTCTTGGCTTTACATGGAGCTTGTAACCTCAACATCTTCAAGAGCACCCTACAAAACAAGCCAAGTATACTAGAGGACTTCATGGCTCTCATCTCTTTACCTTAGTATTCCCTCTACACTAACACAGACTACTCACAACTAGTTACAACTAGTTCAAGCCATGCCCCTTAATATCACCAAAAAGGCTTCATTCATGGGCTATTATATATGTCTCTATAGAAGGGAACATTGGCCCAATGGGCTGACCAAAGTTAGTAAAGAGATGAAATCAATAGGATCTTAAGCTAATTACTTAGCCAATATCTATTAGTAATAATACTACGTATAGTGAATATATAATTATATAATTATTCATAATATGCTCTAATTATGACATTATATTAAGTACATTGTCAATAATTATGCTAGTCTATACAAAATATTCCAACAATTTTTACTAGTTCTCCTAGTGGGGGTGATCATGTCCTGATGTGCACCAAACGTTAACCGATTGGAGGGTTTTTGAACACCTTTAAAATATTCATCTTAAAAAAAAAAGAAAAAAAAGCCGAAAAATGAAAACAATTCAAAACCAATTTTTAATTTCTTAAAAAAAAGAATTAACAAGTACAACTGTACAAGTACATCTCCTTCTATTTATGAAATCACAGCTTAACTAACAATTAATTAAGATGTGCTTTTCTTTCAAATTGAGTAATTAATAATGGGCTTCAGAATTTAAAGTAGAAAAAAAAAAAAACAATATAACGTGGAAAAACGAAAGTTTTTCTAATTGATCAAAAGCATTATAAAAAGTGATTGAAAGCTCACAAATTAAATTTGATTAAATGAGAGTTGTTGGGTTTTCATCGGATTGCAACACTAATCGAAATAAACAAAACTATTATAAGAACTAGCCATTAATTAATAAGTAATTATATTTATCACATACATTTATAGAAACACACAGAACTATATAGAACTTTTAAAAGCAAATATTTATCAATTATTAAAAACGACATTATTTTGGAAATATGAGATTTGATTTCAATTATTAATAATTAAAAGTATATTAATAATCATATAGATCTGTAAAAGGATAGTTTTTGTTGATTAACGTTTGTTTGTATGCGTTCCAAACTCACGTTTAAGGAACCAGACTTCGTTTCAGCCAACGCACACTGCAAAACTGGCCTTGTCTTATTTACTGGTCTTGTGGCCACGTCTAGACACCTTCAAAAGCAGTTAACCACTTCTCCCAATAAAATATTGACTTCGTTTAATTTCAAATCATATCATAAATAAGAATATAAGTTCTGAAGAAATTTAATGCTTCCTTTCCTTGTAATAAATACATGAATGGTACCGTTATAAATGTGAGAAAAATAAGTAATAAAAATGAAAAAAAAAAAGAAAAAAGTTTTAAGGGTGAGTATCACCTTTTCCAAGGGGTATAAGGAAAATCCAAAAGAGGCTACCTGTAAAACTCAGGCAGCTTTGGCTCTATCTATGGAACTATTTGTTAAATAAGCCTTTGGCTGCCGCCTTCTCTTCGACCTGTATGTACTCTCTCTTTCTCTATGGACTTTCTTTTGTCTTAGCTAGCTTTCTCTACTCTTCTCCTAGCCTTTATTTAAGCACCATTCTTTTAAATCCACTACTACTCTACTAATATATGCTTATGCTTCCAAGTAAACCCTTCTACTACGATGGTATATGTACTCGATCGAGCAAAATTAAGCTCAAATTACTCACACACACACACACACACACATATATATATATATATACACACCCACACATATATAGATCATATGTGTTGGTCTCTTTTTTCTTTTCTGTATAATGGGTCTTTGCAGGAGCATCATCTTGGCTGATTCTCAGCTAGCTGGGCTCTAATTACAATCACCTTTCAGTAAGTCCATGATGATCAACTCCTCATAATAATGTTTTAAACTTAGAATTATGCATTAAAGTTTTGCTTTCTCTAGTTATAAGGTATATATATGTGGATATATGGTCTTATTTAATTTTATGTAACTAATGTTATTATGTTTTTGTAATATATCTATGGCTAAATAGATATATATCGTCGAGAGTTGACACACTTCTTGCCTGGCTCCCTGAATGCCATATAGAAAGTTTGTCAAAAAGTGTTGGCAAATTTCCTACTTGGCATGAGGGGAGTCATGCAGGCCCATATACCAGCTTCGACGATCGAGATAATCAACCAAAATAATAATGCAGGCCCAGACAACAACTTTATATTATAATCTTCCCTTTTATTAAGGTTTTTTTTTTTTTTTTAAATGAATATGATCTTTATTTCATTGATTTTGTCACAAATATTCTTATAAGATCCTTAATTACTATTAGTTTTTGTATGATATATATATATATATATATATATAGTGAAAAGGATATATTGCAACATACATATGTATTTTGTAAAATGATTAAATATGTGTCTACAGCAGTACTAGCTAGCATGTGTGTATATATATACATATTGTCATGTTCTGAAAATTCACACATAATCTATGTGACATAGCCTATAGGCTTCCTTTATATAGTGTACGTATATATGTGCTTATACATGTATGCAGGAATTCGGAAATAATGATGGTATGTCGTAGAACTAATATGGTGGATGAGTACTTAAGATGATGATTGAGATAGGAAGATTCTGATGAGGGGTTTCCCTGACCTTTCAGAAAGATGTATGGATATGAAGTAATCCTTCTGACCAAGGGCATTTTATGTGGGCCGGTGCTTCATGTTTCATATTTCATATTTGTAATTTGTACCATTGCTTCGCTGTCAAATAATTTTCCTACGGATATATATAAATAAATAGATGAATAACACTAATTTTTCCCCCTTGAGGACTGAGAAGTATTTGCATCAACAGTTACTTGTTTGGACTTTTCTGACTGTTAATTAGCATTAATAATTATTGAGTTGTGCCTTTCTAGCTAGATAGTTCCATCTGATCATCCTTCTTTAGTTCTTTTGACGCTCATTATATTCCCTGGCTTGTAATTTGATTCGGTCTAACTCTTGGATATGTATATAATTAAATAGAATGAGATAGTGACTTTGAGTAATAAAAAATTGTTTGAACACTTATGGTGTGGGGAAGTACACTTCTTGGTATAAACCATAATGTAATACTACATATAGCATTTAATTATTTAATATTTGTGATTGAAGACTACCTTTTTTTTTTTTTTTTTTTTTGTGAAAATGTGATTGAAAACTATTATTAGCGAACAAAATGAAAAATTATCGTACTTGAAAAGACTAGTTACTGTCCCAACTCCATAAGTTGCCAACTTGGACTTGGCAAGATAGTGACCAAACTGATTTTTTTTTTATTAACATTTTCTATTGAAAAAGGAGTTTTTATTTTTAATTTTTCCCTTCAAAATGCCCGGAAGTTTGGCTGTGCCCAATAAAGAAATGATCAGGCGGATAGCTACACAGTACCAAAACGATTAAGAAACATTAAAATTAAATGGGTTTTTTTGTTTTGTTTGCCGTATACTATTTATTTCAGCCAAAGAGATTTCGATTTGTAATGTAATTATTACCAGAGTTATGGACTTGTATATGCTTTACCCTATTTTGTTGTCTTATCACATCTACTTAAAAATGGATAATTCAGAACAAAATATAATATTAATAAAATAAATTAATTATTTTGCTGTCTTATTTTCTGTCTCATCTACTTAAAAATAGACAACTCAAAATAAAATATGATATCAATTAAACAAATTAATTTTTTTAAGATAGTGATTACTAAAAAAGTATTGAGTTGTATGATTTTAAGTGGATGAGACAACAAAATGGGACGACAGATCTCAGTCCATAGAGTTATCTTATTATGGTCCTAAATTAGTCCGATTTGTATGGAATAACTTATTCTATTTAGAGACATCAATGTGAGTCGAATTTTGTGGGCTATCCCATATTTTGAAGAAAAGGTACAGTACCGGCCCGACCCGATACATATAGAAGGGATTGGGCTGGCTCTTAACAATAGGTACATCGGCCTGACCTGTCCCATATTTTTAAAGGCCCACAATAAGCCCATATTTAGTCATTTTATATGTAACCTTAAATATATTTTTTAATTAAATATTTCTATTTATATGCTTTTAATGTTATTTATTTATTTATTTTTGTTTATTTTCAATTTATTCAAATTTTAAAAGAATATGATTTATTAGTTTTAGGCTTATATTTTAGTCCATATAAGTACATATTTGATATTATTTTTTGAGAGAAAATAGTGGAATCTTATTCCAATAAGTCAGCCATTACAAAAGATGAGATAAAGGATGGGCAAGACTCAACCCAAAATTTATCCTCGTGAAATAAAAATGCTGAAGAAGCTAGCGAATGAGCTACCATATTCCCAGACCGAGAAACATGGTAACAAGAACCATCCCTAAGAAGTTTCTTATATTAAAAATAAAAAGAAAAAAAGGCGAAAAAGAATCACAAGAATGATAAAGAGAGACCACTTCTGATGCATCAATTTTAGCAATAGATATAGAGAGGACTTTTCCACAACTAATCTCAAACCTTCTCGGAGAGCTATCAATTCTCCAAGTAAGACCGAAAATTCACCCCAGAGTTTCACCGCCTAATATGCTACCACCATACCCATACAATCCCTAACAACTCCATCCATACCAATAAAACTAGTCCCCTCTCAAATCGCCACATTTGAATTCAGTTTCAAACCACCAGTACTCGGATATAACCAACATAGGGCAGTAGCATGAGTCGAAGAAGAAGAAACATTAGCCAGCCTAGATGAGGAGAGTTGAAACTCTTCAAGATAGCTAAAACTGAAATCGACCAAATCATTCGCCGAGCGACCACAACCACCATGAACAACATTGTTGTGATTATTCCAAATAGCCTAAAGAAGAGCACAAAAGCATTTAAATGACTCCTTAGAGACCATAGCGAAAAAAGCAGGGAGAAAAGGACTCATAGAGCCACAAAGTAGAGGTCGGATTAACACCCAAAAATCTGAACACATCCAAACGAATTGGACTTGCTCACAATAAAGAACAATGGACAGCATCCTCAGGAGACCAGCCATAAATAGGACAACAATCATCATTCACAATTCCTCCCTTGAGCAAATTAGTTGTAGTTGGAATAACATTATGAAAAATCCTCCAAACCAAAATATGAACCTTTGGAGGAATTTTCAGCTTCCACAACCCTTTCCACCACTTTGTTTTAAGCGATAGAGTAGAGCTAGTCAAAAAAGATTCTGCCAAAGCCAGACATTATCCAGCTTTAACCGAATATTTCCCATTACGATTATAGTGCCAGATTAAAACATCTTCTTTATCCTTAAAGCTCAAAGAAATAGCAAGAATGTTTTCCCAATCAATTGGAAAATAATTGGCTGGAATGGCTTCCTCGTTCCAAACACCAAGCTGAGAGATAAAATCACTTGCACATGGGGTCGAGTTATTTGGAGTGATAAGTTTGAAAGTCGTCGGTCTGGGAATCCAACGATCTTGAAAAAACTTAATTGATCTGCCATTGTCCACCTGCCAGTGTAAGCCCTTAGAAAGTAATTCTCTCTCTCACAAAAAGCCCTTTCAAAGCCATAAAGAATTCCCTTTATTTTCAGTGAGCAAAAAAGATGAACGGTTGAAGTATTTCCCTTCAAGAACTAACGCGGTAAGAGAATTAGGCTAAAAAATAAGTTTCCACGCCTGTTTAGCCATAAGAGCTTCATTAAAAAGATGCAAATCTCTAAACCCGAGTCCCTCTAAGCTTTTTGGTAAATATACACTTTCCCATTTAATCCATGCTATCTTCCTATGCCCGTCCCTACTCCCCTACCAATACTATAAAAATAGTGACCGGTTCTCATTACATAAGCCAGTGGGAATTTTGAACAAATTCATAACATAGATCGGGATCATTTGAAGCACTGCTTTGTTCAATATCTCCCTACATCCTGCTAAGAACATATTCCTATGCCAAGCTTGTACCCTTTTCCAAATCCGTTCTTTAATCCCCTCAAAGGTCCGCTTCTTACTCTTCCCCACTATAGTTGGGAAACTATGATAGACATCACGTGACTGAACCACCGAAAGACCAAGAATATTAACAATAGAGGACCGATTGTCACAAGTGACATTGGGAGATAAGGTGATTGAGGATTTATCCATATTTATTTTCTGCCCGAAACCATATCATATTCAGTCAAAATTGTTAAGATGGATTGAGAATCGTGAGCATTTGCTCTAGCAAAGATATTACTGTCATCAATAAAAAATAAATAGCTTACTCTTGGACTAGAAACTAAACATCAAAAGCCCATCAAATCATCATCAAGTTCTGCCTTCCGTAATAATGAGGAAAATACTTCCGTACAAAACAAAAACAAGCACAAGGATAATAGACATCCTTGGCAAAGGCCTCTAGACGGTATAATATGCCCTTCTGGTTTGCTATTCAGAATAACCTAAAAAAATGAAGTGCTAATGCAATTAAGCACCCGACTAATCCATATGCTCCCAAAACCCACTTTTTTCATAATCTGTTCCAAAAAAATCCACTCCACCCAATCATAAGCCTTGCTCATATTAAGTTTTAGCGCAAGGAATCCTTTCCGACCATTATTCTTATAACAAAGAGAATATAAAAGTTCAAAAGCAACAATTGTATTATTAGTGATTAATCTGCTAGGAACAAAAGCACCCTGATTATGAGATATAAGACCAATAAGAACCTTTTTGAGCCTATTAGCTATCATTTTGGTGACAATTTTATAAGTCATATTACACAAGCTTATAGGCCTATAATCCACCACAGACATCAGATCTTTCTTCTTTGGGATAAGAACAACATGTGTCTCATTCATTAGTTCAATAGATCTGCCTTTATTCAGAATACTGAGATATGCATTTGCTACTCTTCCACCCACCATACCCCAATTTTTCTAGAAGAAAAGGGTATGAAACCCATCAGGGCCAGGTACCTTTGTTGGGCCCATTTGAAACAAAGCCAAGTTACTTCAAGCATAGGAAAAATTTGCATCCAAATATTGACTAGAATCCTCTGGCAGTCTATTGGTAATAGCCCCAGCTACTCTATCCAAAGCCATCGCACTTGGGTTAGAGGACTGAAAAATGTCTCTGAAGTAATCTTCTAAGGCCCTCACAATTTCAAAATTCTCCTCAACCCACAACCTATTGAAATCTTCAATTCTGGAGAGAGCATTTTTCTTCCTTCGATTAGAGGCCTTGGCATGAATATAAGTAGTAGTTTTGTCACCTGAGGACAAACATTCAGACCAGGATTGTTATTTCCAATAAGCCTCTTCAGAAAGTAGCAATTCTTCTAATTTCTTTTCAAGCATTTTAATCTCCCCTATGAACTCTCCCACATTAACTCTAGAGTATAACTCTTTAATCCTCTTTATAGTTTTCCCAATGGATTTTTTAATGGAGCCAAAAGTCCATATCCCCTATCTTTTCAAGTAGTCCCCACGACGAAGTAGACTAGAAGTCAAGTTTTCAATAGGATCAGCCGAAAAATTACCACCCAACTAGGAAGTCTTCACCTCATCTTGAAAATCTGGACTTCCAACCAAAGTGGTTCGAATCGAAACTGTCTGCTAGGGTCCTCCGAAAAATTACCACCACCATTACATCTAAGAATAACAGGGCAATGATCTGAATTCTCACACTCACCATGCCCCACTCTAGCTGATGGAAACAAACTTCTCCAATCTTCATTGCTAGTGAATCGATCTAACAGTTCCTGTATAAAAGCATCTGCCTTTCTCTTATTAGAACAGGTAAAAGGACTACCACGAAAATAAGATCAATCAAATTACAATATGATAATGCTAAAAAATTTATAAAAGCTGAGGTATTACGATTCACGCCTTTAATCTTCTCAGATAAACTCAAAATTTTGTCGAAATCTCATCCACAAAGCCAAGGCAACGAATTGAGAGTGTGTAGATGTCTGAGAAGCTTCCAAAAAAAGAATCTTAGATATGCTTTTGGGTTCTCATAAAAACTGGTAAAATACTAAAAACCACCATTTGAAGACTGAACAGTAGAATCAATATGGCCTTTGGAGAACGAGTTAACCGTAACCTCAACCTTCTTATTCCATTGAAGAATCAATCCTCCACTGCGGCCTTCACTATTAACATGAAAACTATTATCAAATTCAACCTAATTCTTCACTCTTATTGCCAATTACTAGCAAGTCTCATCTCCGAAAGAAAGATGAGAGATGGGGAATATTTACGAACAAAAGCTCGTAAAGTCTATAATGTGTAAGAGTTCCCCATCCCTTGTACGTTCTAACACAACACACTCATAGCTCCTGGCGGTCTTGTACCACAGGACTCGCCAATAATTTCCCAGAAACCACTGTATCAACATCTGTATCAACACCCCCCACCAGCTTCATACGCTTACCTGCACCTTCACTACCCTCTGTTTCTTCCAAAATTTTTCGTTTCGCTCCACCATTTTTTTCATCAAGTAATGGTTCGCCCTTCTTCATACTAATAGGGGAGCGTTTCTTACGAGACTTGCATAGAGATTTTGTCTTATAGAATTTTGCATGCTTAGGGCTTAGTGACAAATTAGGTTTCAAGTGGCTTTTTGCTTCAACAACTTCCTAGACTGATTACGCACGGAAGTCTTCGACTTAGAAAAAATTTTCTTTGAGTTTAGATTATCCCGAAACATCTTACCCAGAGTAAAACTGTCTTCAGAAGAAAAAATAGTTGTTTTGGGATCCACAACAACCTCCACCACTGCCTTCCCTATATGTGGGATTGTTAGGGTCCAAAAGTGGATATCTCAGCTTCTTTTTCTCATAAATTTGTTGTATCAACCACACCCTTCTTCTTAGCATTTCCAACTGAAGAGATCATCAAACTTTTTTTCCCACACAATCTAAAGGTGGTTTAGAAAGGATACCCATCTCTATATCTTTTCTTTGAGATAATTGTTCTACATTAGAAACACCATACATCTCCATCTGTTTTTCTAACTCCTTATATTCATGAACGTGATATGATCTACCCAATTCTAATCCTCTAACCTCTGCCACCTTCGCAGAACTAGAGCCAGAATTAGCATTTTGATTAGACAACATATCATTGTTAGTATTCTGTACAAGAATGACTTTACCCCTAGCCCTAGCCACTGGCATTGGAGCCCTCAACTAGGACCCATAATGTAAATGCTTTAAAGCCGCATCCCCACGTTCTTCTTTGCTACGTTTTGGATATTCTCTCGCCCTATGGCTGATTATACCATAATAAAAATAGAAATCAGGTAAGTGTTCATACCGTAAAAGAAGCGACACCTCATTCTGTGTCTTATCCATAACACAATGAATCCTCCTCCAAAGTGGCTATCGAACATCAATCCTTATAGGAACCCTCATCTGTCCCTAAATATCCTCTACCTCCTCAACATCACGAAGTCGACAACCCCAAATATATGCACATCGTTCAGTTATACAAGCAATAGGCACGCTCAAAATCTAGATCCAAAATGTCACCAGATTAAAGTTTGTTGTAGCAATCTCACCAAGGCCACTAGGTTTAACCAGAGAGATCAATTGGTTTTCAAAAGACCAAAGACCCGCAGCGAAAACTATTTGTCGTTCTTCTCTATTGCCAAAGGAAAACATGAATAAGTTATTAGAATCCATCTGTTCAACTCAAAATGTATTTGGAATACGCCAGATTTGTTGTAAAACCTGACGAAGTCTATCGCGATTTGTAGTACGGGTACCCAAAACCTTCCCTACCAAGCATAATCCCATCCTCTCACGTCCACTCGTATATACATCTCTATTTATCTGTAGAATAAGTCTATCATTCTCATCTAGATTCAATCTAGCACACAAATGCTCAACATCATTGAGATCCATGACTACCGGATACAAATAGCACCAAAAAGACCCAAACAGAACCAGAACGTTTAAAAAAGACGACTTAAAGTCACCCAAATGGTGAGAATAGGGTTCTCACAAACACCTTAAAGAAAGACGTAAGGAGAGAATATTAATTTTTTACACATATTTGATATTTTAAAGTATAAAACAACAATAGAATTAATCCTATATTTTGGCCTATATTCGGTTCGTATAAGCATGGTCCACTTAGGCCCGTATAAAATGTGGGCTAGGTTTGTGGGCCATGCTGGCCCCTTACATTTTAGGTAGGCTGGGCCTAGGTCCGGTACAATGCATTCGCAGGCTTATCAAATGTGGGCCGAACTGACCCACTTTACATCTCTAATTCCATTTAAAAGTGTGAGATTGAATACGTTATTATTAGTAAACAAACCCTTTTATTATTTGCACATGCTAAAAGAGTAAGTCACATTTTTAACACCATTGAGCCTCACTTAAAAGTACTAGCTTGAAGGTACTTTTAGGTTCATGAACCACCACTTAAATATCCACAATCTTGCCAAAGCATACCCAATGTAGGACTCACAGTGTTACAATCTCCCTTAGTTAAGGGCCTAGCGTCCTCGCTAGAGGGTCTACTGATAACTCTATCTCTATAAAAATAGAGTTATTTATGCTTTTTATTCATTAAAAATGTGTGTCTTAGAGTAATTTTAATTTATATTTTAAGTAATGTAAGTTGTTTTGTTTTATTTTGGTTTAGAGTTAGTTTTATTTAATTTTATGTTATTTTATTAGTTTAAGTTTATTTAATTTGAATTGCGCTTTATTAGATTTAGGTTTTAATTTAAATTTAATTTTACTTGAATCATGTTAAAAAAAAAAGAAAAAATTCAGTTTAAAACAGAAGCCACTCGCGTGAGTAAGAAAGAGGAGAATGAGCATTTTGTAGCCGTCAGATCAAGCTTGTGATCCATCTAATGTGCGCGTGAGCTGCACTTGCAAGAAGAAGCGCGTCTGAGGCAGGAGACATGTGGGGCCCGTGAGCTGGCAGCTGGCACAGAGTTCCTTTAAGTCGGTCGGATCCTATGTAGCACATATCTCGTACAATCGCCTGCTTCGCAAACCAGTCCAAGCCACGTCAGTTTTCTGAGTCAATATTTTCTTTCTTCCAATTTGCACATGGTTTAGTGCAGAGCTCACCGTTTCATGCCGCATACGATTATTTGCAAAGCACTAGATTTTGTATAAAAACGTGGGAGAAAGAGAGAGAAAAAGAAAGAGATAAATAATAAAATTTGAGAAACGCCACATCACTCTACCAATCAAAATACAGCTTTAGAATCTGTGAATGATTGGGGAACTTTCTCTCATCAGCTATAAAAGGGCTATGGGACAGAGGAAAAAAATATCATATTCTAGAGAGAGAAACACTGTAGTCCAGAGAGAGGAGCAGTGGAGTGGAGTCTCATCAACTGCAGGATTTCTCTGTTTAGTTTTATTTTTCTGTTTTAGTTTTTTTTTTATTTTTTTAGTTATGAAATAGATTTTATTTCTAGGATGTCAATGGATCCTGACCATAAATTTTAATTTTTCTTAGTTTATTTTTAATTCTAATTTTCTTTACATTACCAAGTGTTTATTCTGTTTGTGCTTAATGCTTTTGATTGACTTGATCATTCAATTAATTGATTAGAAATTTCTACACTGAATTGGAAGAGGAGGTTTATAATATGTCCATGAATAGAATAACATAAATTGTCTGGGATAGGAATATACTCATAAATTTATGCAATTTTAAAAGAAATCATAGAGCTTAATGAATCTTTTGCTTAATTCAATTTGCATAGGAATATAGTAAATTATTAAGTGAAGATATTATTGCTAAGTCTTGGAAGAGATTAGTAATATACATTAGGATATCTAATTGGCACTTGGGTAAAATTAATTGGAATAAGAAGAAACAATAAAAAATTGAGAGGATTGGGAATGTGAAGTTGGTGTCCTAGGTTGTCTTGTATTGATATTTTTTTCTATTTATTTTCTTGCTATATATTTGTCTAAGTATTTTTATTTTTACTTTCTTTATTATTTTTTTATTTTAATTTCTTTATTTTTGAATTTTAATTAGTTAGATAAAACTAGGGTTAATTCAATTTCAGTACTTAGTAGAAAATTTTAGTTAATTAAACTCCGTGGGACGATACTTATACTAATCATTATATTACTTGTTCGTGATACTGTGTACTTGCAATTATTTACCGGGGATTGTTTTAATTGAATTTTCTTTTACTAATATTGATACCAAATAACCTTAGTCTTATTCTAACTTTTTCTTTATTTTGTTTTAATCACTATGGTTGATGAACGAGAAGACAACTGGGCACTACGTGATTATGCTTTGCCTGTAATCAACGAGATTTCGTCAGGGATAAGATGTCCGACCATTCAAGCTAATAGTTTTGAGATCAAGCCGGCTATTATCCAGATGATTTAGACTTCTGTACAATTCAATGGGCTACCGAATGATGATCCAAATGCCCATAGCGTCAATTTTCTAGACATCTGTGATACCTTTAAATGTAATGGTGTTACTGATGATGTCATTAGACTGTGATTGTTCCCGTTTTTACTCCGAGACAAAGCGAAAAATTGGTTAAGTTTACTCTCATCTGGAACCATTACTACCTGGAACGATCTAGCCCAGAAATTTTTGGCAAAATTCTTCCCTCCTGCAAAGACAGCGAAGATGAGGAATGAAATTACACAACTCACTCAATATGAGGTGAAGTCTCTTTATGAAGCCTGGAAACGATTCAAAGATTTGCTCTGAAAGTGTTCTCATCATGGTATTCCTAGCTGGCTACAAATTCAGATGTTCTACAACGGGTTGAATGGTCAGACAAAGACCATTGTTGATGCTACAACTGGTGGTACACTAATGGCCAAGACTCCTGAAAATGCACATGCACTGCTAGAAGAAATGGCGGCCAACAGTTTTCAGTGGCCTACTGAGAGGTCATCTATAAAGAAAATTGTTGGACTTTATGAAGTGGACCCTTTGGCGGCACTAACTGCTCAAGTGACTGCTCTTACTCATCAGATTGGGCAGATGAACGTCAATGCCATACACACTCCATCACTGGTGTGTGAATTTTGTAGAAGAGCGCATTCTAGTATGGAGTGTACTATGGGTAACCTGACACAATTCGAGCAAGTGCAGTTCATAGCTCAATTTCAACCTCATTTCAGGGCACCCAATAACCTAAACTCTAATACGTACAATCAAGGATGGTGTAATCACTCGAACTTTTCATGGAAGAATAATCAGAATGTGATTTAGCCACAATCTTATCAACTACCACAAGGGTTTGGCCTATAAGTACAAACCAAGCCATCACCTGATGAGGTTTTTGCACGGTACATGACAAAGACAGATACAACAATCCAGAGCCTCGTTCAACTTACTCAAGAATTGGTGAACTCATATCGCAACTTAGCTAGCTCACAAAGAAATCTAGAGATACAAATGGGGCAATTAGCTGAGGCTATCAACTCTCGACCACCTGGGAATTTACCAAGTACTACAATGGTGAACCCTAAGGAGCATTGTAATGCGATAACTTTGAAGTATGGGCAAGTGGAGCAACCGAACTAACCAATTCTAGCTAACCCACCACAACCAGCTCTATCATCACCTGTAGTTTCAAGCGGTCAGCAGCAGTCACGACCCCAAGGGCAATCTGAGACAAGACATATTGCACTAGAAAAACCAAGATCAAAGTTATTCCCAGACAACCCGCCACCATATTTTCCTCCTTTTCCATATCCCCAGCGGTTCTACAAACAGAAGTTGGACCAGAAGTTTTCAAAGTTTCTAGAAGTTTTCAGGAAACTCCACATTAACATACCTTTTGCAGATGCTCTTGCTCAATCACCTAAAAATGTGAAGTTTCTGAAAGAAATTTTGTCCAACAAAAGAAAATTAGAGGAGTATGAAATAATAGTACTTACTGAGGAGTGCAGTGTGATCTCACAGAAGAAACTTCCACCAAAGCTAAAAGATCCCGGGAGTTTTAATATTTCGTGCACCATTGGGAATTCGTTCTTTGAAAGAGCTCCATGTGATCTTGGTGCCAGTATAAACCTAATGCTACTCTCGGTATACAAGAAATTAGGCTTGGGAAAGTGAAGCCAACAACTGTTTCTTTGCAATTGGTGGACTGGTCTATAAAGTATCTCAAAAGTATTATTGAGGATGTGCTTTTTAAGGTCGACAAATTCATATTTCCAGTAGACTTTTTAGTGCTTGACATTGAAGAAGACCAAAAAATACCTATTATTCTTGGTCGACCTTTTTTAGCTACTGGGAGGGCTCTTATAGATGTACAAAAAGGAGAATTGATAATATGAGTCCAAGATGAAGAAGTTGTCTTTAATGTCTTTAAAGCAACAAAATACCCACCTGAATTGGCCTCTTACTTTAAAGTGGATATTTTGGAGAAAATCACAGCTGAAACAGTTAAAACAGAGCATCCAAAAGAGCCTCATACAGCTTTGAGTGTCCATGCTAAATCTACTAAAGGGGAAAAAACAGATGTCACAGAATGTACAAATAATTCAGAAGCTCCATCGTACTATTATGGGAGGAAGCCAAAATTTAAGACACTTGGGAAAGGTCTTTCTAGACCATCTCCATCCATCTACGAACCTCCCTGAATGATCCTCGTTGAAGAGTCCGGCTGACGACTATAAATTAAGCGCTTCTTGGGAGGCAATCTATGAACTATTTTTTCCTTTTAATTTTGAATTTATTAGGTTTTTTTTCTTTTGTTATATTTTGTTTGTTTTGATTCTTTTTGTTTTAGGTTCTTACATAAGTTTGGGGGTCGATATGTGGACTTCAGCGACTTAACCAGAAGCCTCAACCTTAGTGTGAGGGAGTTTTCTTTTACCTTCTCTTTTATTTTTAACATTAGGGATAATGTTACTTTTAAGTTTGGGGGTAGAGAGTTAAATTTTTCGTGAAAAAAAAAACAAAAAAACTGAAAAAATTAAAAAAAAAGGGAGTTTGGTTTTGTTTTTTTTAGGTTTTTTAGTTATGACCTAGTTTGATGATCGAATGCCGATGATAAGAAATTGATTTAACTAAATAAAATTGTTAAAAAAATGATGAATGTTGTTTTTGTCTGTGTGCTTGATTCTGTGTTAGTTTAATTTTGCTTATGATTCTTTGAATATTTTAAGCACATAAATGGTTGCATTTAGTTTTTTTGCTTACTTAAAGAAAGTTTATGTGAATTATGTACATCTTTGAAATCTTTTTAATAAACTCTAGAACCTATCTGATTATCACTTGAGGTGAAATCCTAGACTGTATTGCGTTAGAGAGAAGATTTAGGCTATCTTTAGATAGTTTGAGCCTTTTAAGCCTACCTTTAACACTTATATCCGTAGTTTACCCCTCTGAGCCTAATTATTGACCTTTTCTTTGATACCCATATTTTTAGCCTAGCTTTAAAAAAATTTCCAACATTTTACCGTACACCTAATAGCACGTGCGATCTTTGTTAATTATATTTTAAGTTATGTGACAATTTGGGAGGAAGGTTAGTGTTAAGAAAAATCTTGTGAAGGCATACGAAAAAAAAAAAAAGAAGAAAGTACTATACCCTTGTGCAAGAAAAAAAAAAAGAAACATGATAAAAATATGAAAATTCATAAGTTTGGGGGTATAGTACTGGTTACCTTAGCCATACATTACAAGCTTCATAAAGACCTAATGATCTTTGGTGCAGTATTTGTCTACATTAGTAGAGAGTGGTATGAAAAGTATGGAGTTTATATATTTCTATCTGGAGATTTATTATAACTTACTTGTTTGCATAAACTGATCCAGTTGCAAGTGATTGAGTGTAATTATTTATTCACACACACATTCAAGGAGTCTATATAGTAGAGTCAGATTAGCATCTGAATTGAAATTCTAAACTTTTACAGTGTTCAGAGTTTTTCCTTGAGCTTTATACTATGTGAAATCTTTGAGGCGAATTTTGAGAGTTGAACTGGGTCATGGCTTGGTCATGTTTAGGTGTTTAGAATTTTGTTTAAGTTTTTCATTCTTTCTTTTGCTCGAGGACTAGCAAACATTCAAGTTTGGGGGTGTGATAACTCTATAAAAATAGAGTTATTTATTCTTTTTATTCATTAAAAATGTGTGTCTTAGAGTAATTTTAATTTATATTTTAAGTAATATAAGTTATTTTATTTTATTTTAGTTTAGATTTGGTATTATTTAATTTTATGTTATTTTAGTAGTTTAAGTTTATTTAATTTGAATTGAGTTTTTATTAGATTTAGGTTTTAATTTAAATTTAATTTTATTTGAATCAGGTTTCAAAAAAAAAAAAAAAAGAAAAAAATCGGTTTGAAACAGAAGCCACTCGCGCGAGTAAGAAAGAGGAGAATGAGTATTTTGTAGCCGTCGGATCAAACTTGTGATCCATCTGATGTGCACATGAGCTGTACTCGTGAGAAGGAGTGTGTCCAAGACAGGAGACATGTGGGGCCCGCGAGCTGGCAGCTGGCGCAGAGTTCCTTTAAGTCAGTCGGATCCTGTGTAGCATATGTCTCGTACAATCGCCTGCTTCGCAAACCAGTTCACGCCACGTCAATTTTCTGAGTCAATATTTTCTTTCTTCCAATCCGCACATGGTTTAGTGCTAAACTCACCGTTTCATGCCGCATGGGATTATTTGCAAAGCACCAGATTTTGTATAAAAACGTGGAAGAAAGAGAGAGAAAAAGAAATAGATAAATAATAAAATTTGGGAAACGTCATATCACTCTACTAATCAAAATACAGCTTTAGAATCCGTGAATGATTTGGCAACTTTCTCTCATTAGCTATAAAAGGGCTATGGGACAGAGAAAAAAAATACCTCATTCTAGAGGAAGAAATAATGTAGTCCAGAGGGAGGAGCAGTGGAGTGGAGTCTCTTCAACCACGAGATTTCTCTGTTTGGTTTTATTTTTCTATTTTAGGTTTTTTATTTATTTAGTTATGAAATAGATTTTATTTTTATGATGTCAATGGATCCTGACTATGAAATTTAATTTTTCTTAGTTTATTTTTTATTCCAATTTTCTTTACATTACCAAGTGTTTATTCTATTGTGCTTAATGCTTTTAATTGACTTGATCACTCAATTAATTGATTAGAAATTTCTATACTGAATTGGAAGAGGAGGTTTAGAATATGTCCATGAATAGAATAACATAAATTGTATGGGATAGGAATATACTCATAAGTTTATGCAATTTTAAAAGGAATCATAGAGTTTAATGAATCTTTTGCTTAATTCAATTTGCATAGGAATTCAGTAAATTATTAAGTGAAGATATTATTGCTTAGTCTTGAAAGAGATTAGTAATATACATTAGGATATTCTAATTGGCACTTGGGTAAAATTAATTGGAATAGGAAGAAATAATAAAAAATTGAGAGGACTGGGAAGGTGAAGTTAGTGTCCTAGGTTGTCTTGCATTGATATTTTTCCCTATTTATTTTCTTGTTATTTATTTGTTTAAGTATTTTTATTTTTATTTTCTTTATTAGTTTTTTTTATTTTAATTTTTTTATTTTTGAATTTTAATTGGTTAGATAAAACTAGGGTTAATTCAATTTCAGTACTTAGTAGAAAATTTTAGTTAATCAATCTCCGTGAGATGATACATTTACTTATCATTATATTACTTGTTCACGATATTATGCACTTGCAATTATTTTCACAATATCTACATTCAATAGCCCACATATAATCCCTATGGATGGGGTCCACATTTACCATGATTTTGGTTCGTGCCTCAAAAAGATGGGCAATCAAACCTATCTCTCGATTTAGTAGAAGCCCAAAGAGGTGAATAGGGTCCCAAAGAGGTAAATAGGGTCCCAAATAATGAGAGATATGTAAAAAAAAAAACAGGTCTGATTACGCCTATTCCTAATCCTAAATGAAATGTAACGACATAGGGATCCATATGTAAACATAGTATCTATTTAAAACATAATTCGAACATCATTCCAGGGTCGCCATAGGTATGAATTGAGTCGGTTCTGAATACCAAATATAATATTACTGAGGAATATATGATTCTCAGCCTAGTTAAAGGACTAGGGGCTTCATATTTACTATTTAAAATTCATATATTCTGAACCCGATCGGAAGGATCAACGCATGTTTTCAGATTTATACTAGCTAGTTGACTTGACTATGTAATATGATGCTAATATACTAAGGAAATGAGCTAGCTAGGTAGGTGGATTCATATATGACTATATATGAGATATCATATATGATTTGATTATGTAATATGGCCCAAAAACGCGTCTGGATAGGACTTTAATTAGTAATTGGACTTAACTGTCAAAGTCCCTTTTCCCACTATTCCATTCCTATGGTTATTACTGTACGTGCATGCTTGCCCAACGAACACGGTTTATACGCCAGATTTGAAATTTCTCTAAACAAAGTTTCAAGTCTTTAAGCCGGGGTCAGTCACTGGGTCAAGCTGTGACTTTTTGAGAAGGAAGACTTACGGGTCGACTTGATTTTGAGGAAGAAGTTTCCTACCACCTTCCTCAGCTAGTTCACCACGTTGCGCTTAAGAGGGGCGTCTATATAAACCTGGATACAGCCAAGTCTTTCGTTGTAAGAGTCGATCTCTAGATATATAGCCATATACATCGTCAATTATCGTTTCCACTACTTTCTTCTTTAAATAATTAAGCTCTATTAATATTGGTGATCATTCTTGGAATCTTATAAAGCTCTTTCGAAAGTAATACTCAATACGAAGTAGGAGATAAGATGAAGGTATGCTAATTAACACTCCAAAACATATATAATTTAGATAATTGAGTATTATATATATAAAGGGCACAAATTCAATAGGTATTTTTTTTTTTTATACCTATGCATAGATATTAATTTGACTAATGAAAATTTATTATGCATATTTTTTTATAATAAAAAATAAGAGAGAAATAGTATTAATAATGCACTGTCTTTTCATGCATCTCATTATAGCCGTTGGATCATCATTAGATAATGATCCAACGGCTAAAAAAAATACCTACACATAGGTTTAAAAAAAAAAACCTACTAGATTGGTAACCACATATAAATATATATGTGTACATATATATATATGTATGTAAGATCAAAGCCGTTTTGATTAGTGACACTTCTAATTTTAATGTGCGCAGCAAAAGATTGTGATGAAGGTACAAATGAAATGCAAGAAATGCCAGACTAAGGCACTCAAGGTTGCTGCAGTCAAAGAAGGTTTGTATATTACATTGAAGTATATATATAAAGCGTTAATTACTAAATTAATTTAATTAGTGGTCATGTTTCTGAGAGTGTAAAATTAATTTTTATATAGTTCTAATTAATTGGAATATTAATATAATTGCAATTCATATTACAGGTGTAAACTTCGTGGGGTTAGAAGGAGAGGCGAAGGATAAAGTGGTGGTGATTGGGGATGGGGTTGACGCCGTAGACTTGGCCAAGGCTTTGAGGAAGAAGCTGGGTGATGCTCAGATAATCAGTATTGCAGCCGTGGCCAAATAGAAACTACAAACGACAACAAGAAGGCCCATACGACATGCTTTTTTGGGTCAAGTAGGGAAATTAATAAGAGAGGGAAATTAATAAGAGAGAGAGAGAGAGAGAGAGGGGTTTCGTGGTCGTTTTTTGAATATATTTTATGGTTCTTTCTTCTTGACACTATTCAATTTACAGGGATTTACCCTTTTCGAGTGGGTAATCAGTACTCCTTTTCTATTTCTAAGTCCTTATGTTTGCGATGGGATTATGATGTTTTATGCGGATTGTGAGTTAGTTACGTCAAAATGGTACAACTTGATCATGTAATTATAAGCTAATCAATCAAATGGAGTCATTGAATAATGTGCCGACGTACTTGCACTAGTCTAGTCTCCTATATGATAATACTTTTCCGATCACACTTAATTCTGTCATACTATCAATCTAATGAAGGATATCTTTGGTTTGGGTGTCTAATTAGTGTAGTCTTGGACTGTTAGTACTAATGATCAGGATTCCA
This sequence comes from Trema orientale, assembly GCA_002914845.1. Taxonomy (NCBI): domain Eukaryota; kingdom Viridiplantae; phylum Streptophyta; class Magnoliopsida; order Rosales; family Cannabaceae; genus Trema; species Trema orientale. The sequence goes on along the minus strand of JXTC01000085.1, from coordinate 937,339 downwards.
TGTCCACACATGAATTAGGACAGCTATATTGGACACGGGATCTTGATAAATACTAGTACTACTGGCTTGTAGCCCAATTATACACCCACGTCCATAGGAGAAAAGGACATGGATAGGACAAGTTGGGCCAAAATGATTCTTTTGTGTAATTTTTCGAAAATGACTGGACATTTTGACTATAAAAAATCCTGAATAATAGTACTTTCATAGTCAATAAATACTTGATACTCCTAAAAATATCATTTTTAGAAATGCACAAAACAATTCATTTTGGCCCAAATTAGTCCTAACCATATCATCTATCGATACAGAAGCCCATGAAGTCATATGTGGGCTTCGTACTAGGCCTGTTAGCCTGATTCTTGACTTGGACGAGAAAAGGACATAAATAGGACTAATTTGGGTCATTTTGATATTTTTGTGACCAAGTTCTTCAATAAGCTTTTTTAGGACTAAAGATTGGGGCCCACACGAAGCAAATGACCAAATACCCTCTCAAAACTCTCAACCAACTCAGTGATATGACTACATCCACCATATATAACCTCACACTTCCCCATAAAACCCTATTTCTTCCTCTTCTTTTCTCCTTTCTCTCTCCAGTTCTCTTTCTCTCTTTTCTCTCCCTATCTCTATTTTCTCTCAAACTGAAACAAAAAACCCACAAAAAGGGAATTAAAAATATCAAAAATCGCTGTGGAATTGAAAAACGGTTCACCGAAGTTAGTTTTTAAGATCTTCAACCCATTATTCTCATCTTAACAAACCAAAAAGCCTCAAAATGGCCCAAATCCGTTATGCCGAAACGTTGCATCGAGATCGAGAACTCCAGCGAAGAAGAAAGCAGTAGAAGAGAAGAAGATCTCAGTGAATCGACCGATTAGAAAGAAAAGAGGCCGATAGAACATTATAGAAAAGTTCGATTTTTTTTAGTGTTTATGCAAAAATCTTTGTTTTTTGAGTTTGTCTATTTATATTTCTCTTTGTGTCATGGAACGGGATTTTTTGGTGAATATTTTGGCAGGTTTATCTATATTCGTGTCATTTTCTCATTTGCTGTAGAAACAATTTTGGTTAAAACCCTCTATGGGATTTCTTGACGTGAGGTCAAGTTATTCTAGACGTGAGGTCAATTTCTTCTAGACCCCAAGTCAAGTTCTTTTTCATCTTCCTTGGGTCAAGTCACACTTAACATGAGGGTCAAGTCTCACTTGACCTTGGATCAGATCTCACTTGACCCTCACTTATTTGACTTAACTTAATGTTTTATTATTTTCCAGTGGAGACTGTGGAATACTTGCGATGAAGTATGCTGAGTTCATGATATCTGACAAGCTTGTTACCAAGGTCATTACAGAGAGGATGGAATACTTTTGTCATAAGCTTGCATGCGAGCTGTATTATTATACATTGCAGAAAAAAGAGCTAAAACTGACATAGAGGAGTTACCCAATTTCTAGGAGAAAGACAATAATTTATTTTGTGGATATGTTTTAGACAATTCTTTTCGTTATTCATATTTAGTTTTTACTTTTATTTGTTGTATTGGCAAAACTATCATCTTGTCTATAATTATCTATTTAGCATATTTTTCAGTGAAGTTCAGTTCATTTAATAAATAATTTGTTAACTATCTCATGTCAAAAATAACTTGACCCTATGTCAAGTATTACTTGACCCCAGGTCAATTATTACTTGACCCTAGGTCAAGTTGACGAGTAAAACTTGACCTAGGGTCAAGAACAACTTTGTGGGCTTTGAAATAATAATCTGTTAGAGTTACCTTAGGTCAGATTATTTTTTACTACAGGTCAAATTATTTTACACTTTCTTTCAAGTTATTCTAAACTTCATGCCAAATTATTTTTGAGAAAGTATATAAATTTAAGAACATATTACATATAATATCGTGATCAAGTTTCATATCAAAATACACTTGAGTACTAACGTCACGACCCCTATTGAAAATGTTGTTGACTCTAAGTCAATCACTTGTTTACCTTAAGTCAATTGCTTTTTGACCTTGGGTCAAGAACATCTTAACCCTAAGTCAATCACTTCTTGACCCGAAGTCAAGAAAAATTTGACTCTAAGCCAATAATTTCTTGACCCAAAATCAAGAACTAAGTCAAAAAAATTCATCACTTGTGGTCAGTAAGTTCTTGACCCCAAATTAATAAATTTTTAACACTATGTCAGGAACTTCTTAACCCTAAGTCAAGAACTTCTTAACCTTAAGTCAAGAACTTCCTAACTCAAAATCAAGAACATCCTGACCATAGGTGAAAAACAACTAAAATTTAGTGTTATCACTAATATGGTTATTGGGATTTCTTTCAGATTGTAATTTTAGAATTTATCCCAGCTAAGTCTGAATTAAATGAACTCCACACAAGTAGTCATATTGGTGGGAAGAGCATTTTTCATGTCCACAAAATAACTCAAAAATCATATCTTTAGAATAATGTCTTCCATGATACATAAATTGATATATTTAATAAATGAATGAGAAATGAATTCAAAATGATGAGGCACTGTTTAAAATATTTTGAATACAGGTTAAGATTAAATTGACTCCAAAGGTCAGCATCATATTGACCAAAAGTCAAAATGATTTTGACCTAAGGTCAAGTTAGTCTTGACCATACGTCAAGATTAATTTGACTTACGACGTGACAACAAGAACTATAAGACATTAGTACGAAGACGATGAATATACCAAAATATAGAATTTTTAACTCATTATGGTCCTCCGTCAAACATCACTCACTCATTATCAACTATAAAAAAAATTCTTGAAAAAAAAAACTTATTTATTTACCTTCAAAATCCTAAAAAAATCTCCACCTATTATTGCCAAACTTATTTCTAATTGAGGTTTTTAATAAACCATAAAAAGGTTGTTAAGAAAGAGAGAGAGAGAGAGAGAGAGAGGGACACGGAGAGAAACCATCAAGAAGAAGAAGAAGAAGAAGAAAAGAGAGAGAGAGAGAGAGCGAGAATACCCAAGTCTTCATGTTCCTCATGAGATGGAAAGATTAATCAAGCAAGAGAGGAAAAAGTGGTTTCATATTTTTCATGAAATGGAAATCAAGCTCTGGTTTTTAGAGAGAGAACTGAGAAGAAGAAGTGAGAGAAATAAAGAGAAAACGAAAATAGAAGGAAAAAAAGGGGAAAACTGTAGCAAAATGAAATGGCATCAATTTAATGCTCCCACCTACCAAGTCCTCACTTTTGGCCAAGAGCAGATTAGGAAACCCATTTTTTTCTCTCTCTACCTAGTCCTAGATTTTAGTCCCAAAAGAGTCAGTATATAAACATAATCCTAAAAAAGAACAAATGAGCTCAAACAGTCCTATCCATGTCCTTTTCTCGACTTGGACGTATTAGAACGTTGACTTAGGTAGAACTATTTAAAAAATTTAGGTGAAGGAGCAATATTTTAAATTTGATTAAATATATATTTACTTTTTATATTGTATAGCTAAATATCTAAATATATATATTTTTACATTTAGTAGATATATTTATCTATCAATTTCAGTTTGTATATAAATTTTTATATTTGATATATAATATTATACATTTGGTATATAAACACATATACTGGACATTTTACTATAACATTTGAAAAACGGACATTTCTTTTAATTGAGCCCAAATTTTGATCATTTTTCTATAAGACTCTAAAAAAAACTACTTTGTAAAATACGACTAAAAGGAAGTTTTTTTTTTTTAAAAAAATGAGAATTAGATTTCATTGTAATTATTTTACCTCAAAACACTTGTGGAAGAAAAGTTAAGCCGAAGATTGCACAAAAAGAGCCCATTTGAGATGATTGCTACTCTACAAGATTTGTTCTTTATTTCTCTGGTCTCAACAATGTGATGGACAACCTAGGACTAAGACATGCATAACGTAGGAACTGAGGGTACCCAGTTCAGTTCTGACGATGGGTGGCTTTGTAAAATATAAGGGCAGATATGTCCAGCAAAAAAAATGAGAGGACACTCGACAGCCAACGAAGATTGAAATTGACGAAAAATGATCCTTCAAAATGTGTCTAATAAGCAAAGCCGAGAGAGCGGAATTATCCCATATATATCACCCTCCTTTCATATTGGATCCAACTTACATCACATATCTTTAATCACTCTCTCTCGCCAGAGCTCTCAACGGTCAAAAACTAGTTTCACAAAACAAAAAGAATTACAAGTACTTTTTTTTTTTTGGATAATTAAAAGAATTACCAGTAGTTGGCAAAGCCATGGTTCAGACCACCATGTTCTCTCCATCTCCAAGAGCTTTGCAACTCAATTTTCACTTCTCTCCATCTCTAGCCACTAACCAGAAGCTTTTCTCACGTGGATTGGTGCGGATTAACACTAAGGCTATGTTTGGTAGGAGGGAAGAAGAGTAAGAAGGATGGAGAGTATAGGAAGGAGAATATAAAGGAAGGAGATGAATGTAATAATCTATTGAATTGTTTGGTAGAAATGATGTAAAGTAGGAAAGATAGAGAGTATTTATTTGTAAAATTACGATATTATTTGTTTTATCTTTTTAAAATTAATTGACTTAATTGGTAAATTTGTCGATTCATGTTTTTTTTCTTTTCAATTTTCTCCAATTCTTCTAATTTGGGAGGATGAATTTTTGTGGGCCTGGAAGGAGACCCTCTTCCTCCACTTCTTCTCTCCCTCCCCCTTTCCCTCATGCCAAACACAAGATTGTAGCTCTCCCTTCATTCCTCTTCCTCCACCTCTCCAAAAATCTCCTCTACCAAACATAACCTAAGACGTGGAGAGATGCCATGTTTCTCAGCTCCAAACCTGTCCTCAAAGATGGAGCTCTCAGTATTGGTGGCAAGGATGCCTTGATCGGGTCCCTGATAACGTGGTGGTGACCTTTTTTACTAATTCATGGTTTTCAAAAAATATTTTAGGACTAAAAAGTTATTTTTGGTAGTATTTAGATGAATTATCATATTGTTCTTTGAATGCTTTTTCTCTTTTTAATAAAGTTTGAACATATTAGCTTTTTCAAAAAGATCTTATTATATTTTTACTTCAAGAAGTAAAAATTATCCCAAACATATTTTTAATAGACTGAATATATAAATTTATACTTAGTATATAATATTTTATATATAATATATATAAATATATATATATATACAGAAAATTTTACTATAATATTTAAAAAATGATCCAAAATTTAGTTATTTTGCTATAAGACCCAGACCTAGAGTACCTTGGACTAAAATGACTTTTTTGTGACCATCTTTTAAGAATAATATATACTTTCAATTCTATTACAAAATTTATGACCTATAGTCATAGTACTTGTGACCAGCCACACATAACTTACAAACATTAGAATTTAAATATACTGAACCAACAGTAAAAAAAAAAAAAAAAAAGTATAAAAATGTAATTATCACTTGTATCGATTAATGGCCGGACCAAACCAGTCCCATCACTTCCCATTCACGCATAAAGTGTCCAACCGGTTTCCACGTAGCAACTCTATTCGAGAAGCAGCCAACGAAACCGCCACGTGTTAGCGCCTGAAAAGAGCGCGCGCCACGTAATCTCGACTGATTCGTCCCGTCTTCTCTCCCTCCTCCAGTTCTATCTCCACACTCCAAAATCCAACACTCATCATCTATATTTCGTCCTCACTCAAAAAAGAACAAAAGAAAATAAAAAAAAAAAAAAAAAACGACAAAAAACAATGGCGGACGTGACGCAGCCAGCGGAGCCCACCAACCTCGCCGCCGATCAAAACCCAGCCCCCTTCTCGTTCGCCTCCGTCGAGCTCCAGCCCCTGCCCCACCTGACCGACACCGCCCCCGACCACCGATCCCAGCCCAACCCGCTCGACAAGAACCCCTTCTTCCACCCCTCGGAGGGATTCTACGTCAGCCCGGGTGACGTCATCCTCCGCCAGATCGTCTACGACCTCTCCGGGACCTTCCCGGCCCATTCCCCTCACCTGGTCTACCACCGCGCCGGCCCCCGCCGCCGCGTCTTCTTCGACCCCCCCGCCGTCAGGGCCGCCGTCGTCACCTGCGGGGGGCTCTGTCCGGGCCTCAACACCGTCATCAGGGAGCTCGTCGATGGCCTCTGGGAGCTCTACGGCGTCCGTCAGATCTTCGGCGTCACGGCCGGGTACCGCGGGTTTTACTCGACGGAGCCGGTGGAGCTCAGTCCCAAGGTCGTGCATAACTGGCACAAGAGGGGCGGTACGGCGCTCGAGACCTCGAGGGGCGGCTTTGATCTGGACAAGATCGTTAATGCTATCCAGAATCGCGGCTTTAACCAGGTTTTTTTCCTTTCTTTTTTTTTTTTTTAAAAAAAAAAATTTATGAATTCGGTTCATTTCGTACGTGATAATTTTAATCTGTTTTTTGTTCATGTCGTATGAAAAGAATCGGAGAATGATTGAAAAAACTGTATTTTACTATTTCTAAATTCTAAAAGACACCAAACCATTCACGCACACTCCTGACCCAATGCTATGGGCAGTGACCGAACACACCACGTGGTATAATACATGCGATTATTTGGTACGCCTGAATTGTATTAATTAACATTATACTGTGTATTTAATTGTGCTTTCGTATTTGTTTTATTTAATATTACAATACAAAGAGTATCTAATACTGAATAAAATATTTGTGTTGTATTGTATTACATAATTTTAAATTTAACGTAGTATTGTGTAATATCCGCTCAACTTATTTTTTCTGTTCTTAATTTCTCTTTTCGCCATTTTTTCTCACACATCATTTTATTCCTTTCAAAAGTGGTATTTTTCAAAGTGGTATTTTTCTAAATTTACATCTAAAAGGTGGTTTTTTCGTAAATAAATTTATAAAAGGTGGTAATTTTATAAGTATATTTTCCTAAACATTTTTTGAAAATGGTATTTTTCTAAGTAAAATTTTTAAAAATAATATTTTTAAAAATTAACTTTTTAATACAACATCTTAATATAAATACAAAACCAAATATAGTACTGTAATAAAATAATATAATACAATACAACCCAATAGAATACATCACAATATAGTACAAAATGACGCACCAAATATGGCTATAATCAATAAACTAGGTTACAAATATGGATAGGCCAATTCTATTGTAGGAGGGCTTATTTTGCCCCTACGGATAAGAGGGGTATTTTACTGGATTTAAAGTAACTGATTGATTATATTATAGGGTTATTGTAGAGTTGTTTGTAGGATATAAAACTTTTGACTCTATTCATAGACTGCAAAAAGAAGGATATAAAACTTTTGACTATATAAAACTTTTGGGGTTGGTAGTTCTATTTTTATTCAGCACTTTTGTTGGTAGTTGATTTAATTTCAAAAGTTCAATTAACCACTCATGAATTCATTTAAAAAAAAAAAAAAAGAAAAAACAATAGAAGAGCCCTGTATCACCATTTCGCTTATTCTTTGAGTTATACTCTGTATCTCCAAAGCCATGTGATCTTTGAAAGTTCTCTCCTTTTTCAATAAGATCATCTGGGTCTTTCCTTGTACAGTTTTCCGAATTAGTAACAATCACATTCTCTTTTTTCTCCCCATTTTCAGATTTAAACATTCCAGAAAACTCTACTTCGGCATTTGATGTTTTTTGTCCAACATTCAATAATTCTAACACCTGCTTTTGGAACTCTCTCCTTTCTGCATCCCGTTTATCGTTCTCGGCCTTTAATGCTCGAAGTTCCAACTGAATAACATGAGTTTGATCAAGAATAGGACGATAAGGACGATAATTAGGATTTATTTTTCATTAGTAGAACACACAATTAGTTTTTTTTTTTTCCAGATTTGGATATTTATTGTTGTCACGTGGATTTGTTATTTAACGATTGAATTAAACAGAGTCATTATAAAAATTTAATACAAGGTGGTTAAAACCACAATTCTAACTATGCATTATTAATCTTCTTTACCGTACGATGTTAATCGGAGGGTTAATATACTCCTCTTACCTGTAGGAGGGAAATTAGCCCCCTTATAATAGAAGCCCCCCTACAAATATATTGTTGAGCACTAATGTCTTATATCTTTACTTTAAGACTATATTTGGTAGGAGAGAAAAGTGAGAGGAAAAAAAAGGTGGGAGAAAAAAGTAGAGAGAATGTAAAAAAAATAAGTTGTGTGGTAGAAAGGAAGACAGAGGGGAAAGGAAATGGGGGAGAAAATGGATGAAAAAATGGTAAGTGAATCCCACAAAAATTTTTCATTCCAAATTAGAGAGAAAATAAGAAAGAAAGAGAAATTGGTTAATGAATAAATTTAAGTTACTAAGTTACTTTACGTATCAATTTTGAAAATCATTATATTAAGAGTAAAATAGTCATTTAAAATAAATCAATTTTCTATCTTCCTTACATACTAAATAATTATAAAAGAAAATACTTTCTTTTTTTCATCTTACACGTTTTATTTTTCTCTTATTTTTCCTTCATTCCCATTTTCTTCTCTCTTTACCAAATACAGCCTAAACGAGCAATGTTAAGTAAACACATTAAAAAAAAAAAAAAAACAAAGGAAAACTAACTACCAACGAAGTAAATGTGCGGCCTAAGTGTTAGATCGTGAATTTTGAAAGACCACTGGATCTGTTGATAGTATAGAGGATGAATTAAAATCGGATTCTATTCTCATAGATCATGGTGGACCCTCGTTTCATTGAAAGTTGTTTGAATATTTAAAGCCTTTTAACTAGAAACAACACATAACATGTTTTTGACACTGAATAAAAATAGCATAAAGCCAAGGTTAAAGTGAAAAAAAGGTATTGATGCTATAGTAATGGTTTATATTTATCCTTTTTGGTAGTGTTCTCTTTCTGGAACAATTTTTCTCGGGAATTCTCTAAAGCATTGAATTGTTAATTTTTTAAAAAAAAACTTTTTATCTTGAATGCGTAAAAACTATGATATCTTGAGTTTGCTTTAATTGGCATCGAGCATAAATGGATATTGTGTCAAGTTTTGCTTTTTCTCACTTTTTTTATGTCTACGTTTACTTTCTCTTTCTGCTGAATTTATCCTTTCTCCATTTATTTCCAGCAAATGAAGGCCTATTATTATTAACACCACCCCCTCCCCCCCTTTTTTTTTATAATAAAGAAAGTCAAACATTATAGATTATAATGTAATGTTTAAGTAAAAAATAGCACTACTTGTTTGGAGGCTAGTGTAGTTACAAGGTGTCCTGTTTATGATTAGTAGTGCTATCTGACTATGGCTGTCCATAGAATTAGGTGAGGAAATGGGAAAAAATGACTCTTATTATTCGCAAAATGTCTTCTGAACATGGAGACCGAAAACAAGGGATCATTCAGACGATGCGTGATCTAGAGTTTGTAACTCAATAGCTGAATATATGAGCTCTTACCTTAACGATCCTTAAAACACTATAGTTTTTGCGTCGTAGTATCCAAGTTCATCACTTGGGATGCTTTTAACAAGTGTAGACTCCACATAACAATCTTAAACGTGGAATTTGGTGCTTTTAGTTCAGTTCCGCCACTTATGATCATGCATTCAGTCATTTTAAATACATCATAAATCTTACTGGCCAAAAATGCGTGTGTCAATTTTGGGAGACAACTTATGTCTTGCACCATATTGCAAAAATAAAAAGAAAAGAATAATAATAATGTGAGAATGGATAGAGCGATTCTCACCAGTTAAGAGGTAAAAGTAGTTACTTTTGGTCTAAGGCTCTTGCAACACTTTCAAGATGAATCAAATTGGGGTGCAAGTGTAACAAAAAAAGGTTCAAGATAGGTTAGCTTGTTGCTTCACTCTGTTATGAAGCGTCTTCCTCTCGAAAATGAGATTTAACACATTACTGATATCTCCCTTAAGGATTAATTGATGCTCCAGTTACTATTGTAAGCTCATACCTGTGCAATCAACATGAATTTATATGTATATTTTTTTTTTAAACTGGGATAAACTTAATGTAGCGTTCTGGGTGATCTTCATACTCATATAAACAGGTGTATATCATAGGCGGAGATGGCACAATGCGTGGGGCAGTAAAGATATTCAACGAGATTCGTCGCCGTAAACTGAATATTGCAGTCACGGGAATCCCCAAAACCGTGGACAATGATGTGGGCATTATTGACCGATCTTTTGGATTCCAGACAGCAGTAGAAATGGCCCAGCAAGCGATCAGTGCAGCTCATGTGGAAGCAGAGAGTGCAGTCAATGGAATAGGCCTGGTTAAGCTAATGGGCCGAAGCACCGGGCACATTGCTCTTCATGCAACGCTGAGCAGCCGGGACGTTGACTGCTGCTTGATCCCCGAAATGGAATTCTACTTGGAAGGCAAAGGAGGTCTCTTTGAGTTCCTTGAGCAGAGACTCAAAGAGAATGGACATGCGGTACTAGTCGTGGCTGAAGGAGCGGGGCAGGGAATGATACCAAGAACTGATGCACAGAAGGAGGAAAGGGATGAATCCGGCAACCCAGTCTTCCTCGACGTAGGCGGGTGGTTGAAATCGGAGCTGAAGAATTGGTGGGCAAGAGAGCATCCGGGAGAGTTGTTTACGGTGAAGTACATTGATCCAACATACATGATACGTGCAGTTCCTGCCAATGCGACAGATAACTCGTACTGCACATTGCTAGCACATTCAGCCGTTCATGGAGTTATGGCAGGCTATACTGGATTTGTATCTGGTCCCATCAATGGCAACTACGCCTATATCCAATTGGAAGAGGTGGCTCAGGCTAAGAATGAAGTCAATACCAAGGACCACAAATGGGCTTGGATCAGATCTGTAACCAACCAGCCTGATTTTGTGAGGAGGTGAACATTGGAGTAAATCAAGTGGCGTTCACAAGACGAGCTTTTTATATGGTTTTGGTCTTTTTGAGCTATACAACAAGAATCAGCTTGGAGAGTATTTTCATGTTATTACTGGGTTTTGGTCTCTTTGAGCTCTACAACAAGTATCAGTTTGGAGAGTATTTTCATGTTATTAATGATATGTATCACACAACTGTATTAACATAAAGAAACGAGTAATTAATCTCAAATAAAAAAGTAACCTCAACATATAGTATATCGATATAGTTCTCTCTCAAAGTTACACGAGAGCTTACGAGCCATGTTTTGGTCGGTGTTAGCTTATTATATTTCTTTTCCATCTCATCTTATCGCAGAACTTTAAGGGTGGGGTGGGGTGGGGTGGGGTGGGTGGTTGTTAGATCAGCGTATTTATGGATGTGCAAACTGATGCGATTACTATTTTAGTGATTTTTATTTCAAAGGGGTTTGAAAAAGGAAGTTGACAGTGATGATTGATACATTGCCCAAGAATGAGTAAAATCCAATTCTTCTTTATATACCTGATGGCTGATTTTCAAGCCTACTTTTTTGACACAAAAGAATATCAACTGTAATGGTTGGATTATGGACCCATCCATATCTTTTACTTTCAATTAATCTTTCCCATACCGCAATGTCATGGTAGAAAGAATAAGCCGAACAGTTACAAGTATGTGATTGTCTTTGTATAGAGAGTATTAAAGGGCATCTATGGTGTACAAGACACTAATAAAGATATTTTTATTATAGTGTCTTTGTGCACTAACCTTGTAAGATTGGACTATAGTAGAAACTAGTATGTGCTGTTATCGGTATTCCATGTAAAAGGGTTCGTTTTCTTTTATTCGATTTGAACGTGGATAGAGAGATAAAGCAAAACGGAAAAAAGAGGAGGAAAAGAAAGCTTCTATAATTGTGGAATCACCAATGACCTTGGCTACAAGAGGAATTGCCGATAATCTTGCAATGTCACTAGTAAGCTTTTTATAAAGAAAGACAACCAATTTGCGCTGCAATTTGCATTGCCCCTTTATCAAAAATGACTAGAGAATCTCAAATCTCTTTCACTACGTGGCTTTCAAAAACTAAGATTCTGTCTACTTTCACAAAGTCTCTCCATTCTCCAAAAGCTAAAAACCAAGAAAAAGAGAAAACAAAAGGTGAACCTTATATCAACTTACGAACAAAAACAACATCTGCCCTATGAGTTTGGAAGAATTTACCTCCATTTTTGTGAGCGACCACATCTAATTGAACTTGGGATCACCGCCATTTGGGGTACACATTTCTTGTCTTTCATATGGGCACATGCTTAAAAGGACATGACTAGGACAATAAAAAATGCCTAACGGATCAGAATTTGGGCAACCTTCACATGAAGAGCAATGCTAAATAGTGATCTTCTCCCTCCCTTGAAATTTGTTAGCAAATAAATATACTCAGAGAGCCAGAGCTGTCAAGCTTTTGTGTCCTCGGACGATTATTCATTAATGATCTGATTAAAATATTAAAGCTAGGTATGCGGTGTGGTGTGTAAGAACTCAACCAAGCCGAAAGATTTATTAATTCTTTTCGATGTGTTATTATTCTAGATAATAATCATGTTTTGGACCCTTCCTAAGCTAAAATAATTACTCGGTTGTTTTTTCTTCATTCCAATACAAGACACCTTTATCTGCTTCTCTTCCTCTCCACATGAATTGGGTCGTTCTTATCTTTTATATATATTGGCTAGAGGTTCATTAAATTTTGCTTGATCATTCTCTTTTAATGTAACACTAACACGTACATCTACTAAATCATTTTCTTCTTTTCCTTGGACCGTCGGTTGGATGCCATATAAAACGAAGTACTACTGGTCTTATAACACAGTACAGCTTGGCCAAAAGTACAACAAGAGAGTTTGAAGTAAAACTTTGCAGCTAAAATTAAGAAAACGACGTCGTAGTGACCATAAGTGACTGGCATGTGTCCTCCTGAGAATCGGCAGTCGGTTGAAACTTGAAAGGAAATGGACAACGACATTAAAATTGTTAGTCCAAAGTCCTAACCGACATGTGCGTCCCAACTTCGTGATAACGTTATGATCACATATAAAAATAATATAAGATATTTTTCTTGCTTTAAACAAGCAATATGCCCCCATAAGCCGAGTTATCGTTTTCAACATCATTATAGATTAGAATTATTACCAAGGTTATTCTTCATTTTTTTTTAAAATAATCTTTCTCCATTGTTTTCGGTTCACAATCTTGGGTTAATGCATTAGCTTAACTTCTATCAATAACAATGTTACAATCGTAACTGTGTTTAACATCATATACTAATGTTAAAATGTGAAACCGACTGACTATACTCGCTGTAAGATTCACATATGAGTTCCACGCGTCAACTATGCTTAGGAATACAATGGTGCTTTCAACATTTTCCTAATATGAAACCGAAGACAATTTTCTACTACCATTTGGCCTTGTGTCACATCACTTTTTGCTTTATTTCAGAGATAGAAGCCATATCACATCATATAATACACTACACTTTTACACATCATAAAAAGAAAAATAACAACCCAAAAGAAAAAAAGAGAGAAAAATCATACAGGATGTATTCATTTAAATGGATCGGATGAACTCGTGTGAAACTTATTCTATTAATTACAATAAACCACTGATGGACATCTATGTACAAGTTATTTAGTGTTACTATCTTTTTAACATTACTCCTCGATTTCTGTTAAACTCAAGATCAAATGTAATTTTTTTCTTCAAAATAAATAATTAAACAACACACCACCCCCCCCCCCCCCCCCCCCAAAAAAAAAAAAAAAAAAAAAAACAAAGGGCTTTGTCCTTGTCACTGGGGTAGTGCAGCAGTGGCACATATTCACACCTTTTTTACCAGAGGGAGGATACGCAGCTCACTCCCTGTTGTGATATGAATATTTAGCTTTGGATTTTCTGGGGGTTTCTTCAACTTTACTCTTTTAAAGGCCTCACATTGTTAGTCTCTCAACCCCCTTCACCACTCGCAAGCTCTCTACTACTCATTCTCTCTCTAAAAATACCACCTTTCTCTCTCTTCTCATCTCCTCCGGCCAAACCAAACCACACCCACCTAGTCGAATGACTCGACCATTTCGGTGATATTGGGCTTCATCACAGAAAAATGTTGGAACCCAGATTGACAGCTGCAGCTATATTAGCCTTGCTTTCTGTGTTTGAGCTTTGGAGCTCGCCTCCAGTGGCGGAATCAGCCATAGGAGTGAACTGGGGTACCATTTCTCTTCACAGGCTCAACCCATCGACTGTGGTGGATCTCCTGAAAGAGAATAAGATAGCCAAAGTGAAGATTTTTGATACGGACCCGGGTGTTCTAAGGGCTCTGATGGGCAGTGGTATTGAGGTCATGGTTGGGATTCCAAATGAGATGTTGGCTGCCTTAAGCTCATCGACCACTGCGTCTGATTTATGGGTTCGTCAGAATGTCTCCGCTTATGTTGGTAAAGGAGGTGCTAATATCAGGTCTGCTTCTTCTCCTTTTCTTTGTACTCTTTTTCTCTGTTATTATCTTTAGAAATGGTCCATTTTTTTTTTTTCTTCTTTCTTTCTATATTTGGCTTTAGGTGGTTATAATTTGTATCTTTTCAAGAATATGGACTATTGATTGTTTTGCATATTGTCATCACTTATGCTATGATTATGAACTGCTATATACATCTGCCGGGAGTGATGCTGAAGATCTTGTCTTTTTAAGGGAATGTTTGATTTGGATCTCTGCTACCTAACATATGGGCTAGGACACCGAGGGGTTTGCTCAAAAACAGGATACTCTTCCCATAAACTAGCTATATATACTTGGGAATTAACTTGAGTTAATTAATCATAGCCTTATAGGTAGAAACTTTCTAGTCACCAGATAATTGTTCAGGGTAAATATAAACTTTAAAATAAGTTGCACCTTGAGGGAATTAACAAGGATAAAAAAGTGACTATAAACATATTCCTCAAATTGATCTTTGATAACAATCAGTTAGGATTAACTTTATCAGCATCAAGGGTTAACTTTATTAGCGTCAAGTCTAAACCAAGTTTTCTTGGTATGCTTCCGTTTACAGAAATTGCTTGCTTCTGTTCAACAAGTCTTGTTTGGGCTTGCTTGATGTTGAAATTCTATGCAGCTGAGCTCTGCCATACTTCCCCAACAACTATTATTATGATCTATTAAGCTCTACTAGCCTGCTCGCCCTTCAACCCGTTGGTTGCTATGCCAGACTGACTTTGCCAACTTTCATAGTCAGCTTCTTGCATGCTTCCCATCCTTGGAAGAGCAGGACATCATTATTGTAGATGGAGCGTTGAGTTTTCTCTTTAACATGTTCTATAGTGAGAACTGTGTTATTTTTTGTCAGCAGCCATCATGAAGTTAGTCCAATCTTGCAGGAAAAAAGAGGAAACAAAAAAGAAAATTCTTGTAATATTCTTCTTGGAGGAGTGACCATACATATAGATGTTGTCCTAGATGTGTTAAGGTTATAGCGTGGTCAGATCATTCAAAACTAAATCTACTTCTAGTCTTTCCATATAAAAAAGCTTGATCATGGTTAGTTGGTGATCGATTTACTTTTATGTATTGAGATATGTCAAAGAGAGGCGCATAAGAGGTGTTGTATCAGAAAATGATACAGATGAACTTAAGATTTTCGTAATTGGCTTATTAAATTTTGAATCTAGCATCTGGGATACTGAATCCTAAAACTGAAATGTAGTAATCAATTTTTGGAAGGAGGGTTTCTCACTCCCTGACAAGAACACTGTTTTTTTATGAAACTTGAAACGATATGTTCTAAGCAATTGTTGTGCTTTTTTGAGGAAAGATACGCCAGTTCTTTTGTCATTTATCAGGAGTTCTGCAATTATAACATTTACCTGCTGATGACAGGTATATCGCCGTTGGAAACGAGCCCTTCCTTACAAGTTACTCGGGCCAATTTCAGTCCTATGTCGTGCCTGCGCTGGTAAATATACAACAATCCCTGGCCAAGCTGAATCTTGCTGGCTACATAAAGTTAGTGGTCCCTTGCAATGCTGATGCCTATGAAGCATCCCTTCCTTCTCAAGGGGCATTTAGACCTGAACTGACTCAAATTATGACGCAAATTGTCCAGTTTCTCAACTCAAATGGATCTCCGTTTGTAGTCAATATTTACCCATTTCTAAGCCTGTATGGGAACTCAGATTTCCCTCAAGACTATGCATTCTTTGGTGGAACTACCCATCCTGTTACAGATGGGGCCAATGTTTACACTAATGCATTTGATGGAAATTTTGACACTCTGGTCGCAGCTCTCAGTAAACTTGGATATGGGCAGATGCCTATTGTCGTTGGGGAGGTAGGTTGGCCAACAGATGGAGCACTTGGTGCAAATCTCACCGCCGCAAGGGCATTCAACCAAGGCCTCATTACTCATGTTTTAAGTAACAAAGGAACCCCTTTAAGGCCAGGTGTCCCTCCCATGGATATTTATCTTTTCAGTCTGCTTGATGAAGGTGCAAAGAGCACACTTCCGGGAAACTTTGAAAGACACTGGGGAATCTTTTCCTTTGATGGTCAGGCTAAATATGCCTTGAACCTTGGTTTGGGAAATAGATTATTGAAGAATGCAAGAAATGTTGAATATCTCCCATCTAGGTGGTGTGTGGCAAATCCATTTAGGGACTTGTCAGATGTGGCGAACCACATGAAACTGGCCTGTAGCATGGCAGATTGCACAACACTCAACTATGGAGGATCATGTAATGGAATTGGAGCAAAGGGAAACATTTCATACGCATTCAACAGTTACTATCAGCTGCAAATGCAGAATGTACAGAGCTGCGATTTTGATGGGCTTGGTGTGGTTACTTTCTTAGATCCTTCTGTTGGTGAGTGTAGGTTTCTTGTTGGTGTTACTGATACTAGTTCTAGTTCTCAGTCATATAAAAGATGGGTTATTGTTTGGTATTGGATTTTGTGGGGGATTGGGGTATTCTTAGTGTGAAAAAGAAGTTTCTTAAGTGGGTTTTTCAATGTCCCTTCTTCTGAAACCAGTAATAGGTGATAGATTATTATAGTCAATGATTCTATAATTTAATCAGACGAGTGTAGGAGTATGGTTTTAGTGACTGTATCATGTAATAGGCGTACTTATAAGTATAATTTAAAATTCATATCTTCTTTATTTATAGAACTCTTTTCATTTTTGGTGCCATGAATATGTGGACAGATATGACACCGTGAATGCTAATCAATGCTGTATGAAGAACCTAAATGCTTCTAATGGCATCTTTACTTAAATATTAGGGGTGTGCAGAAAAACTGTTAAACCGAAAAAATCGACCGATTGAAAACCGAAAAAACTGAAAATTAAAAAACCGACATTAGTTTAGTCGGTTTTCCTTCAACTTCAAACCGATCGATATAAAATCGACCGAATCTATACTTTAATATATAGTTTTTTAATTTAATTATTTACATATTTAAAATATTAAAATACTATATAACATTAAAAAAATTTCCTAAAACTAATATTTGATAATCTTTTAAAATTTTCCTCAAACTTAAATGCTATTATTTATTAATTCCTTATAGACCCAACAATATTTTATTTTGTAATCATCTAACACCTAAATTATTATATTCAAGTTTGATTTATATATCTAAATCTATATTTATCCATCTGAATTTTTATATTTATAATTTTATGGTTGTTTTGTACTATTATTTCGTAAATAGTTGTAGTTTAAAGTTAGAACATTCTTTAAAAGAAAGAAAAAAAAAACAATATTTTTTTCAAAAAATTGTTCCTATTTCCGGTTTAAACCAAAAAACTGACTGACCAAACTTGAAAACCGACTGAACGAACCAAAAACACCGAAAAATCAACTGAAAGAACCAAAAACACCGAAAAACCGATTGAACGAGTAAAAAAACCGGAAAACCCAAAAAACCGACCGACCGTTTTCAAAATTAAAATATTCGATTTTTTCAGTTAAAAACTGACCGAACTGACTAAATATTCTGTCGGTTTTTTATTTGAGTTCCAAAAACCGAAAATCGACCAATTGGTTTGATAAGTCTAAAAAAATCGACCAAACTAACCGATATTCACCCCTATTAAATATATCCTAAACCAGTCCAGAGTTTATCTTATAAACCTATATATTAAATAAAAATTTATAACANCTAAAAAGCTCTTTCAGTAGTTATTCGGACTTGACACACAGGGCAATAGACCAAGTCTTCTCCAGTCAGAGCAAGTCTAAAAGAACAAGGCATAAATATAGGTTCAATTAAGAGACAGACAAAGGAATGTTTAAGATCTTACGAGAAAGGGTGGATAAAAGTTTCAATATCATGCAGTTTAAAATTACCTGATGTCCACAACTAAATGCTAAAATGTTATTGCAGCGAACAAACATAGGAGAACTGTGTGTAAAACACAAAGGCACAATAATATCCTAAGAGTTATGATTAGACTCTATAATAAGAGTTGTTAAGATTAATCAAGTAAAATGTAGTCTCACCCTGTATCGTGAAGAACTGGCCGAAGCCGAACGAGAAAACTGGAACGTTCTTTGCCTTCTGCTGCTTGATCTCATGAACTCAGGAGATGAATTCGTTGAGATATTGACATTGTTCCAAATTGGAGGAGGCAAGGGAACCCTCCCGGGAGTTCCCTTCTTGCAGCTGAAAATCAATGACTAAATAAATTATCGGCTATTAATTTTAGTGTTGGTAACTAAAACTTTGGAAAAAAATATTGCTTCAGTCCTTAAAAAACACTAGCAAATTTTATAGAGTATAGAGATTGAAATGAAACTTTTACTATAATTCAAGGACACTACTTAACAAAGTTATAATATGTATTCCATACTTAAGAAAATGTGGCACTAGAACAATCTCTTTTTACTGATGTTATGCCAATAGTGCTATTAAAAGCAGTGACATAAAGCTATAAGCTGGTTTAGAGAGGAGTCAAAGTACCCCAGAAGTTTGAGCTCCATTGTTGCTTTATATTGAGATGGTATTTCCATCAATGCTTCTAGGGCAAATTATGTCTGCTTGTTAGATGTAAGGATGTCTTTCAGCATTATTTTAGTAAAGTTGACAAACTACACCACCAAAACCAAATCATGAGCCAATAACTAGTGAAAACCAAATTCAATAATTTCTATTTAGTACAAAACTAGGTCAATTTGTTTCACAAATAAATAAATTAATTTAATTATTTTTGTCTGTTTGATCAGCTTTCTATATAAACCTGGCAATTGTCAAAGGCCCGAGCTGGGATGTAGTTATCGAACTTGTGCATCAAGTCCCACGGTCCATCACCAACACCAGCCAAAATTTTGGACAATGGATATTCACTAACCAATAAAACGATATAAAACTCAGTACTTCTCTCATTCTTTAAAAAATAAATAAAATAAAACTTAGTGGTAGATGTTGGCTGCTGATGGGCAGGTACAAAGCTTCATCCTTAAACTTAGTGGAGCAAACATAAAGATCAAAATTTTAACTAGTTTAAATAAAAATTTTAAAAAGTTAATTTGTTTATATATTTTTCTAAATTTAATCTTAAACATCTAGATTATAATCTAAAATTAGTTTTCCTAACTTTGTAATTGTAATAAGATATTATTTGATGTTATAGTATCACTGTTTTCTCATTTATAGAACAATGAGTGCAATTTTTATTTAAAATACATTCTCAATTAGATATAAAAAACTCACTTATTTTATAAAATTTACGAACTAGGAAAGAAAAACAAAAATGATATAAAATTTATAAATATGTATCCCTTTACATAATACATTTGTATTACAAATAAAATGTCATGACTAAATATGCGAGTGAATTTTTTTTTTTTTTGGAAATGAAAATATATGAGTGAATTGAAAAACTTTTTAAAAAATACAAATATAAAACATTAATTTAGCTAATCTACTAAAAAAATATGTGTATAAATACATACATAAATATCACATGTATCTAATATAAAATTATTTTTTCTAACTTTATATATTGCCTAAAAGTAAGTTGTTGACAAAAGTTAGGGGGAAAAAAATATAGAGATAAAAGAGATAAAGATAAATTATAAGAAATTTAAAATTAAATAGATTGATGATATTTAAGAATTAGAGAAATAATTAATCTAATTTTGAATGGATTAAACGTAGAAAGTTTAAATTTAATGAAAAAAAAAAAACCTATGGATTAATTGATTTAATATATATATAATATATAAAAAAAATTCAAAAATCCCTTAACGTGTCTCCGCCACTGACTATACATATATAAGAAAGCAGATTAACCATAGGTTAAGGATGAAGCTTTGTACCTGCCCATCAGCAATGATCACAAGGACATGGTACTGTCCACCTTTGCTGTCCACAATTCCCATAGCAGCCTCAGTGATTGGAGCGAAAGATGTCGGACCTAATTTCATATCAGAATACAAACAGTGTAACAGTTGGTAAAATCTATATAGATGTATATATTACACAAATAGGAAGAAAAAAGAAACTTGGAAGTGATTAATGAAAAATTTGCAAAAGACTTAAGTACCAGCCAAGTTTATACGAGGGACTAATTCTCTGTAACGAAAGAGAACTTCCTCAAAGCTATAGCATGGCTTATCGTCTGGATAGAAGCTGAAGACGTCTTCGTCATGAGTTGATGCTGAAAAACCATAGCAAAAGATCATAGATGAGCGCGACAAATAATACCTTAAAGTGATCAATGTCAACAAGTGTGGTGCTCACAATCCCCAAAGCCATAGCAAGGGATAAGGTTGTCCTCATCAAAGGGCGAAAGTGTCTTCGAAATGATTGATATTGCTTGCTCGTATGGATTCAGCTCTTCTCCAAGGAAATGCAGGTTCTTGCCCTAGAAAGATCTTGCTCCGGTCCACTCGTTGCTTTTCGTGAAGTCAATACCCACAATCAGTCACGAAGCCACGACATGCTCAGTTGGGGCTTGAGCCCCACTCAATTTTATATTTCTTTAGAAAAATACTTAAATATTTATATATATTTAGAATTTTAGACTTAAATTGTGTATAAAAGTCTTATCTCAAAATAGACATAATATAGAATAGGTCGCCATATAGGGAAAAAAATTGTCTTTATAACCTCCCACTAAACCAAAATCCTGGCTCCGTCACTGCCTACAATTAGATTCGAGGACTCCAAACCAGCTTGACGAAGCGCTTGAGTCACCTATATGTGTTTGTGTGTGTGTTTGTCAACACAAGAAGTAGAAAACTTAGAGATTGCAACTTCGAATATTCCACGAAATTTTATAGACAGAGCAAAGTTGTCACAGTGCTATAAACGTCCAAATCATCGACTTTTCAAATTTTATTGAGAACAAAATGAAATACAAAAGTTTTCAAGTCAAGAGTTCTAAGGCTAGCTAATTAGTTACCTCTTCAAGAGAGTTGTAGTTGTATCCAATTCTTGTGTAATTTAATTGACTGCACTCGACGTCTGTTTTGATCACAGTATTTGCAGGAAAAGGATTGTGCAAAGAGCTTAAGCTCGATGAAGACTCGGATCGATACTAGCGATACAAGCTATGATCATCAGTACTACTTGGATGTTTGGATGGTTTACCCCCCCATAATTGAAATATGAGAACTTTTTTCCTTCTTGGACAGGAACTTGTAACTGCATCAAAAATTGTCAATTCGTCTCAGATTTATAGTGAGTAGATTTCTTTAAATTTAAACTAGAACGTTAAAGAGAAAAAAATCAAAATTTGCTCTATCCATTAATAAAATTGGACATGATGGTCATGTATGGTACGTACATACTAGATGTCAGCCACAAATACTAAGAACCAAAATTTGATAAAATGCTTTCAAATGTCAAATTAAGCACCACTAAAATAGTAAAGTGTCAACAAATTAACAATCAGAACCTTATCAAACTTGTTTACATGCATGTATGAGTACTAGCACTTTTAAGTGAAACAGTAAATAATAAATAAATATTCCCAGCCAAAATGTTCAACAACATAAATACATATATATGAAAAGCAAACTGGGGGAGGAAACTATATATAGTGATTGCCGACTAGAAGAAACATAGCTAAGCTAGAAATTTTAGGCCTTGTATTCAGCAGAAAGACTAGCTAGCTAAATAAAAGAACAGAACTAAGAAAGTAAATTAGTTGTAATATTAATCAGCTGAACTATAAACATACATCAAGCTCTGCTGAATCCCAGAAAGGATGATAGAGAAATATTGGGCATGTTCTTTTTATTAAGTTGAAGACTTTAAAGACAATATATATATATATATTTATATATATATATGTATATATTATTATAAACTAAGGGCAAATTATAGAATAGAAAATGCATAAAAGTAAAAGAAGAAGATACAAAAGAAGTATAGAGAGAATTTTTTTATTATTCTATTCTTCTTTATATACACAATATATGCTCAATGGCATATTTATAGGTTTACAACCATAAGTACTAGAATACTAAAAGATTATATATAGGTTACAATGTAAAACACTAGTAAATAGGATTTAAATAGGGGTTGAGAAACCTAAAGGTTAGGGGTTATAGAATATGAACATCCACATATAAATTAATATATTCATAACACTCTCCCTTGGATGTTCATTAGAATATGCCTCATTAAAACCTTATTAGGTAAAACTCTTTGGGACGAAAAACCTAGTAGAGGAAAAGGAGTATAATATTCTTATTATTTGCTAAAGTTGCCTCATTAAAAACCTTGCTAGGAAAACTCAGTGGAACAAAATCTCAGCGAAGGAAAAAAGAGTACAACATATACCCTTCAGCTATTGCATAGGATGCCTCATTAAAACCTTTAGTCAATAAATTCTCTGTGAGACAAAAATTTGACTAAGGAAAAAGAGTACAGCTATATATTGATTTGCTTCTCCTGATAAGAATAACACTATTGATCAATGCATACTAACCAACAAGATAAAATGTTTATAAATACGTAGTAGCACATTACATCATTCATATATCCTAATTTCTGTAAGAATTTATAGAATCAGTCTTTTCCAAAATTGCTACAATCCATACAAAATTTCTGCAATTCAATTAATATATATTGTATGTTTGATGCATGTTTATCTTTATTATCTTTACTCCTAGAATTTTTATACGAATATTAATATCTAGTTTTAATACAACATCTATGAGGCGAATATCAAACCATTCATTAACTGCCATACTAATCAGGTAACGGAATGTGATCATATTCATAAAAAGGAGAATAAGTTTCCTTTTAGTTAATGTCTAGTCTCTACGAGAAAACCCTTAGCAACTAATCTTATTTTATATCTTATTACCTCATTATTCACGTTACACTTTCGGACAAACGCTCATATATATACAATCGATTTCATATCGTAGGGAGTCAGCACAACAAGTTCGAATACATTTCTTTTAGAAAGCGAGACTAGCTCGGCCTGAATGGCCTCTTTCCAAAATGGCTAATCATATTTATGCTGATATTTAACTATACTCATGAGTTTTAGATCCAGATTTATCTTAAGACAGCAAGAGTAATTATGAGGCAAATACATTATCGACGATTATAATTTCTATTCAATTTTTCTCCTATATTTACAAAATATATCGAGATCTCGAAATTTTCATCGATCACATCTACTCCATGAACCATATTTGGAGCATTTAATTATCCATTATCTCAGTCTATTTCTCAATATTGGCTATAGTTCTTTGACTAAAATCTTTCTCTTCAGGAGGTTTCTTTTTAGGAGATTCTTTAAGTGGCAATGTCTTTCTTTTCTATAGAATCTTATCTTTAGCACCAATTTGTCGTCCATGCTTCTGGCATGTTTCGAGCTCGATTGGTCATGTGTTGTTAATAGGAATCACAATTATTGTTGGGGTATTAGCAGTAGGAATTTAAGATCTTTTGTCACTCTTATAGCATCTATAAAGGTCTTTGGCAATTGAATTATAATCTATAACAACTATATTATTTTCTGAAAACTTTTAGTTTATTTTTACTTGTACAAGAAAAATACTTAATTAGTCTTCCTTCTAGGAAATTTCTCGACATTCTTTCATACTACAAGTGTCATTTCTCCCTCTAATATCGAGAAATATGCCTTGTCTAATTGGTAATTAGTAAATATGCGGTAAATAAATTACGCATCAGAAGTATTTAAGAACACTTATAATCAAGGCGGTTGAATAGGCAAACATATGGCACAACTATAAACTCGCAAATAATAATAATTTTTAGGCTCATGCTCATGTACAAGTTATAATAGGGGGTACATGTGATATGCAGATAACCGAATATGAATCAGGGCTATTATGTGCTTAATATTATATCCCCAAATAATCAAAAGAAATTTTGATTTCAATTTGTAATAAGCTTTTTGCTTTAATAAATGACTCTACTAGGTCATCTTGTGTATAAGTGTGGGTCACATGATGCCCAACTTTTATTCCATTTGCCAGGAAATAATCACTCTAATATTGAAATATGGATTTACCGATATTATCAAGTCTTTTAGACTTATCAGGATAATCTAAAAATTGCGCTTAATTATAAGCTAATAATTTGAGTGAACAGTTTGTCAAAGGTCAAATTATAGATAGACAATAGGCTAACATAAGACCAATACATTTAGACATCTATCAAAATTATAATTTATCGAAATGACCTTTATTTATTCCATTAGATCTATTGTAAATTACAATAGTATCAATGACGACCTTTTACCTAATTTGCCTTGAGTACAGGCATCAGAAATTCATGTGAAAGGTACTTCTGATTCTTGAATCGATGTCCGTCATAATTCTCAATACTTCGATTCATTATACTAGACGTAGGATAACCTAATCGATCATACCAATCCTTCAGAATTTGATTATTGAACTACAGGTTCAATACAACATGTCTTATAACTTATGATATGAAAGTGCAATATAATCTTGTGGAGGGGTACATTTAGAGCCATCTATTTACTTAACAATGCTTAAAATTGTAATATATACCCTTCATAATAATATATAAATATAAAGTATCTACTTGATGAAATTGCCTAACACTTAGGACAAAATCATACATGCATGCAAACTATGAAAAACACATAATCACATCATGAACGCAGCGAAAAAATCAGCGGATTTAGGTTTTAAATTTTTACATGAAAACAGTTTTCATTACCATATAACATACATGCATCATATAAAAGATCATGTATAACATTAATCAAATCTAGATGCACAAACCCTAGAGATGAGATTAAGGTTTACCTCTTGTAGCGTGCTCCTTCTTGATCTCCTTGTTGATGGTGATCAAACCTCCAACCCTAGATCTTCTTGTCTATGCTCTTGCTCTTGGTTAATAAGATGAGTGGGCACCAAGTTGAATCCTCTGTTGGAGAACGATCAAGAACACCTTCTTGATCCTATTGAACACCGGGACGTGAGATGAGACCGTGACATAAGATGAAACATTTTCTCTCTCTCTCAGCCTGTGGTGGCCGAATTCTCTCTCTCTCTCTCCGTCTGTCTTTTTCGTGTAGCACACTAATTGTTACTTTTTTTTTTTAGTTTTTCCTCTCATATATCTTATATATATGGGACCCAAAACTGCTAACCCTAGTCCAACTAGGATTGGGCTTGTTCTTCAATTTGGACTTTGGGTGTATTTTTATAAATATGTCCAACTCATATAACTTATTTATAAAAATACCAACATCTGTGTAGAATCTTTATTTTACATAGTTTCATGAAACTAATTTCACAAATACCACCAGCCAATTAATGAGCTTTATTGAGTTAGACAAGGGACCTAATGGATCCAAATAATCTAAGCTCCAATAATATGATAAATACATAATAACTCTTATTATGGTATTTATATAAATATTATTAGTAAAGGGGATACTCCACTAAAGGCCCAATACTGTACTCTTAGATTACATATCATACCTTTTATAGAGATTTAATCAACTAACCTTGATTAACTGATCCATCTAGCGTATTCTATACTACACATAGAATCTCTATACAATGCCGTAGTTAGATAGATGAAATTACCGTAATACCCCTCTAACACTTATTTACCTTTAAGTTTCCATCTTTCTATCAAGGAATAATATTATCGATAATTTTGTTCTCAATGGCTATTTAGACAAAATTATCAACCAATTCACAAAGTGAATACTAAGATCTTAGATTTAATTATTCCATGAATCTTGAAAAAATCTAAAATGGCATTAATATATAGTGTCCTTAACTATTTGTTGTTCCCATCAATTCATAAGCCATAACCTCCAATATGCCAGAGTTCACCTCTAATTTCATAGAGGTTAGTCTTTTAACAAATCAAAAGGCTACAACCCATGAAAGCAAGTCCAATCAAGTATCAAGGATTAAGATCTATATGCTAAGAGCTAGTTTGTGGTAATGTAAGAATTGAGATACGGCACTCCAATTCTTTATATTACCTGGTCCAGTTCAATACACATAACTTGTTTATATTGTATTAGTGTTTCTATCAGAAGTCACATACTTCAATGATTTGAGACACATCATTCTCGTTGAGATAGACAAACACTACAACCTATAGTAAATAAAGTATTCCATCTTTATTTACAGATTGTGAACTAGTTTATTTAGATTTAGATAAAGAAACAAGTCTCTCCATAATTAACACTTAATCATGTTTGTTTCTTTATACACAAATAAAGTCATGGAATCTTTTTCAGATAAATAAACTATTCAATTAAGATAGTTTAATCTAGCAAATATCATAATTGCATATAAGAGAAAGTTGTTTATATTCAAAGGGTATAATTGGAAATCTGCTTCTTAGGGTAAATATCCCAACAATCTCATAGGATAATGTACATAATTGTACTATCTACTAAACATAATTCTAATTTATTTCTCCACAAATATTACTCTTTGTATTATGTCAATTAATACTCAGCAAAAAATAATAATAAGAGGATAATATATTGCAATATAGAATATAAAATAAAAATATAATAGAGTATAATATAATTCAATGAAGAATTATCTAAACATATCTGAAAAACTAATAATAATAAACAACTGCAATAATATTTAAGTTCAATTACTCTTTTTCGGAGTCCACATAAAAACTACTGATATTTAGCAAAGTTATTTCTTCTGCATGGGCTACTTCCTTTTAAGGATGTGCCATATTCTCAAATGGACCTAACATTTAGACTTGTACTTCTAGTATAACTCAACTAGATGTTTTAGGAGTAGTACAGGTATATCTCGAATAATAGACATGCTCTACATTCCGAGTTTACTCGCTCATTATACCTCCCCCTCTTTTGGTGAGTATTTTTGAATGCTTTCAAATGAGTATGTTCACAGTCATTTAATATTCTTAAGTTATTCAAATCTATCACACTTGTGATTAATATAATATTCACTTTAGGGATTGTTAAAGTGCCATAATACCTAGTTCGATGATTTTTCATCAGTAACCCATTATTCTTCTTTGCTACCAGAAGGCAAGTAATGTATATAGAGTACTTCTGAAACTTTCTCTCTCTGTACTATTACTACAGGATCATGTTAAACATGATTAAATTCTACTTTGAAATAGACTTAAAGTTCTATAAACTGTAGCCAGATATATTGAGCATGTGGTACGATCAAAAACTTCGGGTAATTGCATCAATCCTTAAGGTGTTTCCAGATGATGCAAAGATTCTTCAATAATGAGGAATTAAGCTTTTAAGTTCTCACTAAAAAGTATCAAGGCCTTCGCCATAGTTTAAATTGATGCCTTATTTTATTTCTTAATAATCTTACCCTGCTCTTTAGCATCTAGATGTATTTCAGGATAAAAACTCATATCAAATAATTTCTTTCATCCAGTTAAAAATTATTGAACTCAAGCTTAGATAAATTTTCCATCTAAATCTGCCAAAAAAATCTTACAAAAATTTCAATCCCAACAAAATATATTACGAAGGATATACACTTAATAGAAAACAATGAGACACATAATTTCTAATACCTTTTGATTAAATTGTAATTTTGAATAAAGTATATATTGAAATACTAAGGCATATGTTATTTTCAGCTTCATTAAAAAGGATAATATCATAAATTGCTCTTTACCGTTTTGAGGTATAGGTGCATATAGACATAAGTTGTTAAACCCTCTTTTTTTTTTTTTTAGAGAAAAAGAACACATTTACGAGATCAATGACATACGACACCAAGTATTGGAACCCAAGAAGAAAAAGTTTTCTCTAAATATCAATATAATATACATAGTTTTGCAAGGATACAAAATTGTTTACTATAGAAAATAAAATTATGAATTTATATAGATATAGGCATACATGAGAAAAGTCTCTTCTCTTGAGATATAGGTATATAAGATATGCATAAAAAATCTTAAATATTTTATAAATGATATGAAAGAATACTTTATTTCGAAACACACAAAATGCAAAATAGTCATGTATATCACAATTTGAAGCTAAATGGCAAAAACCACAAATACCAACAATTACAGTAAACTAAAAAAAAAAAAAAAAGTACAAGAGGAAATATATATGTATAGATATGATACATTAAACAAAATTGTAAAGAGCATAAAAGTGTATATGTAGGCAATCATACCTTAGGTGATCATGTCGATTTTTAAGTCTATTAGTCCTTGATTCAAGCACAAGATAAATCTCTTTCTTTTTTCTTAGAAAAATGTAATTATTCAATTTCAGGGGGCTATATAATTTTTCATAATTAAAGAAATGACAATAATATCATGATTCATTTTAACTATATGGTAAATTCACAATCATTATTATGAAATATGCATGTCACTTCTAGGATCATGTAGAAGTATTCAAGTATGGAACTTTCATACATTGGAATTGGAATATTACCCTTTGGTATATGTATTAACATTATATGTATATATACATATATCATAAACACAATAAACATGCCATAGATTATAATTTTATCTATTGTGTTCTCGAAAAGTTCATTCAATGAACCTTTTTTTTAATTTGCATTTTCCATTTCTAGGGTGCAATACATGACTTTGTTAGCATTTTTCATTTTTAGGATGCTATATGTGGCATTGTTTGGCTATATAAGCATTGAATTCGAAGAATTATATATTTATCTCATAGTGTTAATACTTATATTGACTATGGTAAATTCACAACTTTAAAGTACAACATTCTCTTCAGGGAATATGCAAAGCCAAATATGAGATATAATCCTCATAACTGCAAGCTACTACTCACTATAAATAACCAATAATATCCAGAAATTTAAAGAGAA
>JXTC01000085.1:833996-904720 GCA_002914845.1 Trema orientale | reverse complement strand
GGTGTCATGATCATCTTCATCATCTTCATATTCTTCTTTCTCTGGTTTCATTTCTCTCCGTTCTTCCTCTGCTTTGCTTTTCATTACTCCAAACCCAAACCCCCCCACCAACCTGAGACTCAAAGCTTTTGGGATTGGTTGTCCTTTTAACTTCCTCGTTTCTTTATTGGGAGCAAGCAAAAGCAGTCAAGTGACGTCAACTCCTCAAAAACAAAAAATAATTTAAAAATACAAGTTCTTCTGTGCTTTGCTTTTGACTTATAAATTTCCTAGACTGGTGACCTCTTTCTTGTTTACTTGTTCATGTATTTTCTACTTACTTGATTCAGAACTGAAAATGTATAAAAACACTAACATACATATAGAGCTCTAAGACCTATACAAGAGCAGTATGAACCCAAACTCAGCACTAATAATTTACACCAATGTGATATTATTATCAACGCACCGCATCCCATCTCAAAAATAAAACCACGCCATTTAAAATTATGCAATTAAAAATAATGTCGCATTCTTCGGTATAAACCTTTTGTTGAACCTGAAACATTGTTCGATAATATTGCTCGAAAATGTAATGCGGTCAAACACCACTATGAAATACCAAAGTTGGGTTACATATGGATCTTTGGTTAGAATTGTGCTCAAATTACACTGCCATGTTCTCTGAAACTTTATGTACCATTTACTGATATTGTATATTTTATATGCACATGCCATAAAATGGACCATTAAGCCCTGCTTGGCTTAAAAATGAAAAAGTGACACCGGGATATGACGGGTTTACGAACCCAATAGCGTACGCGGAACGAGTAGGGAATTTTTCAACGCATCAATTTTTTTTTTTCTTTTTTTTTTTTGGGCTAAATTTAAATGACTGAACAAGTCAAATCCTCCAGTTTCTACATCACACAAGCCTGGTCATGCGATAGCTTACTCCTTTTCTTTGCCCTTGTCCACGAGTTTTAAATTCACAAAAAGAAGCAGCCAAAAAAGTATAAAAATAACACATTCTAACTAGGATTCATTTACATAATGTATTATTTCAATTCCAGGGGCACAAAGGAGAATATGGAAAAAGGATGTAAAATTTCCAATTAGGTGAAGCCGCCTGCCTACGATAGATGTGTGCTCCACAAGATCGCTCCATATCAAATGCCATCACCATCTCCCAGGATTTGAATGTGTTTAGTCTGCACTCATTGTATCAGAAAGGCAAACAAATCGAAAAGAAAGAATATATAGAAGCAGCAAATAACCATTCAGAGCAGAAGAAGCAAATCTGGAATTCTTACCAGAGGTATTTACAGGTCAACGGTTGAAGTAGTCTGCTTAAGCTTAGCTAGCTCAAGCAAAGCATCTTTAAGCGGTTCGCTGACCATGCTTTTCTTAGCCTGGAAGAGCACGATTGTAACTTCATATGTTTTGAAAAGCAAAATGTACCAATATTTGAGGCTAAAAATTATTG
This sequence comes from Trema orientale, assembly GCA_002914845.1. Lineage (NCBI taxonomy): Eukaryota > Viridiplantae > Streptophyta > Magnoliopsida > Rosales > Cannabaceae > Trema > Trema orientale. The sequence goes on along the minus strand of JXTC01000085.1, from coordinate 903,255 downwards.
GAGAACATGTTAATATTGGAAAACCAGTGAGCTACAAGATTGCAATCAACGACCAACTACATGAAACTAAGAGTTGAAACAATATTATCAAGGGGAAAATATTATATTGTACATCAGTGCCGGAAATGAGCAAAACTCAGACATGTAAAAGTACCTTCAAAGATGGAACCAGAGCAAAAACTTCATCAGCAGTTTCTGGACAAACATTGGCAATCACGCACATCTGCAGCTAACAAATTTGGAGTTAAGATCACAGCACAGATAATGAGAACCAAGCACCAAATAATATAGGTTCAGACTGTCACCTCGCCATCCGTGACGCCATATATTGTGAGTGGCCTAACACTTGAGTTAAGGGTTTAACAATATGAAAAATTAAAAAATTAAAAAAATTAAAAATTAAAAAAAGAAGGAAAAAGACCATCTGTACATGGAACAAAAAATAAATAGATTCCTGTTTATAAATAAGCGAAATAGATTATATGATGACATATACAATATGTAGAACCTCAAACCGAATTAAGGATACTCAAGAATGTCTCTCACAGACCGAGGATTTGTGTAATGACTACCTCTTTTGGCGTACTGCAGTCCCCTGTCAAATGATCTAAAACCAAACAACATTCGTGTGACAGTAATAGTGAATAAACCAGCAATCCTTCTACTTTACAAAAGAATACAAAACTATGTTCCTTACGCAGGGATTTTAACAGTAGGATCCTTGGACAACAAGACCATCCTCTCCTGGATGCTTTGTAATATATCCGCAGCCTCACAGTCCATTAGACACTTGGCATCCTTTGGAAGTTCTACATATACCAAACAAAGTATTAGAAAGCTTTTAATTGATTAAAAGATTTTCCAATTAAAAGAAATAATGTCTAGCACCTAGATATTATTAGTAGTTGACAAATTAAATCAAATACAATTAATATTGAAACATCACATCTTAAAGTATATGTATGGTATAGCCAAGGTGATACCCTGTTCAATTTTCAACTCAAGTGGTGGTGGAGGTTTCGGTGTAGAACTCTTGCCACTACTAAAGGTCTTGTCCCCTTTTCCTGATAAGCCTGAACTAGCTAAAAAACAAGTGAAATACACAAAATCAAGGAACACAACAGATAACTCAAAAGCCCAACTGTCAAGATATTAATAAGTAGCATTTATCATACAATTCTTGCACGGAAAATTACAAGAGGTTTTAAAAGCATTGAACCTTTAGGAAATGTGGTTGGTGTGTCATTCTTCCCACCATATTTTGACGAGAAGTTCGATTTGTCTTCAGCAATACCTAAAAATATGATTAGCCACCATTTAGAGAGGACGGACTTAGTAGTGACAATTTTACTATCACCTTCAGAGAAGTACACTAGTTCATAAGTCGAAGGAAAACAAAAAGGAAAAAGGAGAAGAGGATAAGGATGAACAACAAAAAGCATATACCTGCATCAAACTGAACTTTTCTTCCTTTCTTCAACTTTGCTGGGGTATCATCTTTACCTTTTAAAGGTGCTACAAAATATAGTACATAAAGAGTAGATTGCTTCAAAACATAAGACCTTATTCAAAAGGGAAAGAAAAGAAACATCAAACACTTTCAATTCTCAGCTAATTTCTGCTATGAGTCATTAAAAGCAAGGACCGAATTCTGTCTATGCCAATTGTTAAGCCTTCACAATATGAAAGAATTCCCAGGTAACAAAAAGATTATTCTAGCAAAAGGGTAAAGGCAAACCAATGACTCCAATCAAAGACCGAGTTTTTCCGACTAATTTGTAACCAAATGCTTATATTGATAAATAAAATAAGATAAAAATAAAATGCAAATACACAAAAATTGTTTCACCACACACAAAAACACCAGCAATGAACAAGCTTTTCAATACGGATAACAAAAATAAAAGAGACCCAAACAAGAACATGAAGGTATTAACGTTACGAAAATGCGAAAAGTTCCAAACCTTCCTTTCCATTGGTAGATTTGAGGGAAGGTTTTCTTCCTTTCTTCTGGGGCAGTGAGAACCCTTTTCCTCCTTTCTCCGACATCACTTGAGTACCTGCAACTCAACCCCAAACAAATACCCAAAAAAACTAATGTGCCTTGTTCTGATAAACCAATTATGATAAAATGCATGTTAAAATTAGAGCTAGATGCTTCTCCACTTTTTTTCCTTTTTTTATTTATTTTTTATTTTTTATTATATCCAACCCAAAACACAGAAAAGTATATACCGAAAACTAAGGGTAACAATTTGAGGAAAAATCCATAGCTGAAACTATAAACACACCAAAAATAAAAAAACAAAAGACGAAAATGGAAAAGATAAATATGAAAAAAAAAAAAAAAAAAAACCTGGAAGTGAGCAGAGAAAGGGCGAGGGCAGAGAAGAGGTTTCTGCGTGCTTTAAACCCTGGTTTTTTTATGAGTACCCAGGACGGAGTAGGAGCAACACATTCTCGCATGGAGGGCAATTCCGTCTTTTCATTCTTTATTCTACAATTACGATGTTAGCATTTCAATTTTCATATAATATAGGCCCGTTTGTTTCAACCATTCCATTCCAATGGAATGGAAAAATCTATTTGAATGTATGTTTGTTTCAACAATTTAGTTTTTCCATTCAAATGATCTTTTAGAATGTGTGTTTATTTCAACAATTCAGTTTTTCCATTCAAATGGTCCATCCAAAAAGTTAACCATTGGAATGGTCTTTTTGTATCTTGAATGAGAATGGAGGAGGGGAAGTGTTTTTGAATAGTCCATTCCAATGCTCCCATTCTAATTACAACACATTCCACTATTTTTTCCATTCAAATGTCTCTCATTCTAATTATAACACATTCCACAATTTCCATTCAAATACACACATTCAAATAGGCGAACCAAACGGGTCCCATAAATTCGGATTTTAGTTTAGGCACGATTGGCTGCTCGTCCCTCCTCAACTCGTTCATAATTTCCTTGAATGACGAAAAGAGGGTTTTGTTTTTTTCTTTCGTATTTGCCCTGAAGCCCTCAACTACTTAAAGGGTCCCAATGTGTCATAAAATAAATAAAAGTTCCAACTTTGCCAAGATCACTAAAATTGTCCCTCACATGGTCAAAAAAACAAAAATGGCACCTTTATAATAATCTCAAATACTCTTAAATTTTCAACGAACCCCCCTAAAATGACGATTTTAATGGTTTGGGGGAACAAAGTTAAAACTTGAGTTTGTTTAATACTCGTTCTCAAATGATGTAGAATATAACACGTAATTTTTTAGGCAAACAGAGAGAAAATAGCAAGTGTCAAAACTTAAGAATATTTGGTGAAAACCCATGTGAGAGTATACATAATGTGTCCTTTGGTTAATTTCAGTGATTCAAGAGAGAAAATAGCAAGTGTCAAAACTTAAGAATATTTGGTGAAAACCCATGTGAGAGTATACATAATGTGTCCTTTGGTTAATTTCAGTGATTCAAGAGATAAAGTTTTCAATAATAAATCGGAAGGCATTGCACAAGTTAAAAGGACAAACATAACAGTGGTATAATAATTAAATATAATTTATTATCAGGAAGTGAAAAGAATGGTGATAGAGACCAATTCAGCTGTCCTTTTGGTAATATCAACGAATTCAGACAAACCAAATTATAATTTACCACCAGTTTGTAATGCACCACCTTCCTTGAATGGATGTGAGAAAAGTATGAGCTGAAAATGGTTTTCAGGAAGAAATTCAAAAACTGGCACAGTAAGTTGGTAAAAATCTGGGTCCCAAAAGCCTCGACAGTGTTTATAGAAATCCACGTCATTCCACTCACCTTGATTGGCTGTAAAATAAAATAAAACGCAGAGACATAGGAAATTTCAGGAGACAAATGAGAAGCATGTTATGGGCACCATTGGTGCCTAATACCACAACAATGTGTTGATCTGTCATTAGTGATTCTAATTAATAAACTGACCCCGTTTGAAAAAATGTATTTATAATTAGGGCGTGACTGCCTGATCAGCACAACAGAATCTATTAATTAAACACCAATTTCCCCTAAATACATACAAACATGCCACAAGGGCCTGGAAAGTTGAAATAGCACTGGCAAAGCCCGCTTAATCCCAAACGAGTACACAAAACAAACATCCGCAACCCAGTTGTTGTTCAAGCTGAAGAGCCTCATCCAACAAAATGAGAGCATCCTAGTAATCGAGAAATGAAAATCTAAGAGCGACAGTCGACGTTTCTTAATTTGAACTTCTGCACACAAAATGATATGCCTTCCTCGCTATATACTCTCAAACTTGATGTGTCTGAGATTCAGGTATCGTCTACTTGTGAATGGAACACAAAACTTGGGAATGTGGTGGTGATATCTCTGTCCAGGCATGCAAAACAAAATTGATTTAAGTTGCAAGATCTCGAAAGTCGTGATATTTCAGAGTTGCCTCATCAATTTAAGCTTTGCTTGTTAATCATTTAAGCAAGACAGTGCATCGTTTTGCATATAGAACATGTTTAGCAAATAAAAGGAAAAAGTATATCTATCATGAAATGTCAACTCACTTGAGATATTGAAGAGTCATGTTCTTCAAAAGGGAAGGATGTCTCAACACAAGGCTTCGCCATTCTTCCTTGTCAATCTTTCCGTCATGTTTGGTATCCGCTTCCTCAAAGGTCTAGAAGAATAAACAAAATTTAGACAAATCCAATAATTGCAGAAAAGCAAAATATGCATGTTCAGAACTTCAACAATGGAATTAGTGATGCTGTTATTCACCAAGATGACATAAAGTAGGACACCAAAAATCGACATGCTAAAGTCTAAACTAATCTAGACCACCTATGTGTTTACATCTAATCGTCTTTAAAAGGGATTCCAAATCCTACCTTGGTAAATGAAATATAAGAAACTTTCGTAACCATCCAAGAAAAAGCACATTTCTTTTACGTTAATGTCATTCAATTGGGACAGAAGCAAATAAGTCAACAAATAATTAGTTCCCCAAAGACCTAAGAATGAAAAAGAGCATTGAAATTCCATGAATAAGTTTACGTTGACCCAAAAACTAAATGTCCAGATGCAAAAACCACAGATTGCGAGAACTAATTGAGTGCCATAATGAATTAAGAATATTTTTAGTTACATGAATTAAACCAAGGAGCTCACCTTGTCAATGATACTTTCTATAACATCATCTGACAGATTCATACCAGATTCAGCAAGAGTAGCCACGACCATTTGCTTTACCTATACATCAAAGGAAAGCAACTCGATAATGAAAAATAATCTGGTATGAATATGCCCAAAAATTGGAGCTTGCAAGGAAGAGGTGTGATCCATGGAGAAATAAAAGGAGATATTAAAGTAACTTTCCTTGCAAGGACAAGTCCTCAAATGTGTGCAAGAAACAAAATTCAGGAGTTAAAAACAGTAAATCAAAAGCAGTGCTTGAGCATTATCAATGAGGTTGGGGCTAGTTACCTGCTGGTACTAACTAGCTAGTCTGTTCACTATTTTGACATACTAATTATCTTAGTTCGGTTTAGCAAATGTATACGTTCCTATGCTTAAAAGTGATAGAAGTGATGGGTGCATTGGACCAATTTCAATAATAATAATGCCTTACGCTTGTAGCATAAAGAAAAATGCCAAATAAAAAAACTGCAATTTCCTTTTACTTTTTTTTTTCTTTTGTTAATATAATTTCACAATTTTAGTAGACAAATCTTTGTATAATTTGTTGTCACAAAGACAAAAGAAAAGTACCTCTTGTCTCTCAATGAAACCCTGCTGTTTGAGGTCATACAACTGGAAGGAAACTGCAAAATAATAAAACTCAGGCATCCCCGCCATACATAAAGACATTTGCTTCCATACATAAAGACATCTGCTTTTAATAAACCACACCCTTCTCTTCTCCCCACACTAAATACAAAGACGAAACCATATTCGGAAGAAATTCTCTACATAATGGAAGTACTAAACAAAGAGGCATAATAAAGTTTTTGAAAAATTGTTGAACATACATTCAATTTTATCATCAATTGGTGCATTAGGGTGAAAGACGGAGAGAGCACGAGCAAACTCTTCAAAATCTAGTATCCCATTATGCTTTGTGTCAAACAAGTCAAAAACCTACAATTTGAAAATCAGACGGGAATAGACGTTACTACTTATTAAATCTCATTCATGATGTGTGTGTGTGTACATGTCTCTAGGTGAGTAATTGAGGTTATCTATACCTTTTTTTCACAAAGGTTACTACTCAACCAACAACACATGTTAATCAAACTAAAAATACCAAAAATAAATCACCCAAAACACCAGCTACTTGCCAGAATTGGAATGCTTATAAGATTCTGGATAGGCACATTAACCAAGGGACCAGATGTTTTAAAAGCACAGTAAGGTCAATAAAATTGCCAACAGTGCTTATACGCCAAATCTTTAAATGAAGAACAAGTGCGGATTACAATTCCTGAAATATCCCTCATCTCTACTTATAATATTGGTATGAAGAATGGGCATAGAAGACTGTATAGGGAGCAGAAGAAACGGGAAGATGCAACACAAAGAAAGAGTACCCGATCTGCAAATAAACTCTCCTTTTTGTTAGTCTTGAACAATGCAAGTTGAAATTCCTCCTGAACCACAAAATGTCAAGGTGACAAAAATAAACAGTAAGACAAAAAATCAATAGTAGGCTAGAAGCACGTCAATCCTCAATAAATATATGCATCATAGATGGGTAAACAGTTGAGGATATAGGTATACACACAATGACACAGAATTTTCTCTTCGATGAAGTGGCAAGTATTTGCAATATAACTAACCGAGGAAAAAACGATAAAAGAGCCAAGTACATCTAACCCCTCTTACCTTATTGATCAGACCATCATCAATTACGGCACTGCTAATTTTTTTAAATAGCTCGTACAAGGCTTCTATTTCACTTACGCTAACTGCATTGAGTAAAGGACAATAAGGCAACGTGGTAAGCATTGATGTTTTCATAAAGAAAAGAAAGAAATCATGTCTAATAATAAGAAGAAACTTATTATAACATAAGTGTAAAGCGGTAATTAGCAAGTACCGACCAAAGCAATCCAAAAATATTGAAGAAACAGACTATGGTTGAAAAACATCCAAGGTGACAAGTAATTGTAACACCTGCTGATACTAACTTGTTTAGTATGACTATCACAGGAAATAGATGATTCAACCCTGCCTTAGTGTTCCCAGAAAAAACAAAAAGAGTAAAAAAAGCAAAATAAAATAACACCACTTCCCAATGAAACTGTTACACCGGAGGGAAAAAAATATGTAGCTTTAAGCTCAAATTGGCATTGAGAACCACTTGAGCACATGACTCTTTCATCACATAATACTTCCAAACATTTATAGCAAGAACTTTAAAAAGGAAGGTATCATACAGACTGTCTCCCTTGCCAGAGCTTCCGGATCTTCCAGACCCCTTGGTTGTTTACTCAAATCAGCATCACAACAACTAATCAGTGTAACACACAAACGCTTCAATCCTTCTAAGCACTGCACCATGATCTTTTCCAGATATCAGAACACTCCATACCTGATCATAAGTAAAAAGTAACTTTTAAGTTGTATAACTCCAGTGAAAAGAAATTAACATACTGGTTTGTTGTCTCCTTCGCAACAGACAAAGCAAAAGCATAGATGAAAGTGTCTGTATATTAGGTACTTTTACACGCATGCAAACTTGTCCATCATTTAATGTCTAACTATAAACACTCCCAAAAGACATGTGCCAACACATAAATTAAATGAAAAATGCAAAAGGGAAGAATAAGCGTATTGAAGTCTTGATCAAATCCAGATTTCTCTGAGTTTCTGAAAACCAATGTATATGTGGCAATAAACATGACATTAATGAAGTTAACAAATTCCTTTTATGACTGATTCTACTTTATGTCTACACCTCTTAGCAACAATAAATACCAGACAAAATAACAAATCCAATGCTACCAAGAAAACTATGTGCCACTTAGTGAAAACCGCTAACTCTTAAGTGTTAATTATTTGTTCAATGTTTCTCTATCTTGCTCTTACATGTGATACAATAGTCCAACCAGCTTCGTTGTCGCTACATAAACTTAAAAACAAAAAGGAAGGGAAAAAATCCTTACAAATTGGTTTAAACGATCTGGATAGCTCCTAAAAATCCAACATTCTCCATTTCCTCATACATCACAGCAACAAACGTGGATAGCAACAATACGACAAAGACCCACTTAATAACTGAAATAGCATTACCAACAATGTCCTATTCGAACATGTAAGCAAGGAAAACAGCAAGCTTCCTTCTGTCGCCTTGTCAATTTATAAAAGGAAAAGAAACATCAGAAATCTTTACTTTATTTGCACTACGGTAACAATACAAAATTCATTACTTTACCCTGTCTTCTAAGCAACAAGAATCCTGGAAATACGATACGACAAATCACACCAACCACTAGAGATACTAAAGATCTTAGCCCCAAAATAAACAAAACTCATGATACTAACGATAAATGCATGCATGCAATGTAATATAACTACATTATCCAAAACTCATAAAAAATTAAATACGTGGTGCTCAAACAAAGTATAACTTCCATAAAAATCGGATAGAAATCTGGCCAACTTTATATTCTTCAAGCAGCACCTGAGTGAGGTTGCTCAACTTACACAGTACCATACAAAACACACTCTTTCCAGCATACAAGAGAGATTGTACCAGTAGTAAATTCCTAAAATCGAATATATCAAACGCTTAACATCTATCCAATTCCCTATGCTTCGTTCACAATAAATTCAAATTCAAAACTTTGCTAATCCCAATGAAAAGTGACGAGGATGAAATCATATCAGTCAACCCAATTGCTTCAAGAAGTTACACAGAAAAATTAGAAGACAAAACTTAATCCCAAAACCAGAAACCCAGTGCATTTTCCATGAACTGACAGCTTAACTCAGTCAAAGAATTCACTGAAGAAAAAGCTCCATCATACAAGAAAACAATATTCAAACAGCCAATTAACAATTTCAGCAACTAAATAAACAAAGCTATACTCTAATAATATTGATTAAAAAAAAAATCATACAAGATAAACAAGAGGGCACCAACCAAATTGACAAACTTTACATTATGATTCCGATCCCATAACCCAAGTCTCGAGGTTCGACAAGCTAACCCCCATTTCCACCCTTAAAAACCCAAAACTGTAAAGATAACCCATGAAACAATCCCAGAAAAATCCCCAAATCATCATAAGATCCCAACATAAGCAATTGAAACCAAACCCAGAAAATCCCATGATTCAAAACTTAGGAAAATAAAGCAAAACATCATAAATAAAAGCTACATGGGCAAAAACGAAAACCGGAAAGGAACAAGCTTTGTCGTACCTTTCAGAGAAACCAGAGAGGCAAGGCTGATAATGATGACGACGACGAGGAAGAGCCAACATTCTCCGACATGTTTCACTGATTTTATTTTATTTTTTCTTATCCCAAATTATTTTAACCTTTTTTTTCCCACTTCAAAATTGAATGCTAATAATCAAATATAATGGTAGAAGTTCCGAGCAAAAAAATATATATATATATACAATGGTCGAAGATTCTTGACTTATTATTATTTTTTAAGCAGGTGAATGATTGTGATTGATCATATAATAATTCCTCGTAACAATTATACCATCATAGAAACCAAGTAAATAAATAAATAAAAATAGAATATGTGAGCAGCGACAAGAGAGATATGACGGCTGAAGAAGAGTGTTACTTCTTCGATTTACGAGAACGGTTTAAATGTATATCTATTTAATTAATTAATTAATTTCCCTACTACACCAATTCCCATTTTCGAAAGAAAAAAGTCTTCAAAAACACGTGGCTCTAACTCTAAAAAATCTAAAAGAGGTTCGTTCAGCTTCGAGGGCCGTGTCTCAAATCTGAGTCAAACCCAATTTTTGGTAGAAAACAGTTCTTGACGTGGACTCATCTGATTGGCCAAATGAAGTGGACCCAGTTCAGTAAAAATGTTAAGAATGTTACAAATAAAGCGATGCCAATGTCACGATAATATGTTTTTCTGTCGTGAGATAATTTAATTAATAAATTAGAATCTATTTGACTTTATTTAAATTATAATTATAATTATGATTAATCAATAACAAATTAACGTACTATTATACTATTATAGTGTTATTATAATGTTGAACGCTACTAGTAAACTGACACGTTGGTGCCCATTATTTGGTTGCAAATATGTATACACAAGCTCGAGTCTTCTTCTCCAGCCGAAAAAAAAAAAGAAAAAGCTCTATTCTTCACTGGTTATTGTTTAGCTTAGCTTAACTTAGCTCCCATGGTGTGCAGGAACCCCCTCTGTTTTGTTTATGAGAACAAGCTATAAATTTGATACTACTACTTGGGGCAATAGCCCTTTACAGAGATGAAACTTTTATGGACCTTGTTTACAAATACTTAAGACAGATATTACAAATGGGCTTCTTCCAAACTGCGAAAAACAAATGAGGGTCTTTCAATATATATATAGATATAAATATATGTATAACTATCTGTCTCTGCCTCTGTCTCGGCCATGCTCTGATCTACTACTACCCTTTTGTGTCAACTTTCTGGCAGAGGCAGACACTCCTTCTTTCCCTGCTTCTGCTACTTCTTCAATCTCTCCTTTGCCTGGTTTTCTTTCCGACTCCAATGGCGACTTCCCATCTGACCTTTTCATTCTCTGGTGATGATCTTTTTCGCCTATTTCGGATACAGCTGTGCTTCTGGTGCCTTCTCCTTTACCTGACTTGTCATATTCTGGACCAAGCTTTAGCTTACCTTGGTCGTTTCTGGGAGTTGGCATCGTTTTTCCTCTGGGAATGAGGTCATGGAGTGAGAGTTTACTGTCGTTTGCTGGAGTGGAACCTCTCTCTTGTTCGAAGTAGAGGAGTTGCACCACTGTTCTCAAAGGAAGCCTTTCGTTTTTCACAGCATGGGATCTTACCTCTGGGGACAACTTTTGGCAATCTAGAATTCGGCATAGGCGTTTCTTCTCAGCCTTGTTCAAGTCAGGATGCTCCTGCTTAATGAGAGTAGAATAGAAAATGAGGAAAAGGGTAACTTTCATCTTTTATTTTCTTTGAGAAAAATAGCTTGTATTGAAGATATCTCAAGTACCCAGATGATAAAATCTGGAGTAATATCAATGCATTAGCCATTTGGGCAAGTTACCTTTAGATAAGTGTTAATTGCTTTGTAGATTTCATCATGGTTTTCCCTGGCAATATCTGGTATAGTTTCAGCTAGAGAAACTACTTTCAATAATGGCATATTGACATCTCTTGCAACGACTAGAAGATAAGAATCGATGAGCTTCCCTACTTTTCTTAGTGATCTAAGAAATTGGCTGCTTTCTACAGCAGCAGGGGGTTGTCTTCTGCATATAACGAAGTAACTTTCTACTACCGCCAAAACCAGGTCAATGTCGTAAAAATGTTGGTTAAGGGATGATTGTGAAGGAAAAAGCAGGTCTTCTACCGTTGCCTCCTCAAGTTGTAGACTACATTTCCTTAACAATTCTGTCTTTGTAACTGGAGATGCTCCTAGATAGTTTGCAGTGCTAACAAGCCTCATCAAGAAGCCAACTGAAACGGATCCCTTATCCTGAGGAATCATACTCACAATGGTCTCGAGAATTCTCCTACTCTTTTCATCAGATTCTTCGGCTTGTGACACTGAACTCTCTGGAGGCCTAATCTTTGTGGTGTCTGGTAACCAACGACGAGCATAGACGTGCAAAGCTTCGCCAACAAGCTGCGGTGGCAGGATGTTTATCGATCTGATCCCGGTAATTATACATCGAAACATGTCTATGTCAAGGTCTGATATGTCTTCTGTCCACCAATCCTTTGGGACAGAATGCTGTTTTTTGTTGTAACCTGGTCTAGTGTAAGTGTAGGACCAAGTAACCTGGAAGAATTCACCATTATTTGTCAGTAAAAAAACAAGTGACACAATTTGACACCTGAGCATTAGAGAGTTGAAAAAACTGCGTTATACTTACCTTTGCAGGAGGTGTAAGGATTTTCTCAACAATTGAATCAATGCACTTTCTGATAATTCCAAGATTTTCAGACCACTCAGGTAGTTTTACCGTGGTCTGCAGTGCAACAATGGAATCCTTCCAGCCTTCAAGAATACATGAATTGAAGAAAGCCTCAAGTTTCAGTATAAAGTTTCCCTTCTCTACAGATTCAGTCATTCTAAGGAACTTAGCAGCACAAAAGGCAGGTACAAAGTTGTGAGCACTGAGATTGATTGTGATTCCATAACAGAACTTAGCACACAATTCAAATGCATCTTCCCCTCCAGGAATGTCATGAAGCTCTATCTTAGTATCTTCTGATTCATCGGAGCCGGAGCAAAGCCGTTGCAAGAGGCCGCATCTCGGAAGAAGTGCAAACTGCAGCTAAGAAGCAGAATTATTTTGAACACGAACAATCATATGCACCAAAAAAGAGAAATAACCAAGGTTTTCAGATAAAATAGTACTTAAGTGGATGGTTCAGTTGGGCTAATATCATTCATACGTTTTAGATAATTGAGGAACATTTAATTACTTGTCAATCCATACCTTATGGAGAAGATAGCTGATATTGTTAATCTGTATAGAAAGGTCGCTAGGTATATCTGAGATCAAAGTCCTGCGTAGTTAAAAGGAAATTTTTTATTCTAAAAAGGAGAAAGGAATTTAAAATACATTGTTTTAAGGGGAAAAAAATGTTAATAGGACATAAGTTTGGACAAAATCATTAACTGCATTTATTTAATTACAACTACCTCACAGCTTCTTCTGTGTAGAAAGTGTCAGGCCTGGTTCCAATTTTCATGAACTTCATCTTTCTGCCGGTGTTTTCTTTCTATCAAAATCTACTGAATAATTGTTATTTTATGATAATGAGAGATGCCCTTTTAAATGATTCCTGAAAAAAGAAACCAGAATCTGTATATGTATTGTTTTAGTCAAGTGTGGTTCATTAAAAAAGAACAGAGAAAAAAGAACAAGAACAAGAACCATCAAATAAAACGAGCTCTATATGGCTTGGAATTTGTGAAAACATTTAGCTCAAAGAAGTTCCACATTCCATGAAGAAATAAATTAAGCTTTGATTGATACAAAGTCTAAAAGCTTGTTTTTGTCGGAAAAGAAAGGTACTTGAGATATATGGTCATGATGAATTAAGTTGAAAAAAAAAATCAGATGAGGCATAAAAACAAAAAAGTAAAGCCACAAAGAACGCTTGTTAAATCAGAAATTGTAGGCAGAGAAAACAAAGCTCTATGGAAGAGGAAAAGGAGAAAGAGCACAATACAATATGCAGTCCAGAAAACCAGAAGGAAAAACCAATTAAAAGAGGGAGTAAATTGGTGTCCTTTGGACAAGCCCAATTGAAGAACTGTCAAATTAATATGTCCACAATGATCATAAAAATTTGGAAGAAATTAAGGAAAATGTGAGGGAGGAAGAAGAAGAATGAGAATCATCAAAGACAGGTTGGATCCATCATTGTTACTTGAGAGCTAGCTATTACAAGCATAATATGGATTTCAACCACTGCAAAATTATTTGAAGATGGGAATCAGGTATTATTACCTCAAATTTCATCCCTCAAAGGGTCCCATCATCTTGATCATCTTATCCTGTGAACTGTACATATTTAGCCCTGCAAGCCTTTTAATTTATAGCAGCTCAGTAAATTTCACCTACCTCATAAAAAACATAAAAAGGTAAAAATAAAAAAGGTAGAAACTAAGAAGAAAGAAAAAAGGACTACTTATGAAAGGCTTTTTCTTTGCTGTCATGAATATGAGATGGTTTATGAGATTTCAAGTCTCAAAGTGGCAATAGCTTGTGCAAATGCTTTTTCAACCTCCAGTGCAAGCCATGCAAAATTTGTCTCTTTTATATTTTGGAAGATACTGCAGAGGGTTAATCAAGTGGTTCAAGCTAATTTAGAAGGATGTGAAGACAGCCACTGTGACTGACTTCAATTGGGCTCAACATGTGTCTCAGTTTTGTGTCAATCTCTGACACTTGTAACAGTTACAAGAAAACTGACCAAAAACTTGAAAAGGATCAGTTTTTTTTGGATCATGACAAGCATATAATATGACTCACATGACTCTGTTTAATTATTTTCTGCCAAATCATAATCACAGCTAATTAGAAAGAAAACAAAAGTGACTGAAAAAGGTTATAAAATCTCTCATAAGAAGACTATATAAAGCAACCCAATTATGATTTCTCTGATGATATCCATTCTTCTACCAGTACCTTTCAGTCACTATGGAAATTATAAAAATCAGAAAACTATTATATGTTACCAGGTGACTTCAAGAAGGTAGTATCAGAATTGTGTGTCTACATATATATATCATAATAACAAAAGTAGTATATATATTCTTAAATATTAAAGAATGCTATCTGAGTGTAAAGGCACTGACATAAAGTTTGGTTTCATGGTGAAAAAGAAAAATACCATTTTTTTCCCCTCTTTATTTCTGGGAAGTGAGGGGAGATGGAAAGAAATGGAGAACAAGAAAGACCATTCAACAGTAATATAAGAAGCTCAATTCTTCGAAGGCATTCACAGTAATTTTCCTCTATAAGGAACCTGTAAATTATGTTATGAAAAACTTATGCATAACTTGAGTGGTCATTTGGAACTAAAACTGGTTTTATCTTGTCCAAGAAAATAATTAAAGTAAAAGATATATATATATATTAAATACCAGTTTGACTTCTATAAAAAAAATATGGTAAAAGTAAGTGCCTTGGACAATCAAGTTATGATGAAGACTTTGATAAAATTAAAAGATGGTATCCCCTGTAACCCCAAACAACAAAGAAAAAAAGGAAAAAGATTGAGCATCTTTTTACAAAGGCAAGAGAGCAAAAAGAAAAAAACAAAGACATAAATAAACCTTGAGGCTCTGATATTAGGTTGGAGCCTTTTATCACCATTGATTGGTTGAAATCTGAACTTTGGTTGGTCTGTGCTTTTACAGACAAAGGAAGATAAAAGAACCATAGAGCTAATGTGGCACAACACTTAGTACCTTTTTTTTTTCAGAGAGCAAAAAGCCCATGAGAATTTTTCTTCCAAGAAGGAATACAGTATAATACTGGGCCTTGCAATAACCCACTTTTTTCGATGGTTGCTTTATTACAAGATTCCAACACCATGAACATGAATAGTCATATATGTGCATATACATATATATAAATATGCATATAGCTTATGTCAGCCTTAGCTCAAAACTCAGAATTAGGCTATTTAGTATTTTATCATGTTGTTAATATCTACTTTACTTATTGTTTCAAAAAACGTATCTACTTTACTTATATAGTATTTGAATTGATAATAAAGAAAAACTAGTACATAATAATAATATATGTGATCTTTGATATGGTTTTGTTATCTCCTTTTTGTCCATATTCTGTTGGAGCTACATAATTAAAGCATGGCAGGGTACAGTTTCTTTTTTATCATTTCTTTTATCTTGTAGCAAAGTATGGTAGAATCTTCCTCTGGACAACTAAATGAAAAAAGCATGCACCTTTGAGCTTTTGCTTTGATTTTTTTTTTTAAGAGGGTTACAATTATAACAAACCAATAAATATTTCTATCAATCAAATCACTCCCTTTAATTTCTCCTTTGTTTTGATAATTAACAGATTTATAATTGGCACTATACATACCATAAGTACTAGTAGGGACAGAACTATTAATGCTTGAAAAATACACATACTAATTTGGACCATATTAATCCAAGAGAAAGATCAATTAAAAGAGATTAATACATACCTCAAATATATAGTTGAAAGTTGTTCTATTTCAAGCTAGCAGCACCTTATGGAATGAAAAAGCTGCAAACTTGATCCTCTTTAGCAATCCAAGAACTGAAAATTTTGGAGAAAAGAGGTATAGATGCAGAACCACTTTATGAAGTGAAGCCAAAAACAGAGAGACTTAAAGCTCCCAAACAAACACATGTATATACATATGTTGGAAGGAGTTCAAGTATATGCAACGTGAATTAATTGTATTGGGTTTCATGCATATCATATATTCCTAGCTCCTTGAGAGAGAGAGAGAGAGAGAGAGAGAGAGAGAGAGAGAGAGAGAGAGCTTATAATAGCTAGACTATTAGCTTATGTTGAGCTTATTAAGATAATCAAGTAGTAGGAGCTGGGAAGCAAAGAGACAAACACCAACCAAAGAAAAGTGAGTCTCCTCGATGTGTCAATACGAGAGAGAGAGAGAGAGAGAGAGAGAGAGAGAGAGAGAGTGGTTGGTTGGGATTAGTCAACATGGTAATATTATCAAAAGCACATTATTGCAAAACTGCTTCATGGAAAAGAATGGAATAGAAAAGGAGATTTTTCTTTTAAAAAAAATGATAATATATAAAAAGGAGTAAGGAGATAGCTATTAATACAGTTGTAGAATTGAGTATCTTTAATCTTTATGGTGATATATATATATACATATATCTTACTCTTCTTTATTTTCTTTTTGAACTTTCTCTCCTTCTCCAAACGGGTAGCTAAGCTCAAAATTTTGGGGTGCTCTATGATTGAACGAATTGATCTAGAAAAGAAAAGCATGCAACGGAATTGGGAAATGTGGCCTTATTAGAGTGACTAGTAGTAGTAGTGAGTGTAGTGCTTTGATATCTATATCGTAATGTAAAACTATAGCCAGCGAGGCCAGGCAATGGTTGTGGGGTCCATATCCCATTGCCTCTCCTTTGCTATATCGAAAGAGATTTTGCTGTGGAAATGGCTCGTCATCATTGTTACCCCCACTAGCCCAGTATATTCTTTCTTGTATTGACATATAGTGTGTTATACTCTCCACGAGTTGGCTCCCGCTGGATCTGCATGTCGGCCACGTGTCTTGTCCTTTGCCGTTGGTTACATCAACCCTTTGATGGGATTGCTCTCTTGGCTTTGTTGGTTGTTTCGGAGGCCAAACACAGACAAGTATTCCTCACACTGTCAAACCTCTGTTGTTTAACCCACGCGTGTGGGATTCCCTTTTGTGCTCGTGTGCATTAATCCAGCTCTCCCTAGTCTCCCAGCTAGTTCTTTTAGTTCTATATATAACACACACATATCTATCTCTTCAGTCTTAAACTTTTGCTTAAGTTCGAACCTTTCATGTACAGCATTATAATCATGAGGGCCCCACTTCATATATTATCATGTAAATTTTGAAGGGTGTGGACGCCACCTATCCCTTCAGTCCCTTCATTAATGAATGGGATGTGCTAACTGTAAACAAATTTTGATCATGGGTTATTATAGCTCTTTTATTATTATTATTATTATTAGTGCTTAATACATTTTTTTTCTTAATTTTTTTTTACACAATTTTTTTTAACACAAATTTTGATCATGGGCTATTATGGCTTTTTTATTATTATTATTACGAGAAGCGCTTAATACATTTTTTTTCTCATTTTTTTTTATACTTCTTATTGTTTGATGGACGAATTTTATTATCTAATTTAATATTTTAATAATATTATAATGTAATAAATCGTAATGAATGACGTGTTAAATAGTAAGACCGGTAAAAAAATGTCAAAAAATTGCTACTAGCATTTCTCTATTATTAGTATTTTGAAGAATATTAAGAATTTGATGGATTAATTTGGTAAAGTTTCCGACACAATTTAGACTTTAGAGGATATAATCTTAAAGAAAAAGAAAAGAAGGAAAAGAGCATGGTTTAAAGTTTAATTAATGCAGCCTGAAACCAATTATGCTATGACAAGGCCGTGATGCTGGTCATGATGAGGATGTTCATGATGATGGCACATATGATCATCATCATATCACCACAGTTATCATTGTAAATCAACTTTTTCAAGATTTCTTAGTCAGATTTTGTTGTTTTTTAAAATTAGGGTTTCCCTACTACTCCCTTTAGAAGAAAGTATATATACCTAGATGAACCATTGAACCCCATATCCAGAGCTTTTTTCTAGTTTTATTTTCTCATATATGTACAAAACTAATTAAGGCAGTACTAGAAATGGAGTGGTAATCGAGTAATATAACTTTGTTTGGTCTCATAAACAATCCGTAGGGACCCCGAGTCATCAATGTTGCATGACTAGAATAACTTTTAATTAATCAATTGAGTCAAAACCCATAACAGTTGTAAATGCATATTGTTTATTTGGGTCGGACGTGCCTCTCGTGATATAAAGACTAAAGTTGTCCCCAAAAACCTACTTTTCTTATAGCTGGACCAACATCCTCTGGTCCATGTTGCTAGTAGTTTACTTATATTTATGAAAAGAAGAAAATTATTGAAATATTACCTAGTTTAGTTATAGAAATAAAATACATTATCACTATAATCCGTAATACTACATAGCTGTGATCCTTCTTCCACTTTAAACTCTTTACCTAATATGGTCAATGCTTAAAGAAGAAACTTCTAGTTCTTTCTCTCCCAATATTACAAATCTTTTCTTGCCTCTATATAATTAGAATTTTAAGTACTTCGTTATGCTACTTACCAACTCTTCCCTCCCCCATTGATCAATAACTTGTTCAAACATTATAGTAAGATGTCACACTTTGATTTTGCCATTTTAGTTTGTGTGATATATAACACAACATAATTTATCAAGACTACTAAACAAAAAACTAAAGAGCATGATATGAGTCGACTACTAAACAAAAAACTAAAAAGTATGATATGAGTCGACTATGACATGATCCGAATATGATGACAATTCCTACGTGTATTTCATGGAATTTTCACGGTGCACAACAAACACCGATGAAAGAAAAAATGTTCTTCTCTTTTTTTTTTCCTTCTTTTCTATAATTCGATTAGAGTGGACTCCACGCGAGGTCTTGACGATCCAATAGTTTAGGACCGCCTCAAGTTTCGATCAATGCCAGTTGTACACCACAGAAATTCCTTCTATATATATATATATTTTTGAAAGGCCTTCTATATATATTTTTCAGTGCAGCAAAGACAAGACATAGTAGTGACTAATGAGTGTAGGCTAGGAGAAAAAAGGTTAGCTAAATAGGTAGCTATAGGACCAAAATGGGAATAGTCAATCTATACTCCATCCTAATGGCCTACTGAAAATTCCGAACACTGAGGGTCTTCCAAATTTGGGCAGTCAGTTTGGGTGGGTGTGGCCGCCCCATTGTCAATGTCCTATTCCTACCACATGGAGCAATTTATAGAGCTTGCCCCATTGTAGATCATATGGTCCATTTGGGGATCTCCATATCTTCCATATGCGTCTTACGGAAATATTCTAACTCTTTCGCATTCTACCTATCCTTTTCAAGATTTCTTCGTTAACAATTGAAGAAGATATCATAACAACGATCTTTCTTTCTTTCTTTAATTTTTTTTTCTTTTTCTTCCATTGGTGGCGAGCAATTTGCTGTATATACATACATTATAAAAAGACCGTTATATATTGGATCATCGATTTGTTATACAAGATTGAGTAACGAAATCATATTCTTTCACATGTATTATAAGCATGGGATTGAGTAACGAAATCATATTCTTTCACATGTATTATAAGCATGGGACTCTCAACGGTTAATAAACCCATCTTCTTTCATATAATATTATGAGAAAAATTATAGTGTAGCAAGGGCAAAATCACTCCTACTTGTAGGAGTACTTTTTAGACCTTCAGATTAAGTCTAAGGGATGATAAAATAGTTTATATGTATCCAAGCAAGAACAGAGCCAAAATTTTTCACCAGAAGGGTTGGCCTATAATTATAATTCAAAAAATGATTAAAAATAATAATAAATATTATAATTGTACTCGACGCATTTTTATTCTTTAAAAGTATTTTACAATGAGTTCATTATCAATATCATTAAAGATGTCTTTTTCAACATAAACAAGTAAATTATTATTCATCCATTGATTATCCATTTTATTACGTAGTCTATTTTTCAATAAATTCATAGAATAGAATACCTCTCTCCACATTAGTAGTAGCAACAAGTAAAATTAATATTATTGTCATGAGTTGATAAACGAGAGGCTTAATATTGTATCTTCTTGTCTCAACTATTTTCTGTGCAAGATTACCGATACTTTTCAATCCATTAAATTTTTCACTGGAACGCATATCAATTATATATATTTCAAGCTGATCATCAAGTTCCATAAGTTCTATAGTAGAATAATCCTTTAGATAATACTCAGCAAAATGAATTAACCTTTTTTAATCAAAAGCTAAAAATATATTACATGGACATAAGTATAACATACAAAGAAGCAAGCCTAAAAAGCATACGTTTTCTTTATTAAATTTATTTAAAATCAATTAAAATGAAATAATAAACTATATTAATTAATGGGTATAGATCTTTCTTTTATTAACTAACACAAGAAATTTTTAAATGTGGGTTTATGAGGTTTTATTATATTTTTTTAGGGGGTTAAATTATTTTTTTCAAACTTTTTAAAGAGTTATACTAATTTTTTTTTTTTTACAAATTTAATGAATATATAAAAAAAAATAAAAATCAAAGGAGACTTCAGCTCCTTGCTAGTGAGCCAGCTCTGTCCTGTACCCAAGCATCAAGATTATGCTATATTCATCTTCAACCCACGATTTATTCAATTTAAAAAAAAAAAACTATAGATTTTCCTGAGAATGAGACCCATTGTCATACAATCTCTAAAGTAAATGGAATTTGAAGTATAACTCAGAATTTATAAATAAGAGTGAGTCAATTTGAACTTGTGAAATAGGCAAAAAAATATAGCCTTAATTAGGGATAATAAGAGATTGACTGAAGAAGAAATAGAGAAAATCTCATAATCATAACTCAAGACCCATTATATATTATAGAATGGATTTGGTTGGAATTACATTAGATCCTAATGTTATAGAGTGGAGTTTAATTGAAATAAGAACTAATCAGAATACTGGTCTTAAAATCCACAAAGTATAGTCATCAAGTTTGGTAAGGGGAAAAAAAATAAAGAAAAAGAGCTGATCAATGTCAACATCCCAGAGCCTTTTATGTATTGGTTAATTTCTTTTAAATTTTTTCAGTCATAAACACGGGTTAAAATCTTAAATCTAATGCATGTGACAATTAATCATTTCAGATTTTAAGCTGAATTAGTTTGTTTTAATCCCATGATGATGAGTTCCAGAGTTGCTTGCAAATCTTGTTGCTGCTTACATAAAATAATTACATTACCAGGAAACTAACGAAAAGCTTTTGTGAAGTTCAGAGCAATGGGCAGCCATTCCGTTAGTTTTTATTTTCATTTTTGTTACTTTTGTTTCTTTCTTCTACTATTTAGAAGATGCCCAATCTTGCTTGAAGACGATAGTTTTTTAGGATCATCATATGCAAATAATTCAAGTAGGAGAAAAGAAAATCAAATGCTTCAACAATTTTTATTTGCAATATCAGAGGACATTTTCAAACTAATTATAAATCTTGGATTGAAAATGATGAGTATAACATAATTTTATGTGTTAGGACATATGTTGACTTCTATTTTATCGTCCATTAGATATAATCTAATGATCTAAAAAGTACTCCTACATATAGGAGTGATTTTGCCTCTCCTATTCTAGATTCCTGTAAAGCCTATATATATATATATATATATATATTTATATATACATATATAAGCAATAAACTATCATGTGGCTATATGTAATTAGACAAATATTTGGGTCTTATATCAAAATGACCAAATTTTGGGCCTAATTTAAATAAATGTCGTTTTTCAAATGTTATAGCAAAATTTCAATTTAAGTAAATGTCGTTTTTAAAATATTATAGCAAAATGTCTGGAATATATATTTATAGACCAAGTGTAAAATATTATATACTAAGCATAAAATTTTATATACTCAGTACATTAACTGAAATTAGTAGATATACTTATCTAACATGCGTAAAAATATATATACTTAGACGTTTAGCTATAAAATTTAAAAAGTAGACATATACTACTTTATCAAATTTAAAATATTGATCATTTACCTAAATTTCTCCAAATAATTTTGTCAATAGTGACCATTTATTTGTTCAATAGTATCCACTTCCAATTCTATCATGTTGGGATATGCTCTTCTTTTAGGAGAAAATGACATGATAGGACTAATTTGGGCCAAAATGATTTTTTTTGTGCATTTTTCTGAAAAAGACATATTTAGGAGTATTTTTAGAAGTATCAAGGACTTCTTCACTATTGGCTAGGAAAAAAAAATCACTATTTAAGACTTTTTCATAGTCATGAACTCTTGGCCATAGGTCAAGATGCTTTTAACACTTGTTATTTTTTAAAAAATACACAAAAAGTCATTTTGGTCCAAATTAGTCCTATCCATGTCCTTCGGCTTCTCTCTAACTACGACATTTAAGCCCAAAAGAACGGTGAGGTTTGCCCAGAGTCTTCTTGACCATAGAGCAAGATATCCTTGAGACTAATAAAATTTTCTTTTTTTCAAAAAAGCGCAAAAAAGTTATTTTGGCCCAAATTAGTCCCACCCATGTCCTTTTCTCAGTTACAACATTTAAGCCCAGAAGAACTGTGAGGTTAGCCTAGGTGGACTCTACTATGTAAGTCCGTTGCATGTCTTGATGTGAAAATTAGGTTTTATGCGGAATTTTTTGAAAAAAATACGATAGCCTCTGTTCTTTTAGATCCGATAAATTTTTTATAAGAAAAATGTCATTTAAAAAAATATTAAGAAAAATGCCTTTTTAAAAAAATATTAACTAATAACCAGTTATCAATTTTCAAAAACTGGTAACTAGCAACCAAATATATTTATAACTAGCATGGTAACTAGTAACCATTTTAAAAATGACATTTTTCTAAAAAAACTTTTTAAAAGTAATATTTTTTATAATAAAAACTGTTCAAAAAAAAAGGGCTTATAGAAATATGACCAAATTTTGGGTTCAATTTCAGTAAATGTTCCTTTGTCAGATGTTATAACAAAATGTCCGGTATATATGCATATATACCAAATGTAAAATTTTATATACCAAGTATAAAAATTATATACTCAATGCATTTCAGTACAGTAACTAAAATTGGTAGATATGTGTATCTACCAAGTATAAAAATATATATACCTGGACATTTAGCTATAAAATTTTAAAAATGGACATCTACTTAATCAAATTTAAAATTTTAGTCATTCACCTAAATTTCTTAAAAAAAAAAAAAACACTCCGTCTTGATATCATGTGGCCATTTCATATGTTTCAAGATCCTTGAAGTGAGCGCTTGTGTTAGTCATGAAAAGACAAAATTAGATCTTACTCCGTTAACCAACACTTTCAACGGCTAAAGTTTTTATTTGAAATTGATTTGGGTGAGAAAAAGGGGTAGCTTTGACAGAGTAATTTCCAAATGTCCTTATTTTCTTGGGATAATATCATAAAAAAACTAATGACTTTAACTTTATTGAAAAAAGCACGTATTTTCACAAATATCAAATAAAATTTTTTATTTATATTTTTTTTATCAAATTTCAACAGATTTTATGTATAATCAAAAACATGGAGTTAAAATTATTAAAGTGAATGTTTTTAATTTTTGAAATCAGATAACTGCATTCAAAAAAAAGAATTTTTGGTGTATATGAAAGCTATTATTTTGGATTCCAAAGAGATTACATATCATTTTTGAGTATAGAAAGATATTTTATAGCTATTTCTATAGATGCCAATAGACGATTTTAAAGAATAAAGATATTTCTGCAATAATTTTAAATTCTAATTTTGATTATACGTATGAATCCAATGAGATTTGATAGAAAAATACAAATAAAAAAAATTTTATTTGATATTAATAGAAACGCATTTCTTTTTTTTTTTTTTTTTTTTTGTGCTAAAAGGCTAAAAGTGATGGTTTCTCATGATATTATCCCTTGTTTTCTCCTAACACGGTGGCCTTATTTCAACTTCTGCCTTTGACCTCACAAAGAACAGTACTAATTAAAACTTACTCATCAACTAAAGTTCTCAGCGATACTCTATTAAATGCAATGCTTGGCTAATTATGCCACTTCTATATTTATTTTGGGGTCTTGTTGACGTTTCCCTATAAAAATAAAAAATATTACATATATACGGTATATGGAAAAAAAAAAGGTAATTTTCGTCGGCGTACTGTGGGTATTTTTAAAAAAACAAAGTAGTAAAAAAAGTGGTGGCATTCTCGTAATTAAAGTCATCCTTTTATTATTATTTTTTTTGCTTAGAAACAAGTCATCCTTTTATTGCAGGTTTATATATTAAAAAGGTTAGCAAGTGTCATGAAAAATATTGCCAGCTAAATGGTTTGGCATCATTTCCTATGTTTCCTTTCTCTTCTCGAGTTCGACACCCACCTAGCAAACATTGCTTCTTCTTCTGTTCCCCCCTCCCACTCCTTTTTCTTTCTCTCGTTTTTTTTCATCATCAAATCCTCCCTCTTGTTATTCATTTTTTAAAATTATTTTTCTCTTTTTTAATTTTTAAAATCGGTTACCACTAACTAGTTTGGATACTTGTTACTTTGATTATCAGTTACCAATGACCATTTAGTTACCAATTGCTAATTTAATTACTAGTTACTATAGTGATAATAAGATTGGTAACCAAACTAGTTATCATATTAGTTACTTGATATCTAATAATTAGTATTTAAAATGGTTTCCAAACAAGACCAATTTGGTTATTAGTTAATGTCAAATTAGTTACTGGTTTCCAATCATGTGATTGATTGATGACTGCTAAGCTACTAATTTGATTATTGGTATTATCATATTGGTTACCAGTTTTTATCAAATTTGTTATTGGTTTCTAGTATTGTGATTGTCTGGTTACTATTAACTAGCTTATAGTAGTTACCAATTACCAATTTGGTTACTAGTCAGTAGTTTCAAGCTACTTAATGGTTCACTGGTCTTGCCAAATCTAGTTACTAGTTACCAAATACTGCTTATTTTAATTAAAAGTGGTAACTAATCTAATTACTAATAGCAATATTATTACTCATTTTCAAAAACAAAAAAAAGCAATCTTATTACTAGTTACTCTGATTACTAGTTACCCTAAATACTGGTTATCGGTCTTACGATTGATTATTGTTTACTAGTTACCAGTTACTGGTTACTGGTTACTGGTTACTGATTACTACTTATTAGACTGGTTACTAGTCTTGCATAGGTTTTAAATTGGTTATTGATTACAAGTCACCAATCTGGTTACTAGTTTCAAAACTAGTGGCCAATTTCAGGATTAGCGACTTCCAATCTGGTTACCAGTAAGTTAATAATTTGGCTTCTGATTACTAATTACAAGGTTGATTACTAGATTTAAAAAAAGCACACATACACACACACACACAGAGAAAATAACTAGCTTATAGTAATTACCAATTACAAATTTGGTTGCTAGTTAGTGGTTTTCAAACTACTTAATGATTCACTAGTTTTACCAAATCTAGTTACCAGTTAGTTCAAGAACTTGAAAACGTGACGTACTTTATTGGTTTGTGATTTGATGCTATTTTTAATACTTTCTTTATGACTTCTAAGGTTCGAAACCCAAAGAGTTTACTTTTTGGTCCTTTCTTAAAAAAATAATAAATAAATAAAAAAACACAGCCACTCTCCTTTTTTTCTTCTTTTTTTTTTTTTAAATGAGAGGAAAAGAAAAAGGATAACACTAATTTTTTTTTTTTTCTTTTTCGCCCTCTTAAGGACATAATGAAGTACTCTTTTTTATTTTTATTCTCTTCCTAGTAGCCAGATCTGATTACTAGTTATGATTGCTCTAGTTACCAGTTATAAGTTTGGTGAACACTTTCAAGGGGAAAAAAAAATTAATATAAAAGATTGATTACTTGTTACTTTAGTTATTATATTACTAATCTTGCTAGCATTAACAATTTTGGTAACTTGTTACTAGATACATACCAATCTAATTACCACTTCTCAATTTAGTTACTCTGGTTACCAATAACTAATAATTATATAGTAAATAGTTAATATTTAATATCAACAAGCTAATTTTCTAAATAAATTAATAAATGTAAACCTAATGTGTACTAATTAGTTACCGCTCTACCACTTGATTACTAGTTACTAGTTTCTAGTTACCAGTCTAGTAACCAATATGGAAACTGGTTTCTAGTTACTAGTTTCTAGTTACCACTTTGATTATTAGTTTCTGGTTATCATCTTAGTTAATGGTTTCTGGTTACCACTTTGGTTATAAATTTCTAGTAACCACCTTGGTTACTAGTTACTGGTTTCTGGTTACTACTTTAGTTATTAGTTTCTGGTTACCACTTTGGTTACTAGTTTCTAGTTATCATTTTAGTCACTGGTTACTAGTTTCTAGTTACGACTTTTGTTATAAATTTTTAGTTATTGGTTTCTGGTTACCACTTTGGTCACTAGTTTCTGGTTACCACTTTGGTTACTAGTTTCTTGTTATCATTACCAAAACTGAGTCATGATTCTTTTTTTTTCTTTTTCCCTTTTCATTGAGCCATCTAGCTTCTAATTATCAATTTCGTTACTAGTTTTAGGATCGGTGACCAATTTCTAAACTAGTTATCAGTATCCAATTTGGATATTCGTTTCTAAATTGGTGGCAAGTAATTATTTTCCAGATTTGTGGCTAGTTATAAGATTAGTTATTGGTTACTAATTATCAATCTAGTAACAACTTTCCATACAAATAGCCAATTACAAGACTAATGACTAGATATCACATTGAGTATCATTTTTCATAACCATATTAAACACCAGATTGGTTAAAATTGGTTACTAGTAACTAGATTTCTTTACTAGTTTTTAGTTACTAGTTACTTTTATTATCACACTCAGGTACATAAATATTATCCTAAATGCTGAATTTTAATTTCACAATCTGTAAAACAATTTAATCTTTGAGTTGATTATGTTCATTGTTTTGTCCACCTGAGCTGCAAGAACTTGGGCCATCTTCTTTCATTCGGAATTTGGATGTTGTTTTCCAGTTCCCAAACTTAGTCTATCAACCATAATACACCTCAACAGACAATCGTACATATAAATCAAAACCCATATCAGTACAATCGTAAAATCAATATATATATATATACATAAATTTCTTCCCCCCCTCTCTCTCTCTTTTTTTCACTAAAATTAAAATACCCAGTTTTTTTCGATGGTAAGCCTTTAACCTGTTAACACACCATCTCAACGGCTCAATTACAGATTGCTGAAAACAGAGGACTCTGCTGAGACATATTACGGGAAAAAAAAAAGAAAAAGAAAAAGAAAAAATGTCAGCTCTACCAAACGAGCTATGGCGGCGAATTCTGGAACTCGGTATTTGAAGTTGCAGTTTCACCTTCAAAGACCTCTGCTGCCTCTCAATCTCCTCCAGATGTCTTCACTGATTATCCCAAGACGACGATCTCTGGTCCCTTCTTCTCTCCTCAGATTTCTCCATCGACCGAAGTGCTTCTCCGTTGCTTTCCTCCAAAAATGATTTCTTCGAATCAATCGCGATGACGATAACGAAAAAACTTGCTTGTATGAATATGGGTTAAGAGGGAAAATGGAGAACATGGCAACCATGAACAAAGTCACGAGCTTTTGTAGACGAAGGGGTAGGTACCGGGGTCCTCAGATTTCAGAGAGAGAAGGAGAGGAAGAAACAGGAAAATTAGTATTTATCTAAAAAACACCGTATGAAATAAAATAAAATAAGAGTGCCGTATATTTGAGATTTTTTTTAAAAGATGCCATGTATTCTCTAATTTCCCCATTTATTTTGGCCTAAACCTTAGTCGACTTTCCAACTCCAAGGGGGAAATAGAGACAATGTCAGGTCATGTTTGGTTGGTGGAATAGAATAAGAATAATAATGGGAATCGTAATAAAGTGGAATTGGAATGGGAATAGAAATGATATTTCATTATTTGATTGATTTAATGGAATGGAATGGAATAAGCATTATATTGACCAAAATGTCCTTACTTTTAGATGTTCTAAAAGGGTAAAAAAAGGAAAGTAATGTTTTCAAAATATGGATAAAACAGTAGAACGATGATTCCATAATTTTTTGGATGGAATAACAATTCCTTCAAATAATGGAATTTTAATTCCGTAGGAATCACTATTCCTTCGTTCAATGTCAAAGCAAACAATGGAATATGAATAGTGATTCTATTCCCAAGTTTATTCATCAAACCAAACATGCCATCAATACAATCCAGGTTAGTTGTGTCAGACTTTGGAAAGATGGTACAGAACAGCAGAACTCTATATGCTTCAGCCTGATTAATAACCATCAAAATGTCCCCAAATCTCCCTCGGTTAATTTCGGCAAGAAAAAGTCTACAAGATGGGAAAATTTTTCTTGAATCAAAGATAAAAATGGAGAATTTGTTTCCAACAAATCGAGTGGCACAAACCAAGTACGAAGCAAGGAGATAACTGAAAACCATTCTTCTTAAACGTTTGAAAACATAATCACCACTCAGACAGCCACAAAGACGCTAGCTGTATCTTCAAAGCTCTCGTCATAAGCTTCCTCCAACATACTGACAGGTCTGTAGCAAGAATAAGATTCCGAGTGTACAAAAGCAAAGACAAATTGTCTGAGTTGCAAGCAATTCTCCCCTTTAGATAACAAAGTCTGCAAGGTACTTTTCAGGGATTGCTAGTTTTCAACCTCCCAAGTATATTTTGAGACCCAGATAGCAGGATAAAAAAATTCTCCACGAGCTGTCCTATAAGCTCTAATCAATCCCCAAATAAATCATCATCATCATCATCATTGACATGGCTTGAGTTAATACCAGGTTTGACATTGGATGACTTTTCTTCAGAATCCTTAGTTGGAGAAGCCGGTCTACCACCCGAACTAATAGAAGAATATGCCCAAGAAGAACCCACCTTTCCGGCAAACGATTCTCCATAAAGGTCATCATAAATCCCGCTTTTAGAAGCACTTTTTACCTTATTCAAAACTTCTTGTAGTTTACCAGTCACACCTTTCTGGGAAGAATTATCCTCCTTTGCAAAATTCTGATCCTTCCCTCTGGGTATTACAGTTGTCTGTACGAGGGATTCGTATTTTCCAACAAGACTTCCTTCTTTCACACCTATTGGACCAGGTTCTGTTTCTACATCTGCCCCATCTGAAACTCCAACAACTTCTACAAGTTCTCCCCCAGCATGATCTCTGAAAGCCACTCTTGCCTTCTTTCTTCTCTTAGCGGCTCTCTCCGAGTTCTGGCTGCCATCAGTTCCACCTGCTGAGCTACCAGACTCATGGGATTTAAGCTGTGTGTCAGTCCTGCTAATACCATAACGATTTAGAAGTGTATTATAGGATACAACAGCTTCTTCATCAGATGGATCAGGAGGTGGGGGTAGGTTAATCTCTGTGGGTGGTGGAGGACGGGGGAAAAGTGCTGCATTATTCTTTCTCAAAATATAAGTTCTAGTTGACGCAGCAAATCTTAGAGACTGCCCCACTTCAAGCTCAACGGGGGTATCTTTAGTTAACCGCTCATTTGCAACAAAAGTACCATGTGCAGACCCCAAATCAATTACATATATGCTGTAGAAGAGATGAAAGCTTGTAAATGCTCACATAGCACAATAAAATAACATAAGATATGCCTATAAACACTTAAAACCAATAATAATAAGAAATAAGTATCAATTATCCCCAGGCCTTAATGAGTGACGCCATAACCATGCCATTTATGAAGTGAGAGGGATTAGATTTCCACATGAGAGCCTAGTCCTAGATGACCAAATCAGATGTCCTGATCATATGTTTAAGCATAAGTACTGGAACTCCAACTTGGTAACTATGAACGCTAAATTCTAAAGTCTAGATGAAAAAAAAAAAAAAAAAACCTTCTATCTTCCATTCATAATTTCTGACTTCAACATGTTAGGAGAACAAGGAGTGATACTTAAAGCCAATTCAATGAACCATGACTCAAACCCGTTAACTATTTCCATCCCTCTCCTAAGAATTTTGGTTTAAGATGCAAGTCTAGCATTACATTTTCATGACAAATTAATCGACCGAGATTTAACTTGTGAGAAAACCATAACATAATTGCAGGTTGAAGTTAAATCAATATCTCATGCTATATCATCAGAAGCAGACAGAAATATTAAGCAATGATCTAACCTTCCATTCTTGTGAGGAATCACAGCTGCATGCTGGCGTGAAACTGATTGATGATCAAGCACAAAATCACACGTATGGGATAGCCTTCCAAAGATATGTCTCCGCCGATCCAGATTTATTCGATCAAGTACCTCACCATCCTTCATAACCTCAAGATAATAAACGCCACCCCGAGGCTCAATGGCCCAATCAGGTGGTTGCCAAGTTGACTGGCCGCCTCCAACCTGGGTCACATGCTGGCTCTGCCCAACTAACGGAGCTGCCTCCTGCCCCGTTGGCTTCTGAGAAGCATGGAGTTGATTTTGGTATTGTGCAGACTGGGGAGTGGATTTTGTTGCAGCAGACAGAGGAGTGGACTTTGTTACAGATGGGGCAGTAGATTTTGAACCCGAATTGACAGACACCGAAAATGGTTCCAAGGACTGAGCTTTCTTGAACCTATCAAGCCCCGTTCTTCCGTACATCATTTAATTCCCAACTTACTCAAGCAATATGGTTTACGCCGAGCTAAGAAAAGCTACTAAGCTTCGTGCCATTGGCATTAACTAAAGAAGAACCCACATAACACCAATGCCACTGACTGAACAAGGGGAACAAGTTCACACCCCAAAAAACCCTCTTCCTAAACAAACCACCATAGTTGAAAATATGAAAGAAATAACATTAGTAAAAATAATAACAATAATAATAATCAAACAAAAAGACAACATATTTTGTTATACTAAAGCATACTATACAACCTAAAAAGTAACAGGAAAAGAGTATTAGCCAGATCTAAGAAGAATCACCAATAACAAACCCAAAAAAAAAAAAAAAAAAAAAATCCCCAATTAAACTAAAACCATCTTCTTTCATGGGTGTCCTTTCTTTTTCGATACAAACAAGCTTTTGCTTCAATTTGCGAACAAGGGTTTTACTTGAACGATTGAAAAGAATGAAACTTTATCAGTTAAATATGAGGATAAGTGGGAACACAGAGGGATTAGGAGTGAAAGTTGAGAATCACATAAAAAGAAGTAAGAAATGGAATATTAAAAATGGGTATAGTAATATGCTTACCGAAGCTGAGTTTTTTTGGGGTTAACTGGGTAGAAGAAGACTGAAAGCTTAAATTTATGGAGGGAGCCAACTGAGAAAGGAATCCTTCAGAGTTCTCAAAAAGCCATTCTAAACTCGTCAGTCCTCACATAAAGCCATTTAATCGACTCTCTGCTCCCATTTTTGTGCCCTTCCTTATTTCTTGACCAATTTTTATTTTGTCCAATCTCTCTTCGTCTTATCATTCTCTCTATTAAAAAAAACAACTATTTAAAAAAACAAAAAAACAACTATGTCACGATTTATTAGTATTTTTCACAGAAAGAGAACATTTATAAATTAACATAAATAATTAATCTAAAATTTTTAGGGAATAATGAATCTTTTAATTAAAGATTAATCTCAGTTTTAGTTCTTTGGAAATAACACAAATTTTTATAAACCCTTAATACAATATTCTAAATTTGACACCTAAAAATTTGGTCTTTATTCTTGCGCATTCTGCTGTCATGTATTATGTGTTTTTTTCTTCCTTTTTTTTTTTAAATCTCAATTTGGTCCTAATTTTAGTTTAAACAATCATATTATATATTAGGGATCAAAACTTATATATTAAGAAAAAAAAACCTTAAATTAACAAAATGTAACATTTACAGGTGTTCGTGACCATTTTGGCCAATCTAAAACCCCAAAATATAAACTAAACTGCAGCTGCGATTCAGTTGATCCTCCAAACTGTACAGTCTGTATTTATCGATTAAAACTAGACAAACTACATCTACTTTTGGCGATGTATTCTAGGTAGTTTTCGTGGTTTAAAAATTTAATTGATGCCATAATTTGAGCTTATTTTTTGGGTCAAAAATCAACTTAAAATTTTTCTTAAAAAAAGGGCATATAACACATCATTTACAAATTATAATATAGAAACATAAAGATCTAAATTAAACATGACATCAACTAAGTATTTATATACTAATTAGATAAACCAATTAAAGTCTAAAGTCTAAGGGGAGGGCTACAGTAGGGGCGCCCCTACGTAGGGCCACCCCTTATACACCGTTGGATGGGAATCTGTGGGAAATAACGGGAATCTGTGGGGAATCTATTTATACACAGATTCCCATCCAACGGTGTATAGACAGGGCCCTACGTAGGGACGTCCCTACTGTAGACGCGCCCAAAGTCTAAATATCAAAACAAACTTGCATAACATAGTTAAAGGTTACAACCAAAGTAATTTCAAACTTAAGTTATAACTCTATGGTTGCTGGGCTTCTAAAGTGAGTGAGAGAGCTTTGGGTTGGGCTTAGTAAAATGCAAAAGAAAATATGGCTATTAATGAATATATGTATATATATATATATAAAATACTTTTTATAAAACTAATACATGTTGGCCGGTTTCAGTTTGAAACTAACTGGTTTTTGGCAAATCACAAACTAAACCGAACCGATCGATTCGCTAGTTTTTTAATCCGTCATCGGCCGCAAATGAGCTACAACTACACGGATTGATCTGAAACGGTTTGATATAGTCAGCTTACGCAGTTTGGTTGTTATTTTGAACACCCTTAGTGACATTTAAAGTTTAAGGATCAAATTAAGACAAAAACATGCTTTGTAGGTAAAATCCAGAGCATTTTAAAAGCTCAGGAATAAATGAAATTGAGATAATTAAGGCAATTAACCCAAAAACAAAAAAGCTAAAAACTCCTAGCAAGGGCAATGTCTTGGAAATATTATTAAAAGTTATAAATTTTCCGTCGTATGCAATTTTCTTGTCGTTTATCTGTTTTCTCTCTCTTTTCCTTTTCCTTTTCACTATTTGATGTCGTTTTCCTTATTGTTGCCGTTTCTAGTCGCTATTGACTTCATTGTCGTTTGTAGCTGTTACAACTAATACGCAGACCGCACGTACTTATTTTCTCAAGAGGACGATGAGGTGAATTTTTTCAAGTTAGGAGGAAAAAGAAACTCGTGATCAAGATCCTTATAATTATCGGGTTTCTTAAGACAATTACCACCAAGTCTTGACAAAAGTAAATCACCTGAAGAATGAACGCATTTTCTCATAGCATTTAAACAACTTCATCTGCAAATATAGTAAACTTCTTAATCTTTACAAGAATCATGACATAACAACATGTATCTCACGAAAAGATTAGGCTTTTCCGATCCGTGATCACCACAAAACAGTGAAGACAGTGAAGACGCAGGTTTCCCAGAAATGGCAGAAGAAACAAATATGAATCACATCGCAGATTGTCAAGTTAACACTCAAATAGTTGAAGATCGAAGTGTCGTTTTTGTCAAGGTGATTACCTCGTTGCCGCATGATTCTGCAACTGTCATTCGCAAGCAGGGGTGTCTCAGAATGCCTCAGAATCTTCTTCAAGGCACTAGTGGTCTTTTGTCCAATACAGAGCCATATGGTTGCTTGCCTAGCACTCTGACCAAAGACATCAAAAAGTACTACTGCTTGTTTCATTCAAATTCTTCCCCATCGGTGCATTAAAGGATATCAACACAGTCACACCGACGGGTGAAAGCATTCGGTCATTATACACCCGAGTATTTCTATCTGTCCAATGACTTTCACAAATTTGCAAGTAATAGGGGAGTAAATTCTTGCAGTGGCCATGAAACATGCTGTCACATAGAGGCTTCAAACACTGTCCACACACTGCATTGTGCCCGCTGAATGCTCAAACGAGCAAATACATCCCAAGACCTTGAAATTATATCTGTCACTTATTGCGAACAACATCCAATGAGTTCGTGTTAATGAAAATTCAGCACCATTTATGGTTCTGTTAGATTATGCTTTTCTATTTTGACAAGAAACTAATAGCAGAAGCTGGATTCAACTCTAACGTTCTCTTTAAAGTGGTCCGGACTTTTGACTACCTGTGTTGAAGGAGTCTTCAAATTGTCTAAAAACAATGTTGCTGCACTGCTTCTGGACGCAAGGCTGTTAGGAAAAATTTGGATGGATCCCAATGCTCGGTTCTGACTCAAGTCAGCTGGATGGATGCTGAGGAAGATGGACAGATATAAAATCGACGAAGAGGTGTTTTACGAAGGACCATTAATTATCTCATATGGAGTTATCCGCTCAGATGAAGCCACCACTTCCATTAATATTTCGTTGCAAATTCCTTCTCGACTTCGCTAACAATCACCTTCAAGCGATCTTGCAGATTCTGAAGGATATTCTTTGTAATCCTTTTCTGATGCCTAGTGCTTTTGAGCCAGGCAATTCCAAAATATACTTTTAGCTGACATCCCTTTGATTTTGACGGCAAATCCTCAACTTGATATCTTATGTGTAGCTGCAAATATTGAAATGACACTGGTTAACTTCTAAGAAGACTTCACATTGACTGGAGGACTGGGACCGACAAGATCACAGCCACATTGATGAAAGAAAATCAGGAATTTAAACAGAAATTGAGAAGAAACCATTAAGGTGTTCATACATTGAAATAATCACCAAGGGGAACTCCATGGAGAGTCATGACTTCTTCAACAATCCAACCATTTCTATCAGAAAGGGGGGTCTTCTGCTGGGCACTTGTTGTCTCTCCTCTGTATCGGGAAATACGCTTGTCAAATCTGTAATATGTTTGCCTTTCATAGACATCACCTTTCTCTGATTCCCATGGGGTGTAGGAGTAGTTTTGACAACCAGCTTTCTCCATAACTTTACGGTCCAACTCCCCCCCATTGAACAGCTCCATGTAGAAACTTGTCTAAATTAACAAACACAAGAAAAATTAATGGCAAGAGAAGAATAAGCCAATAAGGTATAAGGTAATAATTAAATAAAAAACAAAGTATAAGGATGTAATAAACTCAAAAGCTATCTAGAAACAGTACAAAATCCATAGGATTAACTTCGGGATTCTGATTTCACAAGGCAGAGAGAAGGCAGAAAAGTAAAAAGGAGAACGAGGCAGATAGTTTGTTACTGAGCAGCACATTTACAATAAATTGTACATAACTACAGATATTAGTAGAAAGAAAGAGACAGAAAGAAAGAACTTACAGAACACGAAAGAACAGAAGAATAAACCTCAGACATGTTGACATCATCAAGGCCCAAAAATGAACCGCTTTCTTCAGTCTGGAGGCTTTTCGATTCAGATTCTTCTTCAACAATTTGCACCTTCTGCTCAGGACTTAAGGATCTAGCCTTCCATAGTGCCATGATTGTCCTAGTCAGCACCACCAAAATGTCACAAAATGTTGGAGAAGAGCTAAAGATATAAACGCATGATATTAGTTGATACCAGAGGTCTACCTATGAGCTACATTGAATGACACAAAGGACTGGAAATGGAACTTCAGCCTGCCTTCCCGATCCTGTGTCTTTGCACCATGCCTTGCATCCATACCCCTGCCTGGCCACAGAGTTATGATAATAATTGGACTTCCCATGGATGATAAAGTAGGAGGAACAACTTGAATGTCCTCTATGTCCTCCCAGAGAAAAAAGAACTTAGTCCTGTGTCCAAATAAGTTCGCATGGAACCCAATTATTCTTGGTGAGAGAAATAGGCGGCCCTGCAAAGGAACATATGCAAGTTAGTGAGATATAATATTGCAAGCACATCTTAGAGACATCGTGAACCATATAAACTATATTCTCCAGAAAAAATGCAGGGTGATAAAAAAAAAACTCAACACGACATAACAACAGAAAAGAACCTGCAGGGGCATCTTTCTCTTTAAGTGACAGGTGAAGTCATTGATAAGAAACTCCTCTGGTGGAAGTACAAACAGTTTTTGGAATGCTGAGTTGGTTTGAGGAGAACGAACGTTTATCTGCGTTAATTTTCAATGCAAGTCAAGGATACATGAAAGGGGATGTGAGAAGCTATTTAGAAGAAAATAAAAGGAGTAACATGATTTCAAAAGTGGAACGAACAGTATTATTTACCTTCTTTCCCACCTCCTTCTCCATCTTACTCAAATAATCCTTAACGACATTGCTACCCTTTGTATTGTCCAAGAAAATTCTCAAATGGAGCTTAGACTGACACGGTTGAGCTAACTTTCCTTGAAGAGGGACCCACAAATCAGCTAAATCTGATATATTTGATTTTAAAAAATTGATTTCAGCATGTCCCAGAGATGTTGCATCATCAAAAGGCCCATCAAAATCATACACTTCTACATCCAGCATAGAAGGAGGCTCATCCATTGCATCAAATTCAAATATTTCTGCAAAGACCAAAGTGGTTAAATCAGAAAGAACTGATCACATGTAGAATCAGTTTTTAGATTTGGAACAAATGGAAGTTTCCACATATCTTTTGAAAGACTATTCTTGTATGTAGGAATAAAATGATTACAGGTATAAGCAAAAGACTGATCAAAGTCAAAAAGTAAAAAATTACCATTCCATTGAGGATTAGATTTCTGGAACTTGATTGAACTAGTTCTAGTTTTCCCATTGCAAGTAAACACCACATATGGATCAGAGAACCCACTTGCATCAACAGCTGCCAAGTTACTTCCTTCAATCAAGGCAACAGTAAGCAACCACCCGTCCCCTTGTGCTTTCACGCCGTGGTCACTGCCTGTAATTGGAGATGAAGAAAACTAAATCATATTGTGAAAAAAAAAAAAATAAATAAAAGAGAGAGAGAACACGAAAATAATGCTTTAGCAGTTTAGGCGCAATAAGGATATGAAACCCATGATATTCACCCAGTAGATGGTAAAAGTAGTCGTAGGAACACAGGATCCTGATAGAATTCTCAATCCATCCAGCACACCAATTGCAAATGCATGATATACTAGTAGTTTCAATAGTTAGAGACTTAGACTTTCAGCTGGGGACAGACAGTCGGTAAGCATGTCGGACTAGAGTTAGTATTTGTCACTAATAAGAA
Source organism: Trema orientale (assembly GCA_002914845.1). Classification (NCBI taxonomy): domain Eukaryota; kingdom Viridiplantae; phylum Streptophyta; class Magnoliopsida; order Rosales; family Cannabaceae; genus Trema; species Trema orientale. The sequence continues at coordinate 866,024 of JXTC01000085.1, read as the reverse complement.
ATGGTAACAAGGCAATGGTATTACCTTTTTGCCGTCTGGCCTGCATGAAGCGTGAAATCAACCCCAGTATGCGTTCAGCTTGAAGAACCAGCACGCCACACACAATAAATTCACCAATTGAATCTGGTAAATCAAGCCCAACAAACTCCAGCCCCTGAATAGGACTTGGTTTGGCCAGCCAGATGTGAACAAGCACATACAATCCCATAAAGATTGAGGAAATTACAGTAAAATTAGCAAAATACTGTAGTGCCAGCTTCCAATCTGACTGGGTTTCTGCCTGCAGTGATGCTAAAACCTGCTCCTTGTTGGATCCAAGATCCTTTAAGTCGACTGGTTTGACATTTTGAGACAATAAAGTTGCATACTGCTCATAGCTGTCCTTCAGACCCTGCCTGGTTCCATTTTCTATCATTCCTTTCATCATGGTACTCTGAAGAAAATTTGTTCGCCAGGATATTACTAAATGCGAAGTTTGATCTCCAGATGAAAGCTCTGGACCAGGTGTGATGCAGTAAAGGACTTCCGTCTTAAAAGTGCTACCATACATGACATCAGGAGTGCTTACGCTAGCTAAAACTGCAAAAGACTTGCCATCAGCTTTGAGATACGTCTGCTCCTCAGTGGCTTTAACTGCCTTGAGTAATTTAGTTGCAGCCTTGATGTAAGTGATCACTCTCTTCAAGCTCTCACTACCATTATCGAATTTCCAGGATCCTAGTTGCAATTCCGTACTTCCCTGCAAATCGGCTAATGATTTGGGAAAGCTTGAATCCAGTGAGAAAAGTAAAGAGTTTAGGTCTGATGGTGCAGTGGCATACAATTGATCAAGAAGCACTCCTCCTGATAAATTGCATGGCATGTCACTTCCTTGATCTCTTGACTCCATTATTTTCATTACTTCTTCAAAATTACCAGAAGAAGTCTCATCCTCAGACTTGTTATCAGAAACCTCAGTCTCAACTGTTTCAGGTATCTCCAATAAGTCAGTGCATCTGTTAGAGGTAGTTGAAGCAGTGTCTGGATTTTTATTAAAAATCTGAGCAATTCGACCCGCAAGTGTTTTCTGTGAATAAGCCTTCTCTTCCTTAGAAGATGCAAATTCTTCTTGCCTAGGAGGAGAAGACGAGTTCGACGTGCCACTGAAAGACCTCGAAGGCGATTCAGTTCCTATATCAGCATCCTTCCTCCAATGTGGAGAATTGTTCCCGTTACTATTCAAGTCCGGAAACGCATTGTTTAGAGAGAAGTATATGGAAAGAAGAATTTCGCCTATAAGGAAAGAAATATCAACACAATCAGTAAACCATAAACCATTTCCATCGTTTCATACAATTTAAAATGAACAGATATTTGCCACTATAGCATTGCTATTTCACATTTCTGAACTCAATCCACTAAAGCAAATCTAATTGTGGGAAACAATCGAAAATTTTGAACTGGAAACTATATGTTACAATAATATACCTTCATGTTAAACTGGATACTGGCAGTAAGAGATGTAATTAATCAAATCAATAATCATGAATGATAAAAAAACTATGATCCACAAAAAAATAATTTTAAAAAATCGAAAATTAAAAATCCCAAGTACCCACCAAGAGAAACTTAACATACAAGAAAATTATCCAAAAACTCGATAGATATTAGAAGGGAAAAAAAAAAAAAAAAGATGGCATACCACAATCCTTGTTCTTGGATTTCTTGGTTTTGGGTTGAAGAGGGTACCAAGCAGTCTCAAGGGACTGGTTCTCTGCATCAAAAACTCGGGAAACAGGGACCCTGACTTGCCCAACAAAGTCATCATTGAAGTACTTATCTTCATCCAAAACAGAGATAAGTAACTCCTCTTTGAGATCCTCAACCTTGAAGCTGAACTCTTCTCCCCAAGAAGGGTTTAAGCTCTTCTTCACCACTTTGGTCTTCGACCTCTGCTTTCCCAGCTGCAATTTCACGTACGGATCACTCAGTCCATTGAGATCCATTGCTGGAAGATTTCGAGCCTCAATAACACGAACAAAGAGCTTCATTGTATCCAAAACACTCCAAAATCAAATTCAAAACCTTTTCTTATTTTATCTTGTTAATCAAATGGGAATCTCTTATGAATCATATATATATATATATAACTATACAAAAATAAATTAAAAAATTTCCCGTCAATGCGGCAAATCTCAATGACCTGATGATACGGTGAGAAATAAATATTTAATCTTGCATTTCAATAAAAATTAGGAATTGCCCAGAAGAAGATGAAAGAGAATTGACCAAAGACAAAGACAAAGACGAAAACTTGGTAGACGAAAATGAAGATTGAGCCAAAAAATAAAAAGACCCAGATACACAGATTACTGAGAAAGCTTTAGCAAAATCCCATAAATCAATATCAAATTTTCAAAATGAAAAAGTTTGTAGCTTTAAGAGAGAGAAAGAAATAAAAGTAATTTAGCTTTTAAGTTTCTCTCTCTCCTATTTCAATAATCAATTTGCCATTGCGCGTATGATATTGGACTTTTTGACTTTCCTCAATTAAATTTAAAAATTCCACTTTTATTTTTATCTTTATTTTTATTTTCAAATAAAAATAAAAGTTCGATTGACGTTTTCCTTTTTTTTTTTTTTTTTTTTTTTTAAGGGAGTTCGATTGAAGTTTGTAAAATGTTAAGCGGGTCGATTTGTTTAATACGAGTACCAAGTCTTTGTCACGTTTTGCTAAGGATCCCTCCCAAACCCAAATTGAGAGGCCATTCAATACTTAATAGGGTGTCCAATGGTATAACCACAAATCACAAGGCATAATCTAATTCTCACGAGTCACTACCATTAAATTAAATATTGATATACAAATAATTGTAACTTTTTTTTAAAAAAAAAATTTCTCAATAAAACATTGGTATTGGAAGATATAGTACTCAAATCATTTTTGTTTGTGCCTTGACCATTTTTTTTTTAAAAACGGAAGTAATTAAAAATGGCCTGACGTATTTGACACGATGGTTTTTTCAGTCCAAGAAAGACAAATTCTAATAAAGCTCAACGGGAATGATTACTATTTTAAGTAGTCTCTGTCTTCCGTGGTATGCCATACTTTATAAGCACAAAACAATTAACTTTTTATTACTCAAAAACGAAAAGAACATGAAGTTTAACTTTTGGTATATAACGAAACATATTTGATCTATTTGTCTATGTTTGTTACTTAGAAGTATATTTTCCATCGCCTTTAAAAGCTTTATCCTAATCCAACTAATAATTATGATAGCGCCGTACGAATCAATCATCAGTTTCACAATAGTTCGTCAAATTTCCATAAATTTGTATACAAACACGTTTTTTTATTTAGAGAAACTTTTTACAAACACGTCATTTTCTTATAGGCAAGAGTTACAAAGTGTGAAAAAACAAGTTTTACCTTCAAGCGAAAATCAGTCAATTATTTAAGGATACCTAAAAAGGGAAAAAAAAAACACACACACACACAAAATCAAACAATTGTTATGCTTATATAGTTGTATGATAGAAATATATAACAATTATTTACAAAATCCTATCTGTCTTGCTTGTATTTTTATTTTTTAATGCAATTAAGTGTTAACAATTATGTTTGCTTTGGGAAATTATACGTTGAAAACTGAATATCTAGACTTAGTTATCAATTTTTTTTTCAAATTAAAAAAAAATACCTATTATTATCTAATCTACATCCCCACTCTATTAGTGAACAGAAATCTAAATTAGTGAATATTCTTGCCACTTGAACCAACCCATTTAGTGGATATTCTTGTCATTTGAGCCAACTCATTTCGTGAAATTTAATTACCAACTTAAACATAACTATTTTATCTATTTATTATATTTTGATCGTAATATATTTGAAATCTAGTTTTACCAGAATAGATTAGATAGTCGCAGCCGGGCAAGGAGAGTCAACATATTGATTTGCTTGACTGATATTAATTAAGGGCATAAAATTCAGGGCCTACTTTGTGTCAAAGCAAGATTAATGCGTCTCAGTCTCTCTTGGGGCCATCCCAATTGCCAAGAACCTTCCATCAAATTGACTTTTCATTGTCTCGCTCGCGTACACTCCTATCCTATGCCATGGACCCCGAACTATGCCATACTTTTATTTATTATTTAAAAATAAAAATAAGCAGAGAAAATATATAGATGTGATTTAAAGATCGGAATTTTTTATTTTGATACATGAACTATATTAAAATATGTCGCTTATAATAACATATTGTGAAACATCACAGTATTGTGGAGTCCATATCTTATTAAACTGGAGAGGGGAAAAAAAAAAAGGGAGAAATGAACAGAGAAACATTTCATAGATGACTGCTTCTAGTTGGTAAGTGGAGATTGTTTTAATAACGGGTCATTGTCCTTCGGTTACCTACCAAAAACTCATCGTTTAAACGTTCAGAATTATTTAAAAAAAAAAAAAAAAAATTGCACACAGATCTTTAATTTTATAATTACCAATTCTCTTCATTTTATTTATTGTATTGGGTTATGTTAATCGCCACCACTTTCATTGTCATTACCTTCGGGCCTCGGCAGAAAAGGTGGGTCATATAAGTGTGTTCCCTAACAGGTTTGGTGAACGACAAAAGGTGAATCAACTGACCTGTTCTAATATTTTCATCTTGTACCATGTGAATTATTTATTTTAAAGCATTTTCTAGGCTAACGTGTAGTGGAGGATAAGAATTATCGTTGTAGTTTATTTATGCTTGAAAATAAGCAAAGTCCGTGGTGACAAGAAGTTTACAGGAATGTGGACACTACAAGAGTAAAAGGTCCCTCATATTAGAAAAATATGGTACACAAATTGGGACAATGACAAGGAAAAACTCCTAACATCCACTTCTGCCTCTTGTATATCTTACCCAAGAAGGACTTCAATAGTGCTTGAATAGCTTTGCTGGGTAACTGGTTGAGCTTCAATAAAGGCTGTCAGCTTCTCATACATCTTGGTCTCGTAGTCTGCGAATACACACTGCAAAGTAGGCAATATGAGGATGGTGTATTTAGAATATAGCAGGATCATACATGATTATATAGAACTTTTTTCAGGAAGAAGAAATTTGTTCTCCTAGTATGGCAGTTTTAGTTAGTTCTATAGGGAAGCTTTTTAGTTCCATGGTGTACCTTGAGATTAAGTTCCTCGTAGAGAGACCACGAGCTACAAGCTCGTGTGGAAAAACTCCCCTTTGAGGAGTACGAGGTGTGCGGATCGAACCCCACCCTCCTCCCCTCCCCATATTAATCTAACAGTATATCAAAAAAAAAGAGTTCCTTGTAGAGAGTCTTTACTTTCGCAACCTTTTTCCGGGTTTGTCTTGCCATAGTTCTCCTGGAACCAAACATCACAAATCAGCAAATTGATTTTGATAGGAAAAGCAACACTAAGATTAGGAGCAAGCAAGTCTCACATATAATATTTTCTTTTGTTCCTCGTTGCTGAGTTCATATGCTTTAACTACCAACCAAGAGCACTTAAAATCTTCAACATCTGTTCCTACCTGCAGATAGCAGAAAGAACTTATATTCGGAATCCGATCAAACAAACATATATCATAGATGTATATTTCAATTATTGAAGGTTAAATATGCATCTTTTGCAGCTCATCTTGCCCAGGATTTTAGGATCACCAAAGCAATCCAAATAGTCGTCCTATTAAATTGGGAAGGCAAATTAGTGTTGCTGAAACAGAAACACTTGTGCAGCAAAGAGTAACATGCACCGATCATAGATAATACACCATAAAATCTTCTAAGCATACGACAGTCATAAAAATTGAAATTGCAGTTTTGCTAAACTGATGGTCATACATGCTTTGAATAGTTGAATTAAATAAACTCGAGAGATCCGCAAAGGTAACTGAATTCTCCATGCTTTAACTGGAAACTTACTTGTACTTGAAAGTAGATGCCCATCTCAACAAGAATGTTCTTTACATCAACATGGTTGTCTAGATTTTCCCCTGACATAAGCAGGGCACATGCAACCTGAGTAGATATGGAGAATACATAGGCAATTAGTCAGTAAATTTCACAACGTTCCCATGTAGAAACCAAAGATTTTGAGCAAGGTATTTCAAGGAGATAACTTCCTCAAGATCAATGTTATAATTAAGGGAAGGCACCAGATTGTCAAAGCAAAAAATACAGAATCAAACCATAAATGCCGCCTTAGGCTGATCAGGATAGCATAATGCAGGTAAATGAGGCTACAGAATATTTTAGATGCAAGTATATGACGCTAGCACAAGGTATGCCAACTAAGTTGCAAAAATGAAGGGATACTGAAGTTTTACAATAAACAGGACAACAAAAACCACAAGAAGGGACATGAAGAATCAAATTCGAGAGCAGCTTTACTTGCTATATAAGTTAATAGTACTCACGGAAAGGTAAAATGAATAATAGGCAGTTTTGTACTGAACAATGTGGCGGTGACTGCAAGAGATCCAAACAAAGGAAATGTTAACAAGCAGTTGAAAATCACAAAGAGGAAACAGCAGTCGAAAGAATATTAAGGAGTAAAATGTAAAAATGTTGTCTATCATGTAAATTTGGTTGCATAATTATATATCTCCACACACGCATATTTGGTTTCACTGCAATATTTTTCATGCATTACTCGTTTATGAAGTAGATCCTATACTGATTATTCTATAGGTAGAAAACTTCCACAATTATATTACACTCACAATGACAATGTGAATTAAGATAGATCTTTCCCTCCTTCAATACCAGAGATTAAGTCTATCATCTGTCCTGGAGCAGTCTGGAACGCCACCTATAAAGGGGGTATTGCTTTGGTTTTAGTGTATTGGCAAAAAAGAAAAAAGAAAAAAGCAAAATCTAAGTGAACAACCTCATTGAACAAATCAAGCAGATCAACATGGTACGGCTTGTCCCTGAAGTGATCCTTAAGAATCCTGGAAATGTGGGTTCGAAGTATAACCCCGTCATTTGCTGCAATCATACCAACTTTCATGATACAGTTTCACAAGTTAATTCCCTTAACCAAAATGAAAACTGCAAAAATAAATGTAACAAAGATTACACATATCCACTTTAGGCACAAACCTCGGGAACTCTATACCAGCAACGCTGGCCACGCCGCAAGTGTGAGTTGTCCATAATGTCATCAAGTACCAGAAAGTATGCTTGTAGCTGCAAACGTTATCGTCATAAAGTTAGAAGCTTCTTGTCTATCAGCACGAGCGAAATGCCAAAACTATTGGACAAACTTCTTTCATATTAAAAAGTTTCCAGCTGCAACCAATATACCCATTCAATGCATCAACCAAGAGCACTGGCCAGGAAGATTTCCTTTTCTGTTAGTTCTTTCCCTTCTTTCAACATCTTGTAGCTGTTGATAACAGATAGGCTGCGATTTAGCTTCCCTGCAAGACAAAATTTGACCCAGTAGAGCTGCATAGATCAGTTAAGGCGGTTTTATAAAATATTTTTCACTCATTTCACACTCTTTCGGAGATTTTCTTCTTTTCTTTTTTTTTTTTTTTTTTTAATTAACAAGGTTTTATAAACAACATGCCTACCTCCAGGAACATTGTAGTCTGTCATCTGCAACCGAAGTTAATTCGATAATCATGAAACCATAGATAAGACTGACAAAATTCATACAAAAGTCTCAGATGAGCTAATCTCACACAATACACACGAAAGTAAAAAAGAGACAGAGATATCCATTCTTGTTTTCCCTAAGAACAATCCAAAATTAATGGCTCATTAGCTCGATTATAAAGACATAAAAAGCTATCTCATATTAAACTTCCAAGACTGATCAACCGTCCAAGCATGACAGTACAACAACTGCTTCATATTCATCATCCACAATAATTTACACAATTGTCATTTGTCATTCTCTATAATTCCACGAATGACGTCTTTTCATTGTTTAAAATCACGAGTTGCTGCTATATTTTTTCAAAATTCCGTACAATTTGCATGGATGTTAATTAAGTACATCATAGTAGATTAAGATTTTACATGTCCGTACAATTTCCAAAGTCTAGTAATTCAGTTCTTAGATTGAGTATTTAATAAAACATGATTTGATACATATATATATATATAGAGTACACATATGGCAGAGCAACATTCTGATAAGAAAATTCAGTAATTAGCATAATCTGATTCTGATCAACTAAGAAAATAGAGCTAAATTAACGGTACGTACCCGCTCAACCCATTGACGTGACACGTCAGTGAATTCTAAGCCTGGATCTTGAAGGAGTTTTGATTTCAAAAACAGAGTACACATTCATGAACTTGCCCTTAAGATCCGCCATTGCAGGGAGAGAATTAAGCTCACAAACGTCACAGGCCAAGGTATGACTATTGAGTAGTGAGACTAGCTATGAGTGTAATTTGTATGAGGGGGAAGCGAGTTAGAGAGTGTTTTGGGGTCTATAAACCCATTTTAGGTACCGATTTTTCCGTACATATTTTATCTGTACACATGTTTTAGGTTTTGAGATTTTATATATTTCGATTTAGTCGTATAAGGTTCAGCCTTCTATACTCAATTTTCAATATAGTAAAATTTCTTTTTTCTCTATCAGTAATTTTTCTGATTAAGGTTTTCTACATAGATGTGTTCTTGCTTTTCATTTTATTGCTTATTATCGTTCGGTTTATAACAGCAAAATAATTGTTGTCTATAAAAGCAAGCGGTGGCTAATCAAGTTAATCAACCATGAAAGCCATCATTCCTCTTGAGTCCCATTTACTGAAATAGTGGCACGCGGTAGTGTGGGCAGAACTTTATTAAAGAATAAGGATACGTGCGTTTGTAGTACCAACACATGCCAGTTAAAGAAAAACAAAAATTCATAGTGATCTTCCTTTTTATTATTATTATTTTCATGTTAAACATGTTATTTGTAGTATTAGTTTAGGGTTAATAATAGTAATGGTTCTTAAATTATATTTATTGTACCACTTTAGTCTCCGAATTTTCAATTTACATTAGAATAACTCTTGAATTATGCAATTGTTGTAATTTTATAGTAAATTACTAAATATTTAACAGATATAAATTATTACAAAGTACATTATTTGGCTACTATAGTTAAGAATGAGACATTGTTGCAATTTTATCACAAATTACTAAATATTTAACAGATATAAGCTATTACAAAGCACACTCGTTGGCTACTATAGTTAAGAATGAGATTTTGAATTTTTAACTTACTGATAGACTGCAATTATTATAGCAATGACGATTCTTTTTCACAAATTGTAAATTTTTGATAAAAATGAACTATGTGCAAATCATATAGTTAGTAATTATGGCTGAAAATAACATTCTGATTTATAAAAGTAAATAATGACATATTATACACTTTGTCTATGATTATTTTCTGTTAAAAAACTAACAGTTTGTGATAAAATCGTCATTCCTATAATAACTGCATAATTTAAGGGTCATTATTATGTGACTAGAAAGTTCGGGGACAAAAATGATATAATAAGTATAATTCAGTAGCCATTACATAAATCGCCACCACTTTTTATATTAAAAAGTTTCGAAGTCATTGCCTTGGCACAAAAGGTAGGTTTTCCCTTCTTGATAGAGCAAGTACATACAAGATTTATTATTTTCTTTTGATAATATACATTTATGAGGACTTGATCTCGGAAACACTCACAAACACACACTCACTCACCCAACCACTTGACTTAGTCCCAAGTGGCTGTTGTAATTTATTCATAAATAAAACTAAGCAAAGCCCAACAAGAAGGTTACAGAAATTGGACACTGCAATAACTAAAAATCACTCATATCACGGAAAAAAGATGAAGAAAATGGAACACAAATTGGGCTATTGACAAAGAAAAACTCTTTAACATCTTCCGACCTCTGGAACTGATTTGAATTTGATGATCTATTTCTGCCTCTTGTATATCTTACCCAAGAAGGACTTCAACACTGCTTGAATAGCTTTGCTGGGGTGAGCTTCAATAGAGGCTGCCAGCTTCTCGTACATCTTGCTCTCGTAGTCTGCGAATACACCCTGCAAAGTAGGCAACATGAGAATGCTATATTTAGAATATATAGTAGGATCTTACATGACTATATAGAATTTTTTTTTTTCAGGAAGAAGAAATTTGTTCTCCTAGTATGGCAGTTTTAGTTAGTTCTATAGGGAAGCTTTTTAGTTACGTGGTGTACACACCTGAAGGTCAAGTTCCCTGTAGAGGTTCTTTACTTTCGCAACCTTTTCCGGGTCTGTCTTGCCATAGTTATCCTGGAACCAAACATCACAAGTGAGCAAACTGATTTTATGATAAGCAAGCAACATTGCTATTAAGAAAGACCAAGTCTCACTTTTAATAGTTTCCTTTGTTCCTCATTGCCAAGTTCATATGCTTTGACTACTAACCAAGAGCACTTGAAATCTTCAACATCTGATCCATACTGGTATCACAAAGAACTTATATCAGGAATCCCATTTAATAAACAAAACATAGATATATATATATATTTCAGCTGTTGAAGGTAAAATCTACATCATTTGCGGCTCACCTTGCCGACGATTTTAGGATCACCAAAGCAATCCAAATAGTCATCCTATTAGAAAGAGAAGGCACTCAATGAAACAGCAACACTATTGCATATAAGAGTAACATGCACTTATCTTAGATGGTACGCCATAAACTCTTTTTAACTAGAAGACATTTATGAAAACTGAAATTTCGGTTCTGCTAAACCTGACGTTTTCATGCGTGTTTCGGATACTTTAATTAAATAAACTATAGAGATACACAAAGGTTACCGAATTCTCCATGCTTAATTAGCAGGAAACTTACTTGTACTTGATAGTAGATGCCCATCTCAACAAGAATGTTCTTTACATCAAGATGTTTGTCTAAATGCTCCCCTGACATAAGCAATGCACAAGCGACCTAAGTAATACGGAGGATGCATATAAGCACATAGTCAGTAACCTTCACAACTTTCTATGTAGAATTCAAAGAGATTTTTCTATAAGCAGAACAACAACAACCACAACCAGGAACATTAAGGATTGAATTAGTGAATGCTTTACTTGTTATATAAAGTAATACTCACGGAAAGGTAAAATGAATAATAGGAAGTTTTGTACTGAGCAATTCGGCGGTGACTGCAAGAGATCCAAACAAGGGAAATATTAACAAAAAGTTGAAAATCACAAAGAGGACATGGAATAGCAGTCCAACCGAACACTAAGGAACAAAATGTAAAAATGGTGTCAAGTACATTTGGTACATGTATATCTTTATATCTGCAAATACAAATATTTGGTTGCACTGCAAATATATTTCATGCAATATTTCTCATTTATCAATGAGCAGATGATCCTATGGTCATTAGATTATTGGCAGAAAACTTCCTCAATTATGTTCACTCACAGTGAGAATGTGAATTTGGATAGATCTCTCTCTCCTTCAATACCAGAGATTAAGTCTATCATCTGTCCTGAAAGGGTCTGGAACTCCACCTATGCAAAGAGTATCGATTCGATATTAGTGCATAATCCCAAGGGGAAAAAAAAAACACAGAGAGAATTAAACAAATTAAATGTAAATGAACAACCTCATTGAACAAATCAACCAGATCAACATAGTATGGCTTGTCCTAAAGTGATTCTTAAGAATCCGGGAAATATGGGTTCGAAGTACAACCGCATCATTTGCTGCAATCATACCAACCTTCATGATACAGTCTCACAAGTTAGTGCCTTGTCCAAAATGAAAATCGCGAAAACTTATACTAACAAAAAAATAATAATGTACATATAATTCAAATTAGGCACAAACCTGGGGAAGTTTATACCAGCAAGGATGGCCACGCCGCACGATCCCGTTGTCCTCGATGTCATCGAGAACCAGAAGGTATCCTTGTAGCTGCAAACGTTATATTGTCACAGAGTTAGAAGCCTCTTGAGTCTATAGCGCGAGCAAAATTGCCAAAGAATTATTAGACAAACATCTCTTCATATATAGGAATAGTTTCCAGTCTCAACTCTCAACCAACATACCCATTCAATGCACCAACCAAGAGCACTGGCCAGAAAGATTTCTTCTTCACTTAGTTCTTTTCCTTCTTTCAACAACTTGTAGCTTTCGATAACAGATACGCCGCGATTAAGCTTCCCTGCAAGATAAAATTATGACTCAGAGCCGCATAGATGAGTGAGAAAGTTTCAAACAATATTTCTTCACATTGTTTTTCTCCTTACAAGTTTTTATGAATATATATATATATATATTTTTTTTAAATGCACAATTTCTACCTCGAGGAACATTGTAGTCCGTCATCTGCAACCAAAGTAAATTTGACAGTCAGGAAACCATAGATAGAATTGATAAAATTCATACAACATGCTCAAATATGCTAAAGAGGCATCATCTCATCGATAAAAAATAATAATAAAAATAAAAAATACCTCAGTGTAGGGTGTTGAAAATTAAGTTCATATTAAGCACACAAAATTTGGAAATTGTTATTTTGCTAAAATATAATGGAGAATTTTGGTATTTTCTCACAAAACAAAGACGTACAAAAGTGAAGCACATAACTTCACTTCCATACCACACTTTGAAACCAATATGAAGTAGAATCGTAATACGTACAAAAGTGAAGCACATAACTTCACTTCCATACCACACTTTGAAACCAATATGAAGTAGAATCGTAATACTGCTATTACTAGCATGTTTACTAATCCGTAATGAAAAGAATATTTTTTAGAAAAAGCGTTTCGGGAGGATGAAGAACACTATCGCAGAGTAATTAGTATTGGATAAACACATAAACACTATTAACACGTTAGCATAGTCTGACTGTGATCAGCTAAGAAAGTGAGCCAAAGTTAGAAAGTGTTAATGGCACGTACTCGCTCCACCCATTGACGGGAACGGTCTGTGAATTCAAAAGCCGGGTCTTGAAGGAGCTCCGACTTCAGAACGGAGTAGACATTCATGAACTTGGCCTTAAGATTCGCCATTGCAGAATGCAGAGAGTGAGAGATATAAGCTCACAAAAGTCCAAAGACGAATATACGACTAGTGTGACTTATACGAGTGTTTGCATGAGAGGGAACCGAGTAAGCCAGTGTCAGGATTTATAGTCGATCCACATAAGCAAATGGACACGGATTCTGCGTTAATTACACGCCTTGCCATTCCACCAAATCATTATTCATTAGAATAGTTGGCTATTTGGCTTATGTAGTTTATTATTTTAATTAGGTTGGTCAGAGACACAACAGAGTCAGGGAGGGGATGTTTATATCTCAACATTGAAGATCAGTGGCTATTAGCTATACAAAGTCCGTGATCACATGTACCTTTTAAATGTTGTTTATTCCAAAGTCCAGTCCAGTCATTGACTATTTTTTTAAGAAAGAAAAAGTTAAAAGTTTCTTTTTTTCCACCAATAGTTTTGAGATCTTCCACCCCATTTGTCTTGTATATTCTTCAAAATTCTTGTAATCTTGACAAAAATTCACCTCATATATATTTATATATCAAGGTGTTTTTCTTTCAATTAAAAAAATAAATAGACCAATTTTTTGGTTTTGAAATATTAATCAAATTTAATATCTTTTTACTTTTAGTTTTATTTTTCTTATAAAAAGTTAAAGTATATTTCATCAAAATTGTAGGAGTTTGGAATTTACACAATGATGCTCGTAAAAACTTAAAACTAAAATTTTATGAAAATTTTTATTTTTATAAGAAATTTTTTAGGAATGATTGGTTATGTCATTTCATATTTATTTTTATTATTAAGTATTTAAATAATGAGGAGACATTAATTAAAAAATTAGTTTCATTAAATACATTCCCTCTTACCTTAAAGTAGGGTATTTTAAAAAGAAATTCAACTCGACTATGGATAATGGCAAAACAGAAATTAAAGGTAAAAGCTGAGGTCCTAAGCTTAGAACAAAATCCAACACAAGATACAAAACTTCTCCCTTTGTTGGAGTCCCTGCCCTCCGATAGAAAACTTACCTAACCCAGTGTCAGTGTGTCACCAAACCCCCTTCTCCCACAGTCTGATCTACAAAACCAACCTAAACCCAAAATCTTCTCTACCAGCTCCCCTTAGCAGCAGTCATTACCACCTCCCACCTACCTTTTTGACCTGTTTCTATCCATTTTCACTCCCTAAAGTCATCTCTAATCAGCAACTCTATCTTGCAGTAATTAAAACTCTAAAATGCAGCCGCTTTACTCTATATTCTTTTTTCATCTCCAATCCAGTACACCAAAAAGAATAATCTCTATCTCAAAAAGAATATTCTCTTCAATAAAAAAGAATATACTCTCTAATTTTTACTCAAATCTCTTTTTTAACCCTTAATTTTCTATAGATATTTTATTTAATTAATTACTTGACTAATAAACTTTTATAAATCATATTAATTTAACGATATATTAATAAATTATATTAATTACAAAATTACATAAATAATAATATAACATAAATTACAAAATTTTACCTTTAATTATGTATAAATATTTTATTCATTATACATGAACACATTGTACTTAAGAAACTTCTAAAAATTACATGAAATATAAAAACTATAATAGAAAATCATATAACATATTGATTAATATTTAAACCTCCGAATTACTATATTCGTCCCACAAATGATCAATTAATGCATTTCTAAGTGCAATATGAGCCTCCCTGATTTGTTTGTGTCGCGAAAGAAATTCTTGGAAGTGAGCATGTTCATCTACCACCATTTCAACTTCTGAACTTGGCGCTTCCCTAAAATCCTGAATTAGTGCATCGATATCACGTTCATCCTCGATTATCATGTTGTGCATAATTATGTACGCAGTCATTATATCATATAATATTTTTTTTTTCAAAAACGTGCTGATCCTGGGACAATTGCAAATCGTGACTGGAGAATTCCAAATGCACGTTCTACATCTTTTCGACATGCTTCTTGCTTCATTGCAAAAAGTTTCTTTTTTGGACCACGTGGATCATGAATAGTATACAAGAGTAGCCCACTTTGGATATATACCATCAGCTAAATAATATCCCATGTTATACTCTTTTTCTTTAATAACTTAGTGAGCTGGAGGAGCAATATCTCTAGCGAGGTTGGCAAAAAGATTTGATGCCTCCAACACGTTAATGTCATTGTTAGAACCTGGCATACCAAAATATGCATGCTATATCCAAAGATCATAATCCGCTACAGTTTCCAGAATAATAGTTGGAAATCCACTGCGACCAAGATGTTGGATAATTCTTCCACTTCCAGTGCATACAACCTAGACTCCCTAACATTCTTGGAAAACCACGACTTTTACCAATATGAAGTAACATGGCCACATTGCTAGCGATCGGCGATCGTAGATATCTCTCTGCAAATAGTTCTAAAACAGCACGACAAAATCTCTTCATACTTTCAATTGCTGTAGACTCTCCGATTTTAATGTACTCATCAGTAGCATCAGCCGGTACACCATATGCCAATATACGGAAGACAGCTGTAATTTTTTGCAAACCTGATAATCCGAGACTACCAAGCCCATCCCTTCTCTGTAAAAAATAGTTGTCATGACCTTGCACAATATTCATTATGCGAAGGAATAAACTTCGACTCATCCTGAATTGCCTGCGAAACATCGATTCATTAAATCTTGGGTTGTCCGCAAAATAGTCGTTGAAGAGATTTTGATCAGCAATTTCCCGATCGCGGTTGACCATTATATGACCAGAAATCAAGCCTCCATGAGTCACTTGTTGATTTTGTTAGTTCAGAAAGTTATTGATGTGATTGTTGTTATTACTAACCCAGCGAAAAACTACTTCTTGCTCTCTCTCAACTACTTCAAGATCATACATAAGTTGTTTATCATCTTCATTTTCACCATCAGAAAATGATGAAGCAGAAGATGAGTAATAAGATGGACCTCCAGGAATAAAATTCACTTTCAAAGATGATATACACTTGATAAAGTGAGATTTAAGGGTATTTAACTTTATGTGTTGCAGAAAACTCTGATGGATTTCGGGTTTTTATGCATTGTTGAAGACCATGATATCTGATAGTAAGAAATCATAGACCTGAAATCTCAACAGTTGGTTAAATTTTACCCTAATCTAGACCGTAGGATTATGATTTTTAAAATTTTTATCTTATCTTCACTTTTTTCAATATCTGAAAATAAGATTTCTCTGACTTAAATCTAAACCGTAGGATTTCATCCAAATCTAGAACGTAGGATTAGGATTTTTAAAATTTCTATCTTATCTTCACTTTTTTCAATATTTGAAGATAAGATATCTCTGACTTAAATCTAAATCGTAGGATAGATTTCATCCAAATCTAGACCGTTGGATTAGGATTTTTAAAAAAAATCATATCTTATCTTCATTTTTTAAAAAAATATGAATATAAGATATTTCTAACTTAAATCTAAACCATAGGATGGATTTCATCCAAATCTAGACCGTAGGATTTTGTAACTTCGTCATTTTGAATATTTATGCATAATTTTTTATCCTATGACATTTATGAGAATAAATGTTTGATGAATATCACATATAAGGTTCTCATTAGCTTTCAAAATATGCTTTATTATGCTTTATCTTTTCTGAACATCTATTTCTTATGGTTGTTTAAACTTGAATAATATGTTATATTTGGATTGGTTATTGGTTGCTTATTCATGTTTTTACATTGCATTTGTTAGTTGGTTTCAATCTTATCCTTCATGTTTATGCAACTTTTTGATGATATCAAAAGGAGAAGAAGAATGTGCCTTGATTTATTGCTTTAATTGGTATCAACTTGGTATAATTTTTCAAAATATAATTGGTATCTAATGGCATAGTTTTAATTGATATCAAACTTGGTCATTCTCTTTCTTCAAATATAATTGGTAAATTTTTTCAAAAATAATTGTTATCTATAATTGATATTTCCTATATATGATTGATCTTTTCTTACTTTACTTATTGACATTTTGATCATGATTCATATATTGAGGGGGAGCATATTTATGATTTTCTTGTACTAAATGGTCATATATTTTATGAATACATCCTTTTTGATATGCTCTTTATAGTTTGATAAAAAAAATATATATTTTACTTTTGTACTAGAATTACTTTGAATTTCTCCTATGCTCTACGATTGATTATACTTGGAGAAATATGTTTTCAACAAGTGAAAATTATGATAGAGCTTTCATGATGTTCAATAAAATTATTTTTACTTTTGTGCTAGAGCTCTCATGATCTTGATTTTGATACAACTTCTCTATTTTGAATATGCTATATTTGTCATACTTATTATTAATAGAAGAAGTTTTGCAAAAATTAAAAAGAATACTCTTATTTTCACTTTGGCATCATATTGTTGTTCAATCTTATGTTTGACATAGTTGTTCTTATTTTGAAGATTGTTTAATTCTTGATTCCTCCTTATCTCCTTATTGCATAACTTGTCGTACTATCTTTCACATAGGAGAAAATTATTTGTGTATTGCTCTTTCATAAAATTTTATTATATATTCAACTTGAGGGAGTAATATAATGAATTAATATAGGGAGAATCGTATTTCAAAGGGATAGATTGGTTTGTATGAGATATCTAGTTTGAAAATTGTTTTTATCTTTTTAATGATTTCAAAAAGGGAAGAAGAATGTTGATTTATGAATATGAGGATAAAAAGATTCATTTATGAGTGTGCATATTTTAAAGGGAAGAACTTTATTTAGCACACATTCTTTAATTTTCTCATAATATACTAGTTAAAAAAGGGGGAGCAAGTCTCTTTTACTTTCTCAAGCATATTTTGAGATTGAGCTTAAAATATGGTAAGGATTAAGTAAACTTATCAAATTTTATATTTTTATATCCTTATTACATATTTTCTTTTATTTCAAAAATCAATGTTTATCATCATCAAAAAGGGGGAGATTGTTGAGAAATTAAGATTTCAATCTTACTCACTCTTATTTTGAAGATAACAAACATTCGATTTAGTACTAATGATTTAACTTGAGTGTGTAGTGAAATAGTTTTAAAAGTTATAATTCAAGTTGATTAAGGAATCAAGCTTGAAGATTGATGCATATTAGAATTATTAGAATAAATCTTGAAGATGGACAATCAAGATACAAGACCATGCTTAGATAGGGTATATTCACATTTAGTCTTGTATTTGATTTAATTTATTGCACGTAAATTCTCTTTGCATTGGTCATACTTTCAAAAGAGTTTTCAAACTATCTTAAGCTTAAAATGGTTATTTTATTATAGAAGTTTGAAAATAGAAAATAATAATTTTGAATACGCAAAATATTCTTTGAGACACGATTTCTTGAGTTTAAATAAGTCATATATATATTTGAAATTATGATTATTTGAAATAGGCTAAAAAGATATTTTCTATTTGCAAACTAGAATATGTTTTAGTATGAACACTTTCTAAATTATTGTTAAATATCTTTGTGAAACTAAAACAAGTCTGCAATAGCCAAAATACTCTTTTCAAATTGATTTCCAATGTTTTCAAAGTATTTAAAACAAGTTTAGAAGTCAGTTTTTGAAAAACGCCAAAAGCTATCAAAATCTGAGAAATGGCCAAATGCTGAAATGGCTAAAATAAGCAAGCTTTTCGGTATACCGAAAATTGCAGCAAAAAAAATATATCCGTTAAAATTCGACCGTTGAAAAAGCACTATTAACGACTAGTATTTTCAGTCGACCGAAAATACACTTTTAGTCTACCGAAAATAGCAAAAAGTATATCTAACGGTTATAAACGGCCAGTTTTCATTCAAGCTTATAAATGAAGCTATTTTAACACTTGAAAAAGACTTTGCATAAACTTAAATTGTTATCTAACTACTTTCAAAGTACAAAAGCCTATTTTTATATTGAATTAACTTTTAAATCATATTGAGCCAATCTTAGAGCATCTATTTTGCATTGTTCTTAAATCTCCTAAGCCAAAATTGTATTTATTACTTTTGAGAGGAGAGTTTGTGAGTGTGTTCACTCTTATTATTAAGTGAGATTAAGTCTAAACAACCCGAGTATAGGTGAGGTTATCACTGAAGTCAAAACAACCCATGAGTTGGTAAGATTGGCACTATTGTCTAAATAATCCGTGTAGGTGAGCATTAGTACCGGAATCAAAACAATCCAAGGTTAGGTGTGATAGAGCCGGAGTTAATACTATTGTAAAGGCGTGAGTGAGCCTAAGAAGAATTCACTTTGTAAAAGGGTCGGTCAAGTTCATAATCTTGATCCGATAGTGAAAAGCTCAAAGCAAGTTGCCAAGAGTCGAGAACGTAGGCAAATCGTCGTATTTGTCAAATCTCATAAAATCCGAGTTTGCATTTTCTCTATCCTTACACTCTTTACTTTATTGCAAACTATTTGATTGTATATTTGATATTTATTGTGCTTAATATACTTGATATTATTGTTATATCCTTACTATTACTATTTACTTAGATTCAAAGTTTCAAAATAGTGGTCTATAGTTTTACATAGTTGAAAAATTTCTTAAAAAATTTTAAAACCCAATTCACCCCCCTATTGGGTAGTCAATCTTAGGCTAACAGAATCTTTCCTTATGTTCACTTAGCATTGATCATATTTTCTCACCCATCTCCCTTATGATAAGCTTTTGTAATGCTCCCATCTAGATCTATGTATGAAACTTAGATATGAAATTGTGTGAAACTTAGATATGAAATTGTGTGCCACCTATAATATAATCAAACTGTGAAATGAGGGAGAAGAGGATGAGATTTAATAATTCTTGAATTGCCAACTTAGCTTAGAAATCTCACTTTGTTGTATATACTAAGCCTCAATTGATGGGGAAGGAGGAGAGGCTTCACGACAAAGAAGAAAGTACGAGAAAGTAAAGACGATATTACCTTACAAAGGGTTAAACACTTAAAAAAAATATTTAAACCTTTTTTTTCACCCTATTTAAAGAGTCATAGATATAGGCATGTCAATTCATGTTACTGTGTCATGGCTAGGTCGCATATGATTACGACACGATAGAGTCGCATATGATTATAACACGATATAATAACACTTCCACTCAAACAGTACAAATTAATAATTATTTTGAAATCTTAAATCCAAATATAATACGACACATGTAATCTATTTAGTAAATATATCTATCTAATTATAACATATTTGACATGATTATATAATTTTATATTAACATTACTACTCAAATTTAACTTGATTATTATTAATTAAGTCAAATATAGACACACGAAAATATTTGTAAGGGTTATAAAAAAAAAAAAAAAAAAAAAAAAAAAAAAAAAAAAAAAAACCCTAAAGTACAGTCGTTCTGCAAATTTAATCATATTTTTTGGCTTGTGCAAAATTATACCTTTACATTTCAAATCTCTGCAAATTTTTACTTTCGGTATATAAATTGACTAACAAATTTATAACTAACAGAGAATATGAATTAATAATATCTTATTTTTACTGACTAACATAAATAATCTATTGAAAATAACTTGAAACAGTTAGCATAAATCACTCAATTTGTATAAAAGGTACAAAATTACAGATATATAAAATGTAGAGGTATGATTTCGCACAAGCCAAAAAATAAGGTTAAAATTGCTAAAGGCTATTCTTCTGAGTATTTTTTTACAATTATTCCTAAAAGATTATTAGCAGAAGCGGACTTTTTTCAGGTAAATTACATAAATTGGCTTACTTTTCGTTATATTTAGAGTCATCATTATTCCACACAACTCAAAAACCAATAGGAAATAAAAGGGTTTTAATGATAAATTTATGTGTTATTTTCGTATTGACATACATGAAAATTAATAATAAATAAGTCGATTTCGGGTCAATCTACTTTTATGAAAATGACTCATGTAACACGCTTAATTAAAATGATTAACTGTAAAAAAAAATTAAATTCTGCAATTAAAACTTTGTGTTCTGGTTTCTGGAAATATATATATATATCTATATTTTGAAATTCAAAAAATTTCTACCACCAGTTCACATTTTGATAAATTTATTTCCAAACAATTGTGAATCCAAACCCGAATTATGTTATTCTTGTTTTCAAACCGTTAAAATATTTAAAAAAATATATTATACAAATATAAACTGGGCAAAATATGAACAAATGATACTAATTTCTGAAATTTCAAAATAAGGAGATTTTTTTTTTCCGAAAACGAAAACTTAGGCTATGTTTGGTAGAGAGGAAAGAAAGTAGGAGGGAAGGAAAAATTAGGAGGGAAAGAAAATGTGTAGGATGGAAAGGAAAGTGTCTTTCCTCCATTGTTGTTTGGTATGTAGAAAGGAAAGAAAACTAGTACATTTTAAAATTACTATTTTGCCCTTTTTATTAAAATTTTAAAAGTAGTATACAAGGTTAATTTGGTAAATTCACTACAGAACATGAATAAAAAAATTTTCCTTCCTCTTTTCTCTCCATTTTTGGGAGGAAAAAATTTGAGTGGACCCCACCACTTTTTTCTCTTCCCTTTTCCCTCCCCTTTTCTCTTCCCTTCCCTTTTCCCTTCTACCAAACAACCCAAATTTTTATTTCCCTCCACTTTTCCATCAAAACTTTTCTTTCCTCTTCCTTTTCCTTCTTACCAAACATAGAAATTACAGAGGTTTTTTTTTTTTGTTTTTTCCCCCCTTTTGCAGTTGACTCATTCAGAAATGATTTGTTTTACTTCGGTAGGAGTTGCCCGCATCCTGCTGGCAGGACACAAATGGATGGAACTGTATGAAAGTGTGTGAAGCATATTTTTCTTTTCTTTTCTTTTTTTCTTTTTTTTTTTTTTGGGAAAGTTAAAAAAAGAAATGAAAATGAAAAAGAGAAAAAGGTAATGGAAGCATATTATATATTCTGATTCTAGGTGTTTGGTGACTCTCACTAGTCTGACCTTAGCTTAGTTTAGTTAAATAGTTACAGATTAATGATAATCTTTGACAGTTTGACCCTCAAAACAAATAACAAAATCCAGAATGAACTCTGCAACTCAAGACGCTTCCCACCTCCTCTCTGCTCACAACATCGGGGACCTCCTCGATTCCGTCGACGCTTTTCTCTTCGACTGCGATGGTCCTCTCTCTCATATATACCATATATATATATATACACATATATATAATAATAAAATAAAAACATTGCCATATTCACCATACTTTATTTATTTTTATTTTACTTTTACGATACCGATTGTGATTTAATATATATAGTTTGAAATTAATATAAAATAATCAGGTGTCATCTGGAAGGGCGATTCCCTCATCGATGGCGTCCCACAGACACTTGAGTGGCTTCGATCAAAGGCAAGCAAAGCAATCCTTTCTCTTCTTCATTTTTATTCTCTTTATTTTTATGTAATATTTGGGTTTTTTATAATTAAATCATAATATATATATATATATAGGGAAAGAAGCTGGTGTTTGTTACCAACAATTCCACAAAATCAAGAAGCCAATATGCCAAAAAGTTCCAATCCCTTGGCATTTCAGTAACTCAGGTTTTTCTTTTTTTTCTTTTTTTTTTATTATTAGATTAGAAATGAAAAATGTCCAAACCCAATTCAAAATATTTCAAATAGAGTTCCTAATTTCAAATTTTAGAATGTTTGTTTTTGTATTGTAGGATGAGATTTTCTCTTCCTCATTTGCGGCCGCCATGTTCTTGAAGGTCCATAATTTTCCCCTTGATAAGAAGGTTAGTTTTTTGTTTCACAATTTTACTCTTGTTACGTGGTTTATGATTTTATGGCTTTATTTATTTGTTTATTTTTAATAGGGATAAGATTCGAGCTTATAATCCCCCGCAACAATTTAAGAAATTGCTGTTACATACACCAAAGAAATTTTATCAAAAATGTTTTGTGTTAGCACTGAACTGAGTCGAAAGCTATCTCCTTTAACGTGTTAAAAGAATCATTGAAATCATTGTAGAGACATTTTGATCCTTCTTAGTCCACGAAAAGATATTTTTAAGAGAAACATTGAAAACTTAAAAGGGATATTTTTTCCAATATAAGGGTATGAATAATATATGATGGAGGATATTTAATAAAATTTTTCTTACCACTAGGTGCAATCTTTTATTTTTTTCACTCTAAAAAGCATGGAATATTGAAAATGTGGTATGAATGTTAAGCTTATCCAAATTGATATTGTAGAATGCTTTTTAACCACCCTTTGTTTACAGGTTTATGTTATAGGCGGGGAAGGGATATTAGAAGAGCTGCAACTAGCTGGATATACAGGTCTTGGTGGCCCTGTAAGTTCATCATTCTCACCTTTGTAGAATGATAAATTATTAGCTCATTTTCAGAGTATAAGTCTGCAGCTTGGAAATGTCACGGCCTTGTTCAATCTTTGAATTACTATTATTCTCGGTCACATGATTTTCCCTGCAGTATGTGTTGTTATCTGGCTCATGGGGTCCCTTGTAACGACTAACAACTTATGAGTGGACAATTAAAAAAAAAAAAAAGAAAATTGTTTCTGGGGTGTTACTTGTTATCTTTTCATTGTTTTACAAATTCATCAGATTATGACAATCAAGTTGCTTTTGCCTCACTTTATCCTGTTGTAAACGCCTTTCAGAAGCTTTAATATTAGAAGTAATGGAAACGATTGTATTTGCAGGAAGATGGCAAAAAGACGGCAGAACTAAAGCCAGATTGTCTCTTTGAAAACGATAAGAGTGTAATGTAGCATTCTCACTATTATTTTTCTTGAGTTGTATAGTTGTTCCTTCTGCTAGCAATTAGGAATGTGCAATTCGGATTTCCAGGTTGGAGCAGTCGTGGTTGGTTTAGACCCAAATATTAACTATTACAAGCTTCAGTAAGAGTTACTTTTCTTCCTTTCTGAAATGATATCAGTTATGTTTATATTTTCTAACTATCTGATTGCCTTTAGTAGTTTCAATACTAGATGTACAACTTGTCCTGTACTGATTAATGTGTTTATAATGGTCAACTGGGAGATATGGAACTCTATGCATACGTGAGAATCCAGGATGCTTGTTCATTGCCACCAACCGAGATGCAGTAGGGCATATGACTAATTTACAAGAATGGCCTGGTTATTTCTTTATTTCCAACCTTTTATTTAGAGAACATTTTGCAAACTAATGCAGTTTTTTTCACAGTTTAGTTTTGGGTTTTAGGTGCCGGGTGCATGGTTGCAGCCATATGTGGATCGACTCAGAAGGAGCCTATTGTAGTTGGAAAACCGTCAACTTTCATGATGGACTTTTTACTAAAAAGGTAGGCATGTCTTATGAAACGTTCTCATGTCATGACAAGTGATATGAACTTAGCGTGGTACTCAAAATCTCACATTCTCACATTTTCCCGATGCCCTTTTACTTGCTAAAGCAGAAACTTGAAATTATAGATACACAATTTCCTTTTGGTCTTTTGTTATGGGAATATGCACCAAACCACTTCGGCAACTCATTCTATTTCCTTTTTGCAGATTTAACATAAGTTGCTCCAGAATGTGTATGGTCGGTGATAGATTGGACACTGACATTTTGTTTGGACAGAATGCTGGCTGTAGAACTCTCCTTGTTCTCACAGGTAGAACTCTTTGTATTGCAATTTCCACGTTACTATGACCATGAGGAGTTGGTATTCGTCACTGAGTTTCCTGGTGCTTGTTTTTTCATAACAGGTGTTACAACTCTGCCCGCTTTTCAAGATCCTTCAAATACGATCCAACCAGATTACTATACAAGCAAGGTATCCGACATTTTTGAGTTGATGGGACCATAATCTATTGATGGGTATTCGAACATTCTTCGGGCCAACATTGCCTGTCTTCAGAAACTTTCGACTCTTTGTCCATTAAAGAATATTTGATTTATGTTGTACGGCATGTCAGAATTTTGCTGTACCCATGCTAACTAAACAATATGATATTTCAATAAAGAGTACTCATATTGTTGTACAATATGAACTTTCATAATTGAGGACTAGAATTGTGTCGATAAATATTAGTTTATTTTTTAATTTCTTGATTTCTCACGCTGAAATCTCTTGATGAAGCATTGGAATGGCAAAATTAATCTGCATAGGGTTATTTGCCACCAAAAAAAAAAAGTTACTCTGAAGTATAATTTTTCTGCAATTTTCATTATATTTTTTGGCTTGTGTAAAATTATACATATAAATTTCAAATTTTTGCAAATTTATACATTTTGCATATAAATTGACTAACAAATTTCTCACTTAACACGGAATTTGAATTGAGAATTTCTTATTTCTGCTGATTAACAGAAAAGATCTATTAAAAGGAACTTAAAACAGTTAGTACAAATCACTCAATTTGTATACAAATAGTATAAATTTACAGAGAGCTTGAGATTTGAAATATGAACATATAATTTTGCACAAATCAAAATATAAGGTTATTTTGGCTTGAGATTTGAAATATGAACATAAAAATATATAGAGTTAAAATTACAGAAAGATCGTACTTCCAATTTTTTTTTTTTTTCAGTCATTCTTAATAAAAAATATAAAACGACTAGGATTATGTTTATTAATTTGTAATAGACCACAAATAAAAAATATGAAAAGATTAAAAGCATGTTTACTAATTTATAATAGACCACAAAAACAATGAATATTAAAAAGTGTTTCCGTTTTCCGTCCATTCTCGTGTCTATTTACTCATCTGGGTAAAAATTTGGCGATTATTTTAACATAATTTGTTAAATCGGAGAGGAATGCATTTTGCATTGGCCGGCCAATCAGCAATCCCTTTGAAAGTTCAACAAACCCAAATCTATCGATACCAGAGTATGATGTAAATATGTTCCAACTATGACAAAGACAGTAGTAGAGTGTAGAGATTTTTGAAAGAGAAACCTTGAATGGTTGCCCACTTTCCATTATACATCTAAAATTCATGGGACAGAATAGAAAAATGCTTGTTTTCTTTACAAGAAAAATATATATATATTTGCTCTGTAATTCCTAAAATATTCTTCTCACACAATCTAAGCTTAAAATCTACAATCATGCTCTTTTCTCCATCTATATATAATAAAATAGAAATATATATGTTTGCATATATTGCATATGGATTCCTAATTTCCTATATACCATAAAAGCTTTGCTTTGAAGAAAAAAAAAAAAGAAAAGAAAAGGGTGGGATCAAGTGAAAACAGGGCAGCCTTCAACTTTGATTCCCGGAGCGGTGGGGCAACTAGCGAGAGGGCAGTGATCGTCCACATCGAGACCCCACCACTTCATTCCATTGATGTCCTTAAACTGCAGCGTGAAGTAGCAGAGAATCGCCATGAAAGCCACTCCCGCGTCGAGCCCAGCTGACAGGATATAGTTGTGACGGACCCACCACCCTTTGAATCTCCGGTACACCACGAAGTTGAAGAACAGCCCCACGGCCCCCCAGCAGACGTAGTTGACGGCCTTCGCCGCCGGCATTGCCCCGGCGCCGCTCAGGATAACGGGCACGTGAATCAGGGACCAGATCCTCTGGTGGGGGAAGGCCCTCGAGAGGAGCCACGCCGGCACCGGAGCCAGGAGCCCGACGAGGAAGAAGTAGTTCATCTTCGAGTACAGGCCCAATGGGCCGAACATCCGGCGTGGCCCCACCAGGCCCCAAATTATGGAGGCGTTGTAGAAGACGTCGTCGCCTGGACACGTCCATGGGCTCCCCTTGGGGAGTTTCGAGGGTTGGCAGATGTCCTCTACTGATGTCAGCAGCCACCATCCTGTGCCGAAGTAGACTGAGGAGGCTACTAATGTTCCCGCTAGCTTCATTGAGAGTAGTACGTATTATAACAATGGTTAGTGCCAGTATTATCGTTTGGCCATATTTACTGATCCGTGATACGAGCATGTTTATTAATCCGTGATAGACTGTAACGAGAATAAAAGAGATGTTTCTCTATTCATCTGTTTACGTGTTTAGGAAACAAATTTTGATGAATTCGTTATGTTAGTGACAACAAAAGAGTAACTCAATTTTCGATTCATTTTTATTTTTTCGTCTTTCTTTTTATGGTTCTTTATATTATGAATAGAATAGATAAACATGCCGTAAGTTCATTTCCCTACGTGGGTTTTTCTTTGGGGGTCGAATAGAATATGTTTACCTGAACAATGAACATGGATTTGGGAGGAATCTTCATGTAGTGTCCCAACTTGAAGTCCGCAAGGAACATTATGGCTTGTGACGCGCTTACGTAACCATAGGTCTTAAATGCAACATTTGCCAGGGGTTTCCCTGGATATATATAACCGATGACGAGTTCAGTGATGACATTTAGTCCTGGTTGCTGCACAGTAATTTTGCAGTATGATTTACTAAAACTAGCGTAATTAGGAATAAAAGAAGTAACTATTTCTCATTGTCCCAGTACTATATATACATATATGTATACCAGATTTGTAGTAGCTGTGATGACCCCAATTGGGAGAGTGAAAAGCAGGGCCATCCCAATTGCTAGAAGGACACCCCAGTAAGGGAGCTGCAATTGTCTACCAAAGCCCTCACAGGCAAGCAAGGCAAGTGCAAGAACCACCATTAAGAGTGAGTAAAACCACCAGTCTGGTACAGCCTCATAGTTCTTCTTCATTAGTCTGGTATGGACATCTCCAAACTTGTCTCTGAATGTTGCTTTTGTTTGTTGCCAAATTACTCTGCGTTTAGAAGATGAAGCCCAATTAGAAAAACCCAAAAACAAAAAACCAAAAAAAGCAGAGCTTTTTATATTTTCCTGACTAGGAAACTTCTAAGGCCAATGAGAAAAACCCAATAACAATATGTCAAAAGGAGATGTTTTTATCGTTTTCTAATTGCTCTCTAGTAAAGTGTCTACTATCTAGTACTGAAGCATGTATTTAAAAATATCACGAAAGGGTGAAAAAAATATGTGTACCTTCCATGGAAGAGAGCAACATGAGATAGTGTTGCGGCCAATGTTGCAAAGCTTAGACCGTAAGCGTATGCAAAGATGATGCTGAGACTAGGTTTGCTATAGTTATCATATCCTAGCTTATTAAATTGGAAGCTAGTCTCATTCAGAACTAGTGAAATATTATACTCTTGCCCGTTGGAATCGAACACGTGTGATGAGATAATGGGAAATTTCTTGGCCTCATAAGAGTTAGTCCAGTAAGCAATTGGGATTAATATGTAGACAATTATGCAGAAACCAACCATGATGTTAACAACAGCAAATCCGGGGGTGGCTAAGGGAGATCCTAAGAAGCCGGCCACAGTTGACCAATCAAGAGCAAATGAGCCTACACCGAGGCCACGGAGGCCAGAGCCAATCTGCTGGGCTGTGACTGAATCCTTCCATATCCAACAGACAAAAGAGAGAGCTGTTATCGATGGAAACAGATAGTTGGGTACAATATAGTATGCAAAGCTTGACACAAGGACGATTATGAAAAACTGCAGCCTTGTTAAGCCTCCTTTAGGCCTTTTCTCTACTTCATGTAATGCCCTACCAGAAGAAAAGAAGTTGTCATGAGTGGGGAATTAATTAAATGAACTAAGAGACATATACAGATACATATCCTACGGTGCACCTGAAGAGGGAGACTTGAACCAAGTTGGAAGGCCACCACATGTGGGGTGAGTCAACAAGAAACTTCCTGAAAATCCCTGCCCAGCCATACCCTAACATCTGAGCATTCCATCAAGATAAGTTATATATTTGCATGAAGGTTTTGCTAGGACCAAGTTCTCTCATTTATTTAGGATGTCACAGAAACGAGTATTGGTTTATTTCTGTTATATTACAAGACATTCTTTTAAGTTTATTGTCATAAAGGGAAACTTAATATGGTAACTAATTGCTCTTTAATTCGGTGTATCCCACCTGGGTACTTAGTGTTAACAATATAGCTGCAAGAGGATGAATGTCCCGGATATAGAAGGCCTTGACGATGGTAATGATATTCACAGCATAAACAGAGTTTGAACCTGAATTGGCAAATATTGTGATCAGAACATGCTCTTTCAAGTTAAAGGGTCCTGGATTCAGCGAAAACGACCAATTCGTTGCACGTATCCTAATCGATTTTCTTGGAAGTTTTGCTGCCATAAGCATTCCAATTGGAAGAACCAAAATTTGAGCCGAAACAGATGATATGTAGAGAGCATTCTGGCGGTAACCAAAGAACTGGTTGAGGAATGCCAAGACGGCACAAGAGACAATCCCCAGAACCCATGTTCGAAATGTCAGGCACGGCAATGACGGATCGTCTGTGATCGGAACCGTTAGCCGGACTTGCTCGATCGGAGAATCATTCACCTCATCATGATCTGCATGAAGGTAAAACTCTTTCAGTGTACCAAAAGTTTGACTTTGATATACAAACACTTGTTTCTGTTCACAGATTACGAGTTCAAATGTATGTAGTCTTGGCAATTAAGCAAAGCAATATGAAGAGTAGCTAAAGTAAAAGAAAACTTACCAAAACTTTGAGGTATTGGATCATGATCATGATTAGGATTCTTGTTCTGATATGACGTCAGAGGGAGTACCCCATTAGAATCTGAATTCTCCATAGCTGTTGGACTGTCTCAAAAATTATGAATCAGGGAGAAGCTATTATAATACTAGCCAAGCTGCAGCCTAGGATTACTCCAAAAACGTACGGCCACATCCAATAATGTAAAATTACATGTCATCACTCGTCTTGTCATTTTCGACATCTCTTAGTCTTGTCGTTTTTGCTACTATAAATTGGATTATCAGTTTAACGCTACCAATCTAAAAAGTCCAACGTAAGAATCTTAGAACGGTTCTTGAAGAGAGTAAGGGATGCAATGGGGCAAGATTCTTTATTATATCCATATGTATATGTATGTATACATACACACGAGGCATAAGAAGTTAAACCTCAAAGCTCATAACCTGTAAAATTGCTGACCTAAACGTAAATACATGTAACATGTTGTAGAAACTCTTGTCACATACGACAGCAGTAGTCTGTGCGTTTAATGACATATATCTATATATATACAAACATAAAATTTGCATTCTTTTATGTAAATAATTTATTGGGGTCAAGTAAAGTGCATTAAACTCGTCTGGTGTGAACAAATAAATGAAACCCATATTTCATCGATTTTGTGCAGTGGTAACTTCAAGGAGGGCTTTACCCAAAGCAGATAAGAATATAGAGGTCCAATCGAGAACGTGCATTATAGTCATGACACAATAATGATCAAAATCAAAGCGCATTTAATCGCTTTTACTTCTGTACCATCATCGATAGCTGCCATCAACTAGAATCTGGCCTGTCACGTCAGCTAATCAATAATCAACTTGCAATAGTAATTGATGCCACTAAGTAAATCGAGCGAGTGTTAATTTTACTTGTCGGTTGAAAATTTTTGTGATTTTGTTTCTTACTCCTCTGGATTTTTTCATGTATAGTTGTAAAGTCCAAAATATACATACATATGCAATTTAACACGTGCAATTTAAGATAGAAGAAACTATTATATATTAGGCATATAAGCGAGGCAGGACGGGCTAGTTTTCTAATTCTTACTCTCATTCTCATCATCATTTCTTCATCTCATCTTCGCATTATTACTTGTTATTTAGTGCTGAGACAGTTTCAAGAAATCTCCATTGGGATAATTAATAGGACAAATTACCCTTTTATTCTCTCATTTTTGCAAGTGTTACATTTAGGAGAGAGAATTGATTTTGGCATATACTTCTTCACCACTAATATGCTGGGCTTTTTTTTTTTTTTTCCCCGTCATTTGCATGCATCTTCATTTAACTCTTATGATATATCTTCTATTGCTTCCTTAAATTCAAGAACAATTGATATTTATACAGTCTTAGATGCTTTTTTTAAGGACAAAATGAGACTTTTCACCAATTTTAGGAGAAAATGTGCCAAAAGTCAATTATCTTAAAAATAAATTATAACTCATGGCAAAAATCAAAAAAGAACAGGGTAATTTGTCCTACTTATAATAAGTTTCATGTCCCGAACTATATATCACCTCATTTAATATAAACCACTTAAATAAGCCAACTACTATTGAGTCTGAATTAGTTTATTGAAAAACCACACTTTTACTAAAAGATACTTTGACACTACATCTCAAAATATTTTATTTAATGCATAAACAGTATGAGTTCATGATGAGTGTGTTATGTAACCTCAATCCTACTCAATTCACCCTTCAGAAGTAGGGATTTTCTATCTTATACTGAGAACCGTTTATATATATCTGCGAAAAACTCTTTCAGTAGAATTGAATTAATGTGGTGCTCATTTTATTATCAGGTCAAACTGACATCCCATCATCACAATAAGATATATATATAACGACTACTAAGGAAATTTCAAAAGGAACAATAATAGTTACACTACGACATTTAATTCGTATTTTAAGTGGCATGTAAGCTAACAATTATATATCAAAGAAATTAATGATCACGCAAATATGTTTAGTTATCCATCACGAAGTTAATGCTGGTCCGACTCTACAAATTAAGTGGCTTTCAGAATCGAATTGAATAACAGACAAGAAACATTTGTTTGGTGCTTGCGTACATGATGAGCTTACGACTCCATACTTGAACATTTTCCAATGATATATACATTTTCAAATGATATATATATACTAGTCGTTATACCGCGCTTTGCGCGAGTTGTATTAATATTGCATACATTAAGCCTAATTTATAGTTAAATTCAATGTCTTTCAACATTAAAAATTATATTTATCTCTATATTTATTTTGATGAGACGAATGTAGCACAACCATTTGTTCGATGAATTAAATTTATTATAAGTTATCATTAATGTTAAATTAAATATAATATCATATAATACATGTATATATTACAACCAATCATAGTAAAGAAAAATAATGATAGGACCAATCATATCATGAAAAAATTAGGATTTTTCTAAAAATT
>JXTC01000085.1:678702-832967 GCA_002914845.1 Trema orientale | reverse complement strand
ATAAGACCAATCATATCATGAAAAAATTAGGATTTTTCTAAAAATTTTAAAATAAAATAGTGATCAAGGAAGCTATTAGAGTTTTGAGCTTCAGGTTTAATATATATATAGATATATATATATATAGATTTTAAAAAATAATTAAACATAACATAGTTTATTTTTGGAAACATCAAGCGTAAAGGAGTTTGAATATAATTATTATTTGAATATAATTATTATTAAAATTTTATAGATTCAATGTATTACTATAAATATAGATATATAAATAGTATATGTAGGTTCAATATATTTTTTTTTTAAAGGAAAGAAATATTAAACGTAACAAAGTTGTAATTATTAAATAAAGAACCAATCATTATTATTAAGTTATATTTTATAATCTATATATTACGACCAATCGTAGCAAAGAAAAATAATAATAGAACCAATCATATCATGAAAAAATTAGGAATTTTCTAAAAATTTTAAAAATAGAATGGTGATCAAAGAAGCTATCAGAATTTTTAGCTTCAGGCACCTTTAAAGATAATAATTTACTATAAATTACTATATCTATATATATATAGGTTCAATGTATTATATTTTAAAAAATAATTAAACATAACATAGTTTGTTTTTGGAAACATCAAGCGTAAAGGAGTTTGAATATAATTATTATTTGAATATAATTATTATTAAAATTTTATAGATTCAACGTATGACTATAAATATAGATATATAAATAGTATATGTAGGTTCAATGTATTTTTTTTAAAAGAAAAGAAATATTAAACGTAACAAAGTTGTAATTATTAAATAAAGAACAAAAATTAGGAATTTTCTAAAAATTTTAAAAATAGAATGGTGATCAAAGAAACTATCAGAGTTTTTAGCTTCAGGCTTAATATATATATATAAATAGGCACCAATCTAGTAGGTATTTTTTTTTTCACTTACGTATTATTTTAGTCAATAAAAATTTATTATGCATATTCTTTTTATTATAAAAAATAGGGCGCGTCTACAATAGGGGCGCCCCTACGTAGGGCCCTGTTTATTCACCGTTGGATGGGAATCTGTATATAAATAGATTCTCTACAGATTCCCGTTATTCCCCACAGATTCCCATCCAACGATAATTAAGGCATGACCCTATGTAGGGACGCCCCTACCGTAGCCATCCCCTAAAAAATAAGAGAGAGAAATAACATTAATAATGCACACCTTTTCATACACCTCATTATAACCGTTACATCATATTAGATGATGATCCAACGGCTAAAAAAATAAAATACCTACACGTAAGTAAAAAAAAATACCTACTAGATTGGCAACCATATATATATGCGCGATTGCGCGCTATTAATTCTCAGTCCAAATTCAAGAAAAAAATTCTCAGTCCAAACGATTCATTTAATGGTTTAAGCGGCAAAATTAATAAGGCAGTTGAAGATACACAATCATTTTGATTAAGACACAGCTGTACTAGCATCTCAATTCTAAACTATGACAAAATCTTACTTCACTCTTTAGTAATGTACTATGGTATGTGTTTTTTCTTTTCGTTATCATTAGGTTTTTTTTTTTTTTTTGTCACACAACTTATAGGTCTAGTCTGGTATTTTTTTATTTATTTTACTTTCTTCTTCTTTTTTTTTTTAAATAATCAGACCAAAAGCAGGTTTACCAAACATCAGATTATACGTATCCAAAATTATCTCAACATCATCCGATCGACCAAAAACAGGTTTATCATCCGAAATTATCTCAATAGGACCAAATTGACCATATATACCCTAGTTCACTAATTATAGCACTATAAAGAAATAGAGGCGCAATCAAATTGTTTAGTATAAGAATAAAGGCAACTTGTGTAGTAAAAAATCCTAGGAAATAGATGAAGGCAACTTGTGTTAGTAAGAATAAATATCTATATACATCTATAGAGAATTCTTTTTAAACAATTTTGAATATTGAATATTCTAGATCTGTTCATAAGCATCCTTACTAGAGAATTTTCCAATATAGATCAAAATAGGGAATTCTGGGCTATAAACAGAAGAAGACTCTATATAGGTTAAGGTATAACACGGTTACAAATTAAATAATAAAAAATAAGAATTCCAAATGAATTTTTGTTCCAATAATTGGAGACTGTCAAAAAGTTGAAGCATCATAGATATCGCCTCTCTTTCTATTACTTTATTTTTATTGTTGTTACTTGTTATTATTAAGAGACAACACAGACGGCCTTTCGTGCCAAATTTTTAATAATTCTACGTATACGATGAATTATCGTGAAAGGAAATATTGATTCATACTTATATCATTATATTCCCTATTTGCCATTTTGCTGTCTTGTAATAAAAGTATTTTAATTTCCTGCATATTTCTAAAGCTAGCAGTGGCAGAAGAACTATACATATAATCTTCGATTAATCTATAATCTTGTATACTCTTTCCGTCCATATATACATAATACATATATATATAGGTCACTAATCCAGTAGGTTTTTTTTTTTTTTACCTATACATAAGTATCATTTTGGCCAATGAAAATTTTTCTTGCACATTTTTTTATATTAAAAAGTAAGAGAGAAATGACATTAATGATGCACATTTTTTCATATACTTTCATTATAGCCGTTGGATCATCATCTATTAATGATGCATATTTTTTCATGCACTTTCATTATATTCATTATAGCCGTTGGATCATCATCTATTAATGATTCATATTTTTTCATGCACTTTCATTATAGCCGTTGGATCACCATTAGATGATGATCCAACAGCTAAAAAAAATACTTATACATAGATAAAAAAAGAGATTGACAACCATATATATATATATGGGACACGGATGATATCCCGCTAGGTAAAAAAAGGGATTAGTCATGTTCTTAATCTTAACCGTTAAAACTTGTTAACCCAAAATCCGATGATCAAAATGATTTGCACACAACAAGTGCATGTGCAGAATTTGACAAACTAGGTTATAGGAGCATTGGATAGGAGAAGAAAAGGAAAAGCGGCAGCAAAAGGTCTTTATACAATATATATGAGTTTTGATTATCACTTAAAAATAAAAATAAAAAACCAAAAAAACAAAAAAAAAAAGGGAGTTTCAATCAGGCCATAACTATTGGGGCTTTTATAGGAGGGCGATAAGATTGTGATGATGATTACGATTGCGCAAGGCGTTGTTATGGTGTTGAGATGAAGGAGAAGACCATCGTCACAATTTTGAGAGTTTCAATTGGGTGTGGTATTAGGGGATGAGAATTGTAGCAGCTCCGTTATTTTGGTACTTGGTTTCTGCTCAACAACAATGAGAAAGAAATATATTATTTCTATTTTAGCCTCACTTTTACAATTAGAAAAAAATAAACTAAATATTCAAAGTATACGGTTGCTGCCAGTATGCGCTCGTGAAAACCTAGGTCATTCCGAGATTTAGGATGATGAGAAAGTGGATAATCTATATAGAGATAATTTGTTGAAGTCCTGTAATTTTTTTTTTTTACTTTTTTTCCAACCTTTGGTTAAGAGCGCATAAGATGGGGAAAAAATGAAGAAGAAGAAGAAAATAAGAGTTATATGGTAGTAAGGATGGATTTGTTTTATCTTTTTCTATATGCTCTGTTCTTTATTTTTCAAAATTATAGATTTAAAGTTTCGCAGTGCTCTGGAAGCGTTGATTGATAAGTGGGCCTCTAATTCTTTTTATTTGGTGAAGGAGCAAATACTTCTATATTTACCAATTTTTCTGATTATCGACTTTTGGTATTTGCAAGTTTTTTGATTAATTGATTTATACAATATGAGTTTTTGAGACTTCTCTATATCCTCTGTAATTCGCCATTTTATAATAGGAATGAATTTTATGTGCTATTAATTATTGTTTTTTTTTATAAATCTATTAATTATTGTTGAGTTGGCAATAATATCTCTTTTTATCCTTAAGTAGGAAATAATATCTTCATTCAGGGTTAAATTTTGTCCACGATGAAAAAATGGAAAAATAAAGACTTGCAGTGTTTTTGCCATGTTTTTTTTTTTTTTAACTAGTTAAAAAACTCTTGTTTTTTTGTGGTGGAGAAATATGGTTAGCTTAATCAGTTTTCTTTGAGTTTGAAGTATCAAATCTTATCTCCATTATTGATTTCTACTTATGAAATCTAAAATTGAATTAAAGCTAATAATTTTATAATTAATTTTGAAAAATATAAATTTTAAGATTTTTCTTATCATACCAAACAAAAAGTTATATTAATTATAATAATTTCCAATCCTGTCAACTCCACTCCAAAAAAATTATTCAAATTAATTAGGTAAATATAAAAATAAATAAATATAAGGTAGAACAAAAGAAGCAAGAAGTACGTCATATTCCTCCACTCTCCCTCACCTATATATTCGTAATTGGTGATGAGATTAGTAATAATAAGTACGTTTATTCTTATCTAAATAAAATACATATGTCGATTTTAGTTATCTTAATACAAGGTTGCATGAATTAGAAGAAAATAGTAGTTTTATTTTTATACTAATATTAAATCTATTTCTATTTTCGTATTAGTTGAGTGATATTTGAATAGACTTGTTATCTTGTATTTCTTTCTCTCTCTTTCGTTCATCCTTTCAGGCGCTACCTTATTAACTACTTTGTTTTTACCATTTTGATAAGGAATTTTCTAGACATTTTAAATAATCTTTGTAATGTTTTTCAGTAAATGATTCACAAAATACAAATCATTAATCTAGTGCAAATTGGATTTGATGAGATTCTAAAAATGAACTATTGATTTAGTTTGATGTGTGATTATATTACTCTAGCATATGTTCATGTATATAAATAAAATAAAAAATAAAAAAAATCAATAGCATGTGTTGCTTAAAAAATCAAAGGAATATAATCTTATGTGACACTTATCAACAGTAGAATGCAATTTCTACAATTGAATTGAATAAAAAGTCAACTTAGTCCTTTTGTTGACTTAATTTCATAATTTCATCTGAAACTAAATAGTTTTTATTTCATAATTTCATCTGAAACTAAATAGTTTTTATAAACTACACACTAATTAGTGTTTTACAATTTCTTTAATATTCAAAGTAATTAGGAAATCAATTTAGTAACTTTATTACATAATTTCATAGTTTCTTCTCCATTGAATATTTATTCTAAATTAAGATTATTCCTAACGATAACACTTGGTATTATGCAATTTTTCAAATTAAAATGAATAAGAAGTGAATTTAGTCCTTTTTCTTGACTTAGTTTTATAGTTTCACCTCTGATTAAATTTTTTTTTCTAAATTAGGACTATTATTATGTAACAATAGTAGTTGATTATGTAATTTCTCTATGTTGGGATATTTGCCCTAAAAAGTAGATTTCTAATTTTATCCTTTAGTGTAAACAACTTTCTCTTATGTGCAATTATGATATTTGCTAGATTAAACTGTCTTTGTTGAATAGTTTATTTATCTGAAAAAGATTCTATGACTTTATTTGTATATAAAGAAACAAACATGATTAAGTGTTAATTATGGGGAGACTTGTTTCTTTATCTAAGTCTAAATGAATTAGTTCACAATCTGTAAATAAAGATGGAATATTTTATTTACTAAAGATTGTAGTGTTTGTCTATCTCAACGGGAATGATGTATCTCAAATCATTGAAGTGTCTGACTTCTGATAGAAATACTATTACAATATAAATAAGTTATGTGTATAGAACTGGACCACATAATATAAAAAATTAGAGTGCCGCAATTTCTTATATTACCACAAACTAGCTCTTAGCATATAGATTTTAATCCTTGATGTTTGACTGGACTTGCTTTCGTAAATTATAGCCTTTTGATTTGTTAAAAGACTAACCTCTATGAAATTAGAGGTGAACTCTGGCGTATTGGAGGTTATGGCTTATGAATTGATGGGAACACCAAATAGTTAAAGACACTGTATATTAATGCCACTTTAAGGTCTTTCAAGATTTATGGAATAATTAAATCTAAGATCTTAGTATTTACTTTGTGAATTGG
The DNA here is from genome assembly GCA_002914845.1 of Trema orientale. NCBI lineage: Eukaryota > Viridiplantae > Streptophyta > Magnoliopsida > Rosales > Cannabaceae > Trema > Trema orientale. The sequence goes on along the minus strand of JXTC01000085.1, from coordinate 826,931 downwards.
TTGATAATTTTGTCTAAATGACCATTGAGAACAAAATTATCGACAACATTATTACTTGATAGAAAGATGGTAAGTTAAAGGTAAATATGTGTTGAAGGGGTATTACGGTAATTTCACCTATCCAACTATGGCATTGTATAGGGATTCTATATGTGGTATAGAATATACTAGATGGATCGGTTAATCAAGGCTAGTTGATTAAATCTCTATAAAAAGCATGACATCTAATCTAAGAGTGCAGTATTGGGCCTTTAGTGGAGTGTCCCCTTTACTAATAGTATTTATATAAATACCACAATAAGAGTTATTATGTATTTATTATACTATTGGAGCTTAGATTATTTGGATCCTAAGTCTCTTGTCTAACTCAATAAAGCTCATTAATTGGTTGGTGGTATTTGTGAAATTAGTTTCATGAAACTGTATAAAATAATGATTCTACACAGAAGTTGGTATTTTTATAAATAAGTTACATGAGTTGGACATATTTATAAAAATACACCCAAAGCCCAAATTAGAGAATAAGCTGAATCCTAGTTGGACTAGGGTTAGCAATTTTGGGCCCCATATATATAAGATATATGAGAGAAAAAACTGCACAGTAACACTAGGTGTGCTACACGAAAAACAGAGGGAGAGAGAGAGGTGCTCTGAGCCAACTACAGTGACAAAGAGGAGAGAAAAAGTTTCCTGCAATCTCACAATCTCATCTCACATCTTGGTATTCCAAATGATCAAAAAGGTGTTCTTGATCGCTCTCCAACATAGGATTCAACTTGGTGCCCACTCACCTCTTCAACCAAGAGCAAGAACATATACAAGAAGATCTAGGGTTGGAGATTTGATCACTATCAATAAAGAGATCAAGAAGGAGCACGCAACAAGAGGTAAACCCTAATCTCATTTCTCGGGTTTATGTATCTAGATTTGATTTACGTTATACATGATCTTGTATGTGATATATGCATGCTCTATGGTTATGAAAATTATTTTCATGTAAAAAATTTTAAAACCTAAATTCGCTAATTTTTTCGCTGCGCTCATGATATGATCATGTGTTTTTCATAGTATTGCATGCATGTATGTATTTTTCTAAGTGTTAGGCCCAAAAACCAACACTCTAATCAAAATAATTAGCAAGTCAGATTAGTTCTTTTGCCAACTTATTTTCATAATTCACTTCTAGTTGAACTTTTTTCCCCCCCGAAAATTATAACTAATTTTATGTGACACTAATACATACTCTTATGTAATATCTCTAACTAAAGTAATTAGAAAGTCAATTTAGTTACTTTGTTGACTTAGTTTTATAATTTTACATCTAACGAAACATTTTTCAAGATCATGACTAATTTTATGTGATACTAATACATAGTCATATGCAATTTCAATGATCAACATGAAGATAAAGTCAATTTAGTCCCTTTGTTGATTTAACTTCATAATTTCACATCGAATTGAATATTTTTCCTAAGCCAAGTGCCCAAGACTAATCTAATCTTATCTGACACTAATAATACTTGGTATTATGCAATTTATCTAATCAAGACATCTCAGCCCATCTCTTCTCTTCATGATTCAAATATCTATACACCCTACAGCCAAATGATTTTATAATAGAGGAGAAGATTCAAATTAAAGATAAATGGTTAAGAGGAAATAACTATACTTAGAGAATATAAAAGAATCACGATTCACTTTCACGGCAATATATAGAGTGAAATTAAATGGTTGACTCTGAAATATAAGGAAAAATATAAAAAACAAAATCCCCAAATGATAATATAAATAGAGAAGACAATTCAAATTAAAATTAGTAATTTAGAATAAGAAAAACAAAAGCTTTAAAAGGAATAAATATCTAGAGTTTCCCTTTTACTCTTACGGCAAATATAAGTATATAGTATAATATTAACTTTAATTGTCAGAAAAAAAGAGGAAAAAAAAAAGAACGAAAAAATATTATTCATGAGGAAAAACTTATATTGTTGCATGTTGTTGGATTTGTAGTTAATTTGATTTTTAAACATGCAATCTGCTAACTAAATCAATCTAATTAGTTATCAAAATTCTATATTCATCTTAATCGAATTTTAACTGGATATTTGTTCTTTCATAATCGATTTGAATTGAATTGGTCGTTTTAATTTTTAAAACTCCAAATTGCTAATTTATTGATGTGTTTAGAATTACATGTAGGCAAATCGACTATGTTTATTATTAAAAGAAAATTATCTCTATCTAAATGGAAAATCTCTACAAATTATAATTTATTTATGTCTTAGTTTAACGTGTGAATATATTACTTAAGATATCTTCGTGAAAATCAGGAATAGGAAAAGTATTATATGTTGCCTAAGAGTCTTTAGTTGTTCTATTGAGTAAGTATAAATTACACAAACGACAAATCATGTAGCATATTACACGAAACATGTGTCTTGTTACCAATATCTTGATGTAAGTTACTAATTTATGTGCTGCGTGTAATTTATTATATTACCTTTACAGAGTATTATTTAATTTACTATTTTGTCATTACTTTAACATGAATAACTATCATTTACACCTAAAAACACACATTCGATCTACTTTTGTTTTCCCGCTTAGCACAGCCAGTAAACAATACCCATGATAACTGGTTAATACTCTACTTTTTCACATATTTGTGGGCCCAACATTATTTTTTTATTTAATATGACGTGAGACTCACTGGCAAGATTTGTATGTGACCAGTCTCTTCTTTTTACTAAACGGGACATCATCCATGGCTTATATACTTATCATCTTGCTTGTTTTTTTCTTCCTTCCTCTTTCCTCCTTCCTCCTATTTTCTCTCTTTTCTGTTTCCTTCTTCTTTTTTTTCCTGAATAAAGAGATTCTATTAAAATGAAAACATTGACACCGCATTAGGGGTGCCTCCCCTAAGTTGCAGGAACTCGAGCACAAGAACAAATGAGTCCATTTGGCTAACCAGTCTGCTAACACGTTAAACTTCTTGGCCTTGTTTGGTACATAAGACTAGGATTGGGATTGAGATTATTTATCCTATACATGCCAATTTGGGATTGGAATAAATAATCCATAACCCCAAAATACTCCTATGTGAGTGAGATAATTTATCCTATTCAAAAGTATGGGATTATTAATCCTACACTCATAAGTAGTGGGACTCATATCTATTCCAAATTTTAAAACTAGTGGATCTCACGTTATAAATACTTTTTATATTTTTTAAAATTTAAATTAATATAAAATAAATTTATTATACATTTTAATAAAAAGTGGGTCTCACATTGTAATAATAATCTTAATCCAATCCAATACTACACCAAACATGAAATAATATTAAATTTATCCAATCCAATCCATTATAATTTAATCCGATGTTATAATCTAATCTCAGTCTTGTGTACCGCACCCCATAGGAGTAAGCACAAAACTAATCTTATTGAAAAGCAAAGCGTGGCAAAGAAAGACACACCAAAGCCTTCTAATTAAGTGGACCTTTTCCATTGGAGAGGGCTTTTACCGCAAGTTCGGCATCAAATTCAACAATATAAGTTTATCCCATCCCAAGTCAAGAGCTGTTCGCATAGCCAGGCTAATTGCTTTGAATTCAGTATCCAAAGCCGACAAGGCATCTTCAGCTTTGTGGTTATTCTCTTTTTAACATTACCTCATAATCAGCGAGACACTCTAGTTATCCTTTGAATCCTTTCATAAGCTAATATTTTAATAAACATGGATTATATGGTAGAATCAAAGGATGTGAAAAGAATATTAGTATTATTGAACCACCAATTAAATTTGCATGTTATTTGGCTCTAATACACAATCTTGATATGATATGGCTCATAATACTAAGCGAATATTATAACAAAAATGAATTATATAATAGGACATGAAAAGAATATTAATGTTTTCGAACCATCATGTTTGCATATAATTTGACCTTACTAAAATTTCTGATACGATATGACATTCAATGCACACGATTAAAAAGTGTCTTCTTATACAAAAACCCCTCAGAAGACAAAAGACAAGTGTGAAATATACCGCGCCAAAAGCTCAAGTCGAATCTTTTAGGAAATTAAAAGAAAAAAGGTTAGGAAAACAAGCTAAAGTCCGATCTTATCATAGAAATGAGTGTGCACATTCCATGCGCAGCGCAATCAGCGCTTCATTAGCTTTAGGATTAGGTTGCTAAACTTTTAGGCTTGAGGTCTATATAAAAAGACAGAAGAAACTATCGTATATTTTACTAATTTCGGTTTGGCTCCAATGCTTGTGATCTCCACTGGTATCCCTTAATTAACATAGAATTTGAAAAAATTTAGTGAACTTATGTACTCTAATGTGGCTAGCTAGCTAAGTTTTTCCGAAGTGTTTCAAAGTCCAAACATATGGACCTAGCGCAACTAAAGTTGAATTATGTGGATTCCTTCCATTATGGATTGAGGCCTAAAATTTCAGCCCAGTAACCACAAAGTTCTTCCATAAGATTATCCAAGTCCAACAAATTTATAGCTCCTCGAATAAAAACCCACAAAAGACATGAAAAAGGGCAAGGGAAATGGACCATGCTAGGAGTTTTTTGGACTCGCACCACATTTAATTTAATATCATGTTTCATGATGGTTTTTTAAAAGTGACTACTGGTCATAATAAAATGGTCTTTTTTTTAAAAAAAAAACATCATAAAAGTAATCTTAAAAATATCATGTTGGCCTAAATTAGTCATAGAAGATAGAACACTTCCAAATCCTAAAGGGCAATGATGGTGCCCACCCCACCAAAAAAAAAAAAAAAAAAAAGAAAATTTCCCCAGTTGCTAACTATTGTCAGTTGATTCTACGAGTGATCTTTCAACTCAACTCTATTTCTTTTCCATATCTACAACTTGTAAAAGGATTTTAAAAAAAAAAATCCAATTCATTACTGAGTTTGATTGCATTTTAATGCTCATATTTCCTTAATCAATATGTGACAGTAGCATTAAGAAAAGTTCAGAATGAGTTTCATGATATGGTACTCATTTCGACCATATGAGTTCGCAAAGTCTATACGTACTACATATTTACATAGTTTGATTTAAATTATGAACTACCACTAGTTTATTTTATCACTGCTCTGGCAGATATAGCGCAGAATGCGACAGTATTAATTAAATCTGGGATACTCTGAACTCAAAGTAATTTGACTTGTCGGACTCCCTGCTCATGGGAGGTCCCACTCAAATTTGGACATTCTATTTTCCAAATTATGTATAAGTTTTGATATTGCCATTAAGCTAAGTAAACTAAGCTAGCTACATACCTCAACTTGTTTTCTCTTATTTGTTATTGTCCACAAATTAAAGAAACAACTTTACTTTGTCCCGAGATGACTTTTCAGAATTATTACTTGGACTCATTATTTTGATCATTAAGTTACCACGTTCAATGGTTGCTCTAACATATTTTTATGTGTTTTAATTATCAGAATCATTCGAGTCAGTCCATTTGCCTATATATATGAATATTTGATGCTACGTACCAGTCAGAAATTTATTGGACCAACGTTTTATTAATTAAATTCGTCTTCGCTGGTTGAAATCTCGTTCACTTAATTCGTCGTTATCCTCTCCCAAATATAAACAAAGCATTTTATGGAGCAAGTTGGTCTAAATGGAATATAAATAACACCGAGATCTTAAAGCAAAGCCTAATAAAATGAGCCGAAGCCCATTACTAATCCAAGGATAATATTCAGCTAACAAATGTCAAAACCCCATAATTATTAGTTAATTAATTAGATTTGTAGTATTCATAGACCTTTGGTTTCTAGTGCTTTTTCTTTTTTTCTTTAGATGAGTTTGTTATATGTAGTAAAGTTTCATTATAACTTGTTTTTCTTAGTAAGTCCCTAATGTTAAATATTCTTACAGAACGATGTAATAGTCACTAATAGCCATCTTCATGACAAAAAGTTAAAAAATTTAACCCAAGGTGAAAAACAAAGAAATGGTCCCCACTCAGATTGAAAGGAAAATAATTTACGTTAATGGCAGTAGTTTTCATAAGTAAAAACAATAATAGTAAATGTTGATGGTTGGTAGCTAGTAAATTTGCAGGCCACAACAAGAAGCTTCTCATATTTATAACATCTGTGCAATTTATTATATCCACTTTGGCAAGCCACTCTGTTTTCACCTTAAAAATAGAAAGTAAATAAATAAAAAGGCTATTAGTAATTTCATCACGTATAAAAGGGCTCATTTAAAGCACATTTGAGGAATATATTCTATTGTAAATTACAAGAATAAAATTTAGAACCTTTTTTTTTTTAAATTCAACAGTCTTAAAATCCATTACCCATGCTTTGAGTATAGCAGGGCCACCTCTCACATGTATGCCACGTGTCATGATCTGGTTTGTACTGTTCTTTATCAGTATCAGACTGCTATATATATTAGTCAGTATAGTATTCAATAATAATGAAATGAAAGACTGGACCACAACATCTATATTAAAAACAAAAAATAATAAAATAAAACTCTTCGTGTTTATCAATAAATTAACAAGTAACACTGTACATAATTTCATATGGATGCATGTGGGTTTGGTGTGAGTAGCTCGAACTTTTATGCATGCGTTTTTTTTTTTTTTTTTCCATTTGAATTATCCTCTCTGAATTTTAACTCAATTGATTGAGAGAAGAAAAGTTCTTTATCCAGGAAAAAGATTGAGAGAAAAGGAGTGAATAAATATTAAAGTAACATGCAAAAGCTTCCATTTTTGATAGGTTTAAGGCCAAAACAACATATTTGGGGTGACGAAACGAAAGCACGTACAAGAGCTAACTTTATGGAAACAATTCCAAGATATTAGCGTTAATAAATCACGCACTTAACTAACTAAACCAAAAACAAAAGTTGGTGTCCATATCTTAGAGCATTTCCAGTGAAGCTTGAAGCTTGATTATTGTGAAAGTTCTAAAGTTAGTCATATCTAATATTATTTTTCTGAGCCCAAGTCTATTTTCATCTTAGATACGGTAAAGAAAAATAAACTAAATCAATTAGGATGATTACTCAAGTCATAATATGTAGGATCATAATATGATGTAGGACTCATGTGAGTACTTTGTAGAGCACGATGTTTTTATAAAACTTCGGTAAATTCAATGTCTCGATTTCTAAGAACGGCACACTACCCCTTTTTATCACTTTATTTTATTTTATTTTTTAAAACCACATTCTGAATTGATCGAATGAATATAAATATGCTACTTCATCACCTTGATCACCTAAATCATAAGCTTTTTACCTAAAGTTATTATATTATATGGTAGTTTAATATATAATTCTGTGTTTTGATCTAGAATCAAATTATCAAAATTTCCCTAATTATTGTTTATACGTTTTCCTAAATCACCCCAACAACATGAATTGTTTTTGTCAAAAAACAAAAAAAAAAAAAGAAGAAAAAGAACAGTGCTCAACCGGCAGAAGGAAAGATCTATGCATTGATTAAAAAACCAAAATAATCTGTATATTAAATTGCACAAGGGCTGAAATAACCAAGTGCAAGGGGTATTGTCAATGTATAAATATGTATATTATTGATAAAGGTATAGATGTAAATAAATTAAGCATAGATAAAGCCACTCAAGTCAATTCATAACCCATTAATTCAATATGGCAACTAATTAAGCAAAAGCCCCCATGGTTGTTGTGGATGGCCGTCTAATATTGGATTGTGACTTGAACCAGCAAAAGTGATTTAATTAGTTGATATTCACGACAAAAACAAAACAAACCAAACAAAACAAAACAGTGGTAACAAAAAGAAAGTTTCCATTGCCAAAATTGATTCGTTGTCGTATTTTGGTCATGACTTTTTCAGCAATTAGGTATTTCCGGCTTCCAACTTGCACTAACAAAATTTTTTCTTTTTTCTTTTTTCTTTTTTTAATTCCCATTAATCGGTAGGGAAGAAAAAAAAAAAAAAACATGACGATAGAAAAGTCACAAGACAAATTTCACTGAGTTGAAATCGACATGTTTGATCATAAAACATTAACTAAGAAAGATAATAATAAAGAAAGAAAAGGTGTCATGTTTGAATGTTGTCGTATGATCAAATTGATTTTATTTATACATATATATATGTATACGTGGGATTTGTGGCCTATATATAAGTATATAACAAGCGGGAATCATTTCATTAGATCCCTATAATATATTTTACGCATATGCTTTTCCGACCAAGAATATTGAAACCACGTAAGCTTCTTCTTTTACAACTAGTAATCTGATTAATTAAGCAAGATGTTTCATAAGTCATTCTTAATTAGTGATCAATTAGCTATGTTGAACATCACAGTGTTTCTTGTCACTTTCTTCGCGTTTCGGCAATAAAGTCAGCCTATTCCCTTGTTTATTTTGCTATCTTTCGTTATGAATGTGATTTGCTTATGGACGGATAAGAGTCCTCTTTTAACCTCTCATTTTGTAAAAACTGATAATATTTTATGAAAATTTTTAAAACTCAATTCATTTTAGAAAATAAAAATTAAAAAAAAAAGCTTGAATATTTGGTGTAATCCTTTTTTTTTTTCCTTTTTAAATAGAAACATAACTAATTACCTTATAATATCGTTAGACAAATCAATTAAGGATTACACTTAAAAGATATAACTAGCTTGATCGACTCTTTAATTCTAAAGCTTTATCAGTTAAAATAATTCAGTTTACAAGGCAATTAATAATTACCCGACAAGTCATTAGAAGAACATTATTTTTGTAGTGTTTGATTTGTATGTATCTTCGTTGTCAAATAAAGGGATAATGCATAGTATGGTTGTGGATTTGCCAGCCGAGGGAGAAACTTAATTGGATCTCTTCTGTAAAGATTGTGATGTTGAGATTATCTTAAGCTCCAAATATACATTATTTTATTTTATTATTTCGATGATAACGACTATCAATGAATTCCAACCAACCCCAAATCGTTAAAATTAATAAGATCTCATGGTCATTTGGGACCTCAGACAGTTGTGAAAATCCCTTTTTTCCATAATAGCCACCTTGTAAAGGTGTGATCTCATCTCATCCCCCTAGCTTTGTCATATGAGATGGTTCCACTAGACGCAAAATATTTAACACGCGCATATTTGTGTTAATATATATGTATGTATAAAACTAGGTAAGTCCTTATGTACACATATATAAAAATATAAAGAAAAATATATGAAGTTTCCTAAAGGTGCTACTTAATTCTGTCAGAATACTCTCATACTCTTCGTATAAATATTTTGTAGTTTTTTATTTTTTATTTTTTAATGCTCATATTGGGATTGAGTGATCCAAATTTGATGCCTTGTCCCATCAGAGGAATGGCATATAGATTTATTTTATAAACAAAAAATGGAATGTTGTACAAATTTGTGTGGTAAATATATCAATTATAACACGTATGCACCTTTAATTAATGTATTCTTTGGAGCTAATATGGATTTTGGAGAAAAGGGGTCCTCATTGACAACCTTAAATTGATATATATAACCCGACACTTAAAATCAAACCATGAATGCATTTCCAATCAATTTTTTTTTTTTTTTTTTCAAGAGGACCACTGCGTTTTGGAATGAATTAGGTAATATATACACCTCAAATATCGTCCACTCGATCGAATATCGTCCAACAAACATTCCCATCGAAAATCGGTCCATTACTTGTGACTTGTTTGACTATAAGGAAAGTTGGTACCAATTTTAGGCTACAAGCTCTCCAATCACTGGCACTCGGTTCAATTTTAAATGGAACATTCTTCTTATGAACCAAGTAAAGGCACTTGTAACTTGTAAATCTGGTAGTGAATCCCCATATACATGCTTTTTAACAAATAAGAGGTCGTCTACTATTATCCCATAGAAATATATAGTAAGAGAAGACTTGCATATGACTTGTTTAATGTACCTCCATTTTTATCAGGGTGGGTTTGCGTGAAATTTACTGTATACACCGTTTTAATATAAGGTAGGAATCCGTGAGAGACAAACGCCTCTCATGGTAATTTTTTCCCGAGTAAAAATACAATGTGAGGTCAATTTGTTGTTTTGACTGACATGTGACCAATGTTAATCATGCTTTTAATTATTTTGCTAAGTTTCATCATTCAGATTTATCATTATATATCATCGACTAGATCTCATGAATAGTTGAATGAAATTAATTAATTTTGAAACTAAAGGAAATTGTCTATATGTAAACTAAATTTGGGTTAAATTAAGAGGAAACACTGCAATAATGTGAATCTATTTAAGGGCAATTATCAAAGAAAAATGTGTTTTGTTAAATTTTAACGAACTCCCGTATTTTCTGAACATATTAGAACAGCCCTTAGAAACACAATTTTTTTTTTCATTATTACAAAGTTTCAAATATAACTGCATAACAAATCATCCATGACCATTAGTACTCATGAAATTGAGAAAAATGATTGTAAAATGACAAATTTTATCTTTACTAAAGAACCCAACCAAATAGGAAAAAAAAGGTGATGAACTAAATTAAATAGCCAAAAAATAAAATATTTATGTATCCTATGTGAATTAAGTATAACATTTTTTTTTCCTTGTTTTGGTTACAACTTACAAGTTAACAATCTGCTTTTTTGGGCACTAAAGGTATAAATTTGTTTATTTTACATGACACATTCGATACATGATTAAAAAATTTGAAGATTTCTTATGATTAAAAGAGAGAACTTGATTTCAGGGACTATTCTACTATTTCCAAACATATAATAATTTCCATTAAAATTAGTACAAAACACAAGGTTTTTCCGAAGATAATTTTCCCAATTTTAATTGGGTGAAGAGGTTTTGGGCGTAGGCATGGGAGACAAGGTGCATGACTTCAGAGAGTCTCTTTGGTGATTCGGACGCCTTCACTTTCGCGACAAAAAGACCAATGAAATTATTGCATGAGAAAAAAAATACATATATATATATATATTAGTATTATTTTTGTTAAAAAAAAAAAAGAAAAGAAAAAAACTTTACTCTCTCTTTGACCCCTCTCTGTCTCTGTCCTCTCTCTCTCTCTCTCTCCGCCTAATAGTCCACCAGAAGCGGAGGCCGGGTGCATTTTATTTGCTTTCTCAAGTTTCCCCTTTGTTCTATTCTTTCTTTCTTTCTCTCTTTCACTCTCTAAACAAGACATGTATTAAGCTACAAGGTGCTTCTACTTTTTCACTGCAAACGCAAAGGACCTCTGCTACTCTCATCTCTGTTTCAATTTTACCAGGTACTCTTTTTTTATTTATTTTTATTTTTTGAAGCTTTCCCACTTGGCACCTGCTGTTTTCCCTTGATGGGTTTTCATCACTTGGCTCTATGGGCCTCTTTTGTGCATCTGGGGTCAGTCTTTGCTCTTGGATCTGTATTGGGTTTTGCTTGAAACTTGTGGTTATGTGGTTTTTTAGATCTGGTTTTGATCATGTTTGTTGAGATAGTTGTAGCAAACTTTACCCATTTTAATATGCTTAAAAATATGCCTAGAAACTGCTTTTTTTTTTCTTTGTCCTAAGTTTGTTTTCTGGAGTCGCCCTTTGTCATTTGGGGGTCTATAAATGCTTCATATTTGTTCTTACCTCTTTCTTTCTCTCAGTTTTTTAGTTTGGGGGGGGTTTTGAGGATTCTCATATTGAGTTTGAGTTGCTTGTGTTGGAGCATCAGTCTTCTAGTTACCCATGTCTATTTAAAATCATCTGATCAAGGTCTGCATGCAGCTCAGGGAAGAAATTAATCCAATATATTAATTGGGTTATTTTCCAATGGTACTATTTGCTCTTGAAAGTTTGCATTTTGGCTCCTTTTTTTTTACTAGAATAGTACTCTGTCGTCTGATTGGGAAATCATGAGTTTTATATGTGTATTCATTTTTCTTTCCCCCCTTTTCAAGTGGTGATCTTTGATCATAGTGAGTGATCAACTTCTGGGTCATGCAGAATGGAAACTGGTTGTGCCTTTTTTCCCAATTTTTCTTGGATTTCTCTCTTGATTTATGGGTGTATTATTCGTTGTTTCCTTTTCATTTGGAGGCCAGTTCTGCATCTAAATGCTTTCTATTGATAATGTCTCTGATAGATAGTGGATTGTTGTGTTTCGCAGAATTGAGGGAGTATTTTGGGCCGCTAATGGAAAAATTATCGTTCATAATGGGTGATAACCAATGAATTTTTTCAATTTGATTAATATTGGAAACCATTAGCATCACTAATGGCCTCGAAAACTGGTTTTAGAGCTTCTTCGAAACAGCAACAGAAAACATTAGGTATCCAGACTACACAGAATAATGATGTCAGGCCATTGCCTCCGTCAGCTTTAGGGGCAAGCAAACCCGAGCTTGCTACCACTCCTGAGGAATTGCCCAAATCTTTACAAAACACATCAAAGAAGGTTGCAGTAGAAGCTTCGGAAAATAAGAAGTGTCACAATACAAATCAAAATGGTTCTTTGGATTCCTTGATTAATAAATTGAATGCAAGTTCTTTGTCAGAGCAAGCATCAACGGAAGTAGATTCTTCTGTCAATGGTACGCGTGGCTCTGTGGAGAGTTCTGTTGATCAAGAAAAGAAGACATCCGAGTATGGAAGCGTGAAGGACAGTTCCGTATCTGCCAAAGTCAGTGATGGGGCCAGCAGTCTTGCCAAGACTAGTGGAAGTGCAAAGATCAGTGATCGGGTTGATTTTGTTGAGAGTGGAAAGAGCAGTATGTGCAGAGGAAGCACAAGCAGTGACGTGAGCGATGAGAGCAGTTGTAGCAGCTTTAGTAGCAGTATAAACAAGCCTCACAAAGCAAATGACTTGAGATGGGAAGCTATCCAAGCTGTCCGAGCAAGAGATGGGGTGCTGGGTTTGGGTCATTTTAGACTGCTAAAGAGGTTGGGTTGTGGGGATATTGGAAGCGTCTATCTGTCAGAGTTAAGTGGAACTAAGTGTTATTTTGCAATGAAGGTTATGGACAAAGGTTCTCTAGCAAGTCGTAAGAAGCTTCTGCGTGCTCAAACAGAAAGAGAAATACTGCAATCTTTGGATCATCCCTTTCTTCCATCATTATACACCCATTTTGAGACAGAGAAGTTCTCGTGCTTGGTGATGGAGTTCTGTCCTGGAGGGGACTTGCACACTCTTCGGCAGAGGCAGCCAGGGAAACATTTCCCTGAGCAAGCGGTAAAGTATGTTCAGTCGACTTTGTTTTCATATCCCTGGACATCTTGTCTATTTTATTCACCTCTCGCATCATCCATGATTTTCTGGTTGTGAATTTTTGTACAGTTTTATGAAACAAATGAGTAAATATCAAGTCTCATTCACTAAAACAAATGAGTAAATATCAAGTCTCATTCACTGGTCCCATTGCAGGAATCATTTGCCATGTGGTTCATATAGTTCATATAATTTTCTATTCCAATAGCAAGTATTTCACATGCTGCACTTTAAGTTTAAGGCAAGCTATGTCCGGTAGGTGGTTCGTCAGATATTCCTGTTTATAGGTATCCGATGAACAGGTATTCCACCAAGTCTGACCATAAAAGCTTCGAGAACTCCTCTTTTACTTTTGAATTCATCCATAATCTGTAAGGTCATTCATACCTTTTAGTATATTCCATTTGCTCTGGTTTTTCATTCAGACAATTGTTAAACAGTACCAAACCTCGATTTTCTATCTTCATTTTCTTGTCCTTTCTGATTTTGATTCTGGAAAGATGTTGAATGTTACATATCCAAAAAGCTATGCAAGACAGGCTAAATCATCTTACATGCTAGTGTTACTTGGAGTAGAAGTTTGAGAGTTTTGTGCTAGGATTTTTTAAATGTGTAATTGAGGTTTTTTCTGAGGTGCTTTTCTTATGTAAGCCGAGAATGGAATGTAGTCTAGAATATAGTTGGATTTGAGTGGTTCGATAAGGCAATAACAATTGGAAATGAACCAAATAATAGAGCCTCTTAAAAAGAAGGATCTACAATAGTAGGTCATATTTGTATACAAAAATCTATTGTGAAAATTGTTGCTTTTCATTATAACTTGCAGATTTTATGTAGCAGAAGTGCTACTAGCTCTGGAATATCTCCACATGCTTGGGATTGTCTACCGTGACCTAAAGCCAGAAAATGTACTGGTGAGGGATGATGGACATATAATGCTTTCTGACTTTGACCTTTCCCTCCGTTGTGCCGTTAGTCCAACTCTTGTCAAAGGCTCATCAATGGAGTCAGAGCCCTTGCGGAAAAACCCTGTCTACTGCGTCCAGCCAGCTTGCATTGAGCCTCCTTCTTGTATCCAGCCATCCTGTGTTGCTCCGACGACCTGCTTCTCGCCCCGAATCTTTTCTAGCAAGTCCAAGAAGGATAGGAAACCCAAAAATGAGGTTGGAAACCAAGTAAGCCCCTTACCTGAGCTCATTGCCGAGCCAACTGATGCTCGGTCTATGTCATTTGTTGGGACTCATGAATATTTGGCACCAGAGATCATTAAGGGTGAAGGTCATGGAAGTGCTGTTGATTGGTGGACTTTTGGAATCTTTTTGTATGAACTGTTGTTTGGTAAGACTCCATTCAAGGGCTCCGGAAACCGAGCAACGTTGTTCAATGTTGTGGGGCAGCCTCTCCGGTTTCCAGAATCACCAGTTGTCAGTTTTGCTGCCAGAGATCTTATAAGGGGTCTACTTGTCAAGGAACCACAGAATAGATTGGCATACAAACGAGGAGCAACAGAAATTAAGCAACACCCTTTTTTTGAAGGTGTAAATTGGGCTTTAATACGCTGTGCCACACCGCCCGAGATCCCGAAGCCCGTCGAGATTGAGCGGATACCTACTCCGCCAGCATCATCAAGTGAGAAGGCTCCTACTATTATAGGAGCTGCTGATCAAAAAGGCTCCAATAATTATCTAGAGTTTGATTTCTTTTAGCAGCGATTATCAGGACATGTCGAAATGACATGCTTCATGTTGTGGGGCCTAAAACTTCTCTGGACGTCATACAGGGATCCTTGTTTAGTGAGGTTAAGTTGTTTTTCTTGATAGGTGCTGAGGAATATTATGTTTGCTGTTATTGTTACCTATTGACAGTTTTCAAATTTGTATTGCATACTTATTTGTATGGATTCTCTTTCACCTTTTTAAGGCATGAAAAATAGTGCCTGCCCCTTTGTTATGTTTTTTGTAGTAAAAGCTTTGCCAAGAGAAGTTCAAGGCTATCTGGGCAACATGGGGCTGCATCACCCCATCAGTTGTGCGGAACTAACCACGGCATTTAATGGCTAAGCAAAAATGGTGGCGAATGGCTTTAATTTGTACCAAATTTTAGATGGTGAATCTCAAGAGTAACTATAAATTTTAACGAGTTTTCTAATCTAAAAAGAGACGCCAAGTTATAACGACAACAATTTGTAAACAAAAATAAAATAAATAAGAAAAAGAAATTAAGCACCCTTCTGAGCATATCAGCTTTTTTTTTAATATATATAGTTTTAAAGAAAAAACAACAACAACAAAAATTCCCCAAAATATAAAATAAAGAAACTAACTATGCGGTGAGCGTGGATCGAACACGCGACCTTCAGATCTTCAGTCTGACGCTCTCCCAACTGAGCTATCCCCGCTTTGCGAGCTTTTGTCACATGGAAAATTTTAATCAAGCAAACTTGGATCTAAAACACATGCAGGAAATGGGTTCTTCACGTTGGTCTTCTTCTACATCTTGCATGGACTTGGAGTTATCAAGCTCCTTGGAGCTATTATTATCAACGTTGTTGCCACGTGAAGATGGTGACGACTCACTCATCTGGTCCATTATCACTTCGGTTCCTTCGCATATGATCTTAACCTCACAAGTTTCCGGTGCACTCTTCAGTATCTGATCAGCGAACCCTGTTCCTTTCCCTGACCTTAGTTTCCTGTTATTATTATTATTATACATCAATTATCAAACCAATCAATTAAATTAAATTAAATTCCCACGAAATTATAGTCACAAATAAAACATATTATATCACTTAATTTGATGATGGCGATTTCCAATAGATAAAAAGTATATACCTTAAACTTGATTTGGCAGTTCCAACAACAATTTTCTTTATTTTGAGAATAGCAATAAGGTCCAAAATTGCCTTCGGCAGCGCATCACTCTCAATCAGTACGGTATCCACTTTAATCTGTGTTTTCGTCATTTTTAATTTTCCTTCGTTAATTTTTCAGTGCATGATCTATAATTATGTATTTATTAATTTTGTAATATTACAATAAATACTAGTATTAGAAGATAGTTTCATACACTGGCAGCTGAACATTTATGGAGGAACCTTTGAAGGAGTTCTCTTCTCTTGCCTCTTTCTTGGGCCATGTAGTGCTCCACCTGTTCCGGACTTACTTGACTCAGCGGTAGCTTTCCTACTGTTATTATCACAATAACAATATAAAATATTGTTCATCAACACCTACTCATCAAAAGAAAGCTTTCTCTATTTATAAAGTTATATATATTAAAATATATAGTGCATGAAAAAGTAATTCAAACTTTGTTTTCACATCAACTGAATTTATTTCAGTACTTGCCTTTCTATGTTTTTAACAGATTTATTTAAATACAGTTCAAGTTTAATCAAGCAAGTTGTTTTTTTTTTTGTTTTTTTTGGCTAGTTCTCGTGTACCCATTACTCAACCAGACAAGTTGAGATTGGTCCCGGTCAAAAGGTCAAACCTCACTCACAAGCTAGTGAAATATTCAAAATGCTTAAATTACGACACTTTTTAAGTTTTTCTAGATTAATATGCGGTTTCTTAAGTGACAGTAAATGAGGTAGCTAAAAAAATCTATTGATCAATAATCAAGAATATAATATTACATCAATTAAGTTATTTTTTTTTAGATATTTTACGAAAATTTGTAATCTTACTCTATGAGTATGTGTAGTGACTCATCCAATATATATACACCATGTATGTTTTTTCCACAACCACCCACACAATACGAATTTCGAGAAAAAAGAAGAAAAAAACCATATAATACGACTTCCCCTAAGAAAAAGAATTTCATAATACGACAATACATCAAACCTACAATCTGGTTCACAAACTTATGTAATACAAATCTAAATCCAAATCAACAGAATAGAGAAGGTCCTAATACATACTCCTATACATCATGCATGATGCATCAATGGGACAAATTAACCACCCGTGATTTAGGCCTCTGGATGTCAACGCTAATGGCATCTTATTTCCAAAACCTTCAGATTATTAATAAAACTTGTGATCAAATATAAGCAAGGGAAAAAAATATCTCTTATCATTACCACTCATGACTTCATCATGATCAATACTTATATTGTCTTAGAGCTAGAAATAATCAATACCAGCTGGTCCAGAACCAAACCCAGATCATTGTCAAACATGTCGGTTTGATTATTTGACAGTTGACCAACCAATCAGAAAAAGAGAGGGGGGGAAAAGAAAAAAAAAAAAAAAAGAGAGAGAGAGGAGGACTTACACGGAGTCGGAATAAGGCGGATCTCGGGGAAAATATGAACGAGGTAGACCATGATCGACGGTGAGGGACTCGCGACGTGTTTGAGAGTCCAATCCAAGGCGTCCATGCTCGACGCGCTCTTTCCGACCGCCACGTAGACGCAATCCTCACCGTTGGATGTTACACTGCCTCTGCAGTCGTACTGCTCCTCCCTGATGGACGGCATCGGCGCGAATTTCTTGATCTCGAAAAGCTCCCTGATCTCCACTGGAACGTCACCGTTTTGAGTAGCACCACCCGCACCTGCACCCGAACCCGCATGCGCATCCTCCTCCTCTATCTCGCTTATGCTACTGCTTCTGTACACCTGGTAGTACTCGTGGGGACCACTACTACTACTACTACTACTACTAGTATTGCTATTGTTGTTACTACTATTATTTTCGCCATGGCCGATCTCTGTTAACGAGACCGACATTTTCGTGCTTACTTTTTCTAATTTTTCCCGGAAAATGGCTTTGGTTGGTTTTTTTTTTTTTTTTTTTTTTGGGAGAAAATTTCGCGAGGAAGATAATCGTGCAAAGGCGATAATAAAGTATAGGTTGATATATATGAAAAGGGCGTTCGTGTCTTTTTCTCGTGTGCTCTTAAGGTGTGGTACATTTGGGATCCGATTGCCCCATTGATTTATTTAGGCCCAACGTACAACTCCTTTGAGCTACGGGTTCTTCTAACGTTTGACTTTTTACTTGGATCGTAGAGAAAAATAATATTAAATTATGAGACAGGAGTTTTCTTTTTTATTTTATATATATATATATATATTTCTTTTAAAATATGTAAATCTGTAGTTGTATATACAAAGTAGTAGCATGGTGCTGATCTGGGTTTTTAATTATTGCTAGAATAGTAATACAATGTCTCATATGAATATTATCAATTATTGTTACGCGCAAAGGGCCCTATTATTATTATTATGATTATAATCTCGTGATCTTGGCCAGATTTATGCACTTCAAACACACCAAATTGCCCTATATTCTATTGTATTGTATAGCGTCATAGTTTGTACTCGAATTCCTTAATTGTCCTTTGCTGATATCGTGTACGGAATACGTATAGAATATTCGAATATGTTGGCAGGAATCAAGGCCGTTTATCAAGAAAAAGTCCAAATTTTTCAGCCAATAAAAATTAGATTAAAAGAAGTTTAGAATTAAAACTCCAATATCGTGTAGTCACATATGTAGATAATTTAAGATAATGGATTAGAGGCTCGACTGTGATGAGGACCGAAAAGGTCATCTCCAATGCAAATTAGAGCCAAAAGAGTGTATTAATCTTAGATTGAGCATGCTAAAAAGTCAAAACGTTAAGCTTATTACATGTACTTTGGGTTGCACTCCACTGGAGGTAGTGGTGGCAGTGGTGGCAGAACTATAGACAATAGAGTGTCAGATCGTGTCGTTACTACATTACTAAAACATTGTTTCGGATTGCGTAGCCAAATACCACTTTTTAAGATACATGAGTCAAAGTTAACAACAAGCTTTTTTTAAGTTTTGTTAGCTACCACTTTTAACAGATATATTTTCAATTTGGAATTGATTTGGGTTGGGACAACTAACAAACAAAACATATCTTTTGAAAATAAAAGGTAGTATAAATTGGTTTAAAGAAAAAGATTGCTGTAAAAAATTAGTTGGTTCTAATAAGTGGTACTGGTCTAATTCTGTCGTTCAAAGTTATGAACTCTTCAGCCCATTTCTCTTTTTAGGCCAGTCTAGGTGCTGGCTCATTACTGACAAGCCCATACTTGGCATAGTATCCCTATTTTCTCGGGAAAAGTTTATAAATACCCGTTTCTATACATATTTTTGGAGAAATATACACCATTAGTATTTTATACATGAAATGTATACAGTGTTAATTCATTAAATTATATTTAAATGTACACTATAGCAATTAAATATGTACCGTGGTATATATTTCATAAATAAAAATTATACTAAAAATTGACAAATATTTTAAATGTACACTGCAAGTCAAATTTATAATGAAAAATATAATCATAAGCATTTACATTGTAAATATATAATGTTCATATTTTACACATGCAATATATACTTCATAGGTAAAAATTTACATTGTAAATACATACTACTCATATTTTGCACATAAAATGTATACCATAAAAATTTGTACTTTTGAAATAAAACTTAGGGTTTTTGGCATGATTAGTCCCTGAATTTTTCGATGATTTGCAATGTATCCCCTGAACTTTTTTTTTTTGCGATTAAGATCTTGAATTTAGAGTTTTTAGCATGATTAGCCCCTGAATTTTTCGTTGATTTGCAATTTATTCTTTCATTGATTAAAAATTTGAATTTCAAAACTATTTTTCCCCCTCTAAATTCCCATTTGTTATTTTTGTCTCTAAACCAAGTAAGATAACTATTACGCCCTTAAAACATTTGCACATAACTCAGGGGATATGTTGCAAATCAGCGAAAAATTCAGGGGCTAATCATGCCAAAAACCCTAAATTCAGAGTCCTAATTGCCAAAAAAAAAGTTTAGGGGATAAATTGCAAATCAACGAAAAATTCAGGGGCTGATCATGCCAAAAATCCTAAATTCAGGGTCCTAATTGCTAAAAAAAGTTCAGGAGATACATTGCAAATCATCGAAAAATTCAGGGACTAATCATGCCAAAAATCCTAAAACTTAAAAATAGGTATTTATGAATATAAGGTATAAAAACAGCTACTGAATGTAAATTTCTCTATTTTCTTCTCTGCCTTTATTTTCTTCTCTGCCTTTATTTAGCTTGTTATGCCTTTATTTTCTTCTCTATTTTCCTTCTTTTTGTTTTTTGACAAAATATTTAAAGGAGAGTAGTGAGCTAGACTACACTGTACTGTATTAGCACAACATGACAATAAGGACCCATATGGGTCATACAATATACATAATTACTTGCGTATATAATATATAGAGGAAATTGCGGCGAAAATCACTCATATAGCTAATCTTTTTTTCTGACGGTAATAATACCTTCCGTCCAAATTTTGTAGCAATCGTCTATTTTTTTCCGTTAAATGCTACCTCAGAAGATACGTGTCACTCTATAAGGTTATTTGCAGTTTTAAAAAAATGAGTAAAACTTGGAAAATAAAAATAAATCAAATAAATTTAAAAAAGAAAAGAAAAGAAAAGAAAAGAAATAAGCTTAAAAAAATAAATGAATGAGTAAAGGAAAAAAACCCAGAAATCTTCTTCGTCTCCACACACTCTCTCGTTAGATCTGGTCTAATTCTCCAACGATATTATCACCGAAATGTCAATTTTTGGCGAATTTACCTAGTCCCAGCTCTCTCTCTCTCTCTCTCTCTCTCTCTCTCTCTCTCTCTCTCTCTCTCTCTCTCTCTCTCTCTCTCTCTCATCATTTTTACTCTCTGGAATCTAATTCCCTTTCTCTTTAGCTTGGGTCACCGGAAGTTCCGAAAGCGCCATAATTTTTCATTTATACCCGTAATAAAAGATTAGTCGATAACTCTAATATTGTAACACGTATGATGATAGTGATATATTGTTATTGTCTAAATGTTTCAGAAGCTATGAACTTGAACTTTCTAGTGAGGACTTTGATTGAAACTAAAGCATGCCAATTTGGAGTGTGAACTGTGGAGCATAGTTCTGTAGAAGGGTAACACTTTTACCCACAAAAATAATTACAAAATCACGGTAGGTCAATTTTTTTTTCCAATTCATGTATCTCATTTTTTTTGAGAAAAATATCATTTTTTAAAAAAATTTCAAAATAATGTCATTTTTAAAAATAGTTACTAGTTACCAGTATTTGAAAACTGGTTACCAGTTACTAATTATTAATTATATACCAGTTATAAATACATTTAGTTACTGGTTACTATTTTATATATTTGTATTTTTCTACAAAAATTTAAAAAGTAGTATTTTTCTAAAAAATATGGTACTGGATTTAAAAAAAAAATTGAGCCCACCGTATATTTGCAATTACTTTAGGGAAATTTAGGTGAATGACTAATATTTTAAATTTGGTAAAGTAGATATCCAATTTTTAAATTTTATAGCTAAATATCTAAATGTCTAAGTATATACATTTTTACACTTGGTATATATACTTATCTACCAATTTCACTTAATGTACTGAGCATATAAATTTTTATGCTTGATATATTATATTTTACACTTGGTATATAGACATATATATCAAACATTTTGCTATAATATTTAAAAAACAGACATTTACTTAAATTGGGCCCAAAATTCGATCATTTTACTATAAGACCCTATTTTATAAAAGGACTATAGATGGCCTAATTTTCTCTACTTAAAACTAACGAATATGGGTTCCAAGTCACACTATGAGCTTAGATCTCTACATTGATAATGTACTTTTGTTCATATAATTAAGGATAAACTGCAAAAAAATACCCTGATTTTTGAATATTCTACTATTTAAACTTTAGAGTTTGGACTCTTCAAAATAATACATTGAGATTAAGAATTTCTGAAAAGTAATACCCTAAGTTGTCTTTTTGAATAACTTTAACTGATAAAAGACAATAATATCCTCAAAATTAAGGAGAATAATAAAGATTAGTCTAATTTTAATAGAGGATATTATTGTTTTTTTGTTATTAAAATTTGTCAAAAAGTCAATCTAGGGTATTAATTTTCAAAAATTCTTAATCCCATGGTATTATATTGTAGAGTCTAAACTTAATGATTTAATTACAGAACACTCAAAGTTGAAGGTGTTTTTTTATAGTTTACCCTATAACTAATTATATATACGTGTTAGATATATATTTATAGGTTCCCAATCCAATAGGTATTTTTTTTAACTATTCATAGGTATTTCTTTTTTTAACCGTTGGATAATGATAATTTGAGTAGTTGGAAATAAAAATATATTATTTAATGTTTTTCTCTTTTCATTTTTAACTATAAAAAAAATATAAGTAATCAATTTTAATTGAGCAAAATAATACCTATAAGTAGATTAAAAAAAATGATGCATTGGTGTCCTTGTTTATATAAATATATATATCACCTTCCTAGAAAAGGAATTATATTTAGAGTAGTCCAATCTAATAATCTCGTTCATGTTTTGGCTAATATAGATCATGTTTAATTAATATAGAATTGGTTAAAACGTGACATAAATTGGCCAAAATATGAACGCGATCGGTCCCGTCAAGGAACTAAATCCGTGATCCTCAAGTTAAACGTGAGTCCTTTTATATATATATATATATATTGGCAACCTCTATATATATATCACCTTCCTAGAAAAGGAGTCATATTTAGACTAGTCCGATCTTTAATAAAGGTACTCAAGTTAAACGTGGACAAAATTCGACCAAAGTTTAAAATAATACCGTTTGGTTTGTGTCATAGGTGACGTGAGACTGCAGGCCTCCAACGAACTAGTCATTTTCATCCAAAAAAAAAAAAAAAGAAAAGAGAGAGAGAGAGAGAAAAAGAAGAAAAAAATTAATTAGCATATTACCAAATCCCAAACGTTAATCGATTGGCATTGTAAAAAGGTTTTTTTGACTATTGACCGAAAACAAAGCATGAAAGCAAGCAGAAAAAGTAATTTTGGGTTTTTTTAAAAAAATTATAAAGGTTAAATCTTTGCATGTTGGTGGACCCCAGCACAATGAAAGGTACAGACTACAAGGCCCAGAAGATGAAAACAGGCAGTGTCTAGTGCTATTAATTGGGTCCGACGGTGGTGCCACGTGATGACGACAGCTGTCCCGCCTATATTTGATTTTTGCCATGAAAAAATAAAATAAAAACAAAGGACCTTTGACATGAAGTGCCAAATGCAAGGAACTTTCGTCGTCAAAGAATAAATTGTCACATTAAAGATTCTCTTATTTTCACAAATACGCAACTTTAATTGGACCTTCTTGGTAATTTTTAGGTTCTTATACTGCCTTTTTCGTTTTGCTTTTTCACTTTTTCCTCTTAATGCTTTATTGCAACGTGTAAATTAGATAATAACGACCCTTCGACCAAAAAGGAAAAGCTCTCTTTGTTTCACTTATTTTATTTTATTTAAATAAAAAATCTATTAGAATTAGAATTTATCTAAATAATTATAATTTTTCTATTTAAATAATTTTTTTTAGAGTCAGTATTTGTTTCAACAATTTAGTTTTTTTATTTAAATAGTTCATCAGTCACATCAACTATTATAATAAATTTTTTGTGACTTGGAATAAGAATAGAGCCTAAAAGATATTTTTGTATAATCAATTCTAATGTATCATATTCTAATTACAACACATTCTACTTTATTACACTTTAAATATCTCTCGTTCTAATTATAACTCATTCTATAATTTCTATTTAAATATACACATTCAAATAGGTGAACCAAATAGAGCTATTTATCATTTTTTTTTTCATTTTTAACAACCGGTTTCTGACAATTATAAACAAGTAAGAGAGAAGAAAATAATGATAATTTAATTAGAAATTAAGGAAATTAGACCTTTTAAAAATGGTTTTTAAGTAAACGACGTACTTTTCAAAACTCTTTGCAAAATAGATCAAGATGTCGAGGGTGATCAAGTTTGCAAAGAGTTTTAAAAAATAAGTTATTATTTAAAGACTATTTGAGAAAACGAAACCCTATGAAAATATTATTTAGTAAAAGAATTATTTTTTTTTAGGGGAAAAGAATTACCTTTTAGAACTCTTTATATAATAAACTTTAAGATTAATTTTAAAAATAAAATAAACACAAAGCACAGCGCTTTTCAAAAAAGATTATTTTGTAAAGAACGTTTTATATAAAAATAGAAAGTTATTTTGCAATGAGCATTTGGGGCTAGTTATTGCTTTGTTGTGTTGTATCATGAGCAAGAAGTAGCTGTTAGGAAAAAAAAAAAAGATGTTTAGTAAATTATAATATAGTACTCTTTAAAAGTACGTATAAATATTTATTAAAATACAGATTATGCGTACTGTAAAATGATAATTTAGAAAATTTGAATTGTAGAAGCACAATCAATTTGTAAAATCTTTACCAAACAGAATTTTACTAAACACTGCTGAACAAAAGCAGAATTTTATCAATAGCCTCTGTTGGAAATATGCCATAGAAAGCAGTTTCTTTGTTTGACAATGTTTATTGGATTTAAGTGTTATCTATTTATTGCTAATAAATTCTGCATTATGTCTCAATTATATACATATGATGTTTATATTTTTCTATTATATAAATATCTAAAAGTTTCCATGACTAATAATGAGTGATAAAGAATTATTCGTGTGAAGTGTTCACATATAAGAGACTAAATTCCTCATTTCATTATGTCTAAATTAAAAGTTCATATTCTGCAAATAAAGATGGAATACTTTATTTTGCCAAAGAATATAGTGTTGTCTATTTCAACGGGATTGATGAAGTCTCCAATCATCGAAGTGTCTGACTTCGGATAGAAATACTAGTGAGTTATAAGAAAGTTATAAGTGCATTGAACTGGACCAAGTGAAAATAGAATTTGAGGTTAAGTGCCGTAACTCAATATTCTATCTTTCACTAATATAGCACTATTGCAAGATTACCTTAATCCTAGTGATTGTCGGACTTGCTTTCATAAGTTTTATCTTTTTGACTTACTTAAGGACTAATTCCGATTATATGGTTCAAACTCCGGTGTCTTGGAAGATAAGATTTATGAATTGACGATAACGCCCTTCATGATTTGGACACCATGCATATAATATCACTTTGAGTTTTTTCAAGGACTTAGATAATAAAAAACCAGGCGCCATGTATTCACTTTTTGAATTTGATTGTGTTTGTATGGGCAGTTACAAATACCGTAGTCAATTATTATTCATTAGATGAAAAATGGCAACTTAAAAGGTAAATATGTACTAGAGGGGTAATACGGTAATTTCACCTCACTAGTACAGTATTGCATCAGGGGTATATCTGCAGGTATAGTATATGCTAAATAGATCAAGTTAATTAAAGTGTTAATTAGCTTCACAGAAAATATATATTTAGTCTAAGAGTGCAATATTAGGCTCATAGTGGAGTGCCTCAATATTAATGGATAAGGTCTAGTCATAATTAAGAGTTAATTATGACCATGGGTAGTTGGCCCATTGGAGCTTAAACTATTTGGATCAATAAGGTCCCCTGTCTAACTCACATATAGCCCAATAACTAATTGAATGGTCAGTTGAGACCAATAAGCCCATTAGGGTTTACATATCTCTAATACTTAAGAGAAAAGTTCTCCTAAGTCTCTCTAAGAGTTCTACACGCCACTCATAACACAGTAATTGTGCTTGGCATGAAACAAGGAGAAAAAGAGAGTGAGAGAGTCGAGCTACCGCGGGAGAAATCCCGAGCTCATTCATGGCCGCTGAGGGAGAGATACCCATGGCTGTAAACATGTAATCAAGGAGAAGGAAGAGTGTCTTCCGGATCGTCCGCTCATCTTTCATTGGGAATCAAGAAGGTGCCCACACACTGGATCATTTAACGGGCTCCAGAGAATAGACAGGAAGGCTCAATAGTTGTGAAGCGCGTCCAGGTTTTATCTAAACCAAGATCTATGAATTAGGGGTAGCAATTTGTGTCGGCGGGTCAGGTTCGTGTCTGGTTGAAGTCTAATATATATGCAAATTATGTCAACCCGAATCCGACCCGTGACCCGTCGTGTCAGAAAAACATCAACACTAACCCGACCCGCACTTAAAACGGGTTGACCCGAACCCGACCTGCACAACTCGCTTTGGTGAATAACACCCAACCTATAACATGATTTTGACCCGTCAACCCGTTTTTGACCTGCTAACCCGCTGTGACCCGTATTTTTCTACTTATATTTTTTTTCTCTAAGTCTATTATTGTCTCATTTTAAAATAAATAAATTACGAGTAATTTATAAATATAACTAATAACTTATAACCCTAAACACTTGCATTGCATAAATTAAATATATCTATAATAATAGTCATAAATAAATTAAATAAAAAATATTTTTATAATTTAATTATGTATATATTTGTTGGCACAAACGGGCCAAGTTCAGGTCAAGCGGGTTGACTCGGACCTGACCTTTTTTTTTTTTTTTGTCAGGCGGGTCGACCCGATTTCGATCCGCACCCTTTTTCTTCAACCCTAACTCACAAAAAATCATGTCGTGTTCATGTCGTGTCGTAACCCGAATTGCCACCCCTACCATGAATTGATTTATGTTAGATCAACGATCCTACGTTTTTTTGTTTTGTTTTGTAAAGTTTCAAGAAAAATTTTAAAATACCTATTCCGCTGCATTCTTGATTTGTTTACAAAACTGCGGAAATCGTTTTTCGAAATTTATTTTTCGGAATTTCTAGCAATCTCTTCCTCTGGTATTTTCCTTTTAACCGTTTTTCAAAAGTTAGAAACAACCTCTAAAAGTAATTCCAAAGAGACCTTAATGATGGATGTTTTAGAGGTTGTTTTTAACTTGTATAATTAAGGTCTCCTTGTACAACTAAGGTCTTAATCGTACAATATACTTCTGTAAAGTATGAATGCTACATACTACAAATTTACTACCAATATTTCATTAACTACAATTGATGAGAATAACAAAATTGCTACTCTTTCCCATACATTTATGTGTTTGTTTAATATTTAGGAAGCAAATTATAGTTTATTTCTCACATACTCAGTTAAATTATGAAAAAATTAATTTAAATTTTATTTCATTTTCGTTTATCTTCAAACCATTTTCTTTTATGATTATTTTTATTGCAAATAACTAAATATTATGCTCATTTTAGTACTTAGCAACTTACAGTCAGATTGCTTCGTAAATAATCTTGAAGACTGTTCAATGAAATTATGACTATCATTCTCACTGAAAGCAACAATGTGCTTGTTATTCAACCTTAAGCACGAGAGAAACCTGCATAACTCAAGAAGTTCGTAAATCCCATTGAATCATAGATTTTAATACATAATTCTATCATTCCATGAAAAATGAGATTTAAAATGAACAATGTTGTGCAATCCTGAATCCACATCACTGGTCAACCAGGAAAGGAAAGTTAACGTGTGAAAACCTTAGTTTTTATCAAAGATATTTTGGTCTTTTCACAAAATTGGGGATTAAAATTAAATAAATTGGTTGAAAATTGAGTTAAATTCGGGTAAGGGCCAAAATAAAAAGATTTATTGAGTTTAGGGGTCAATTTCGTATTTATAAGGACTTAAATGAAGAAAAACTTCGAAACTTAGGCCATAATAGAATTTTAAAATGTTCTGTCACCAGCCCATAAGTGACACATGTCACCATTTTCCCAAAAATTTTTCCTAATCCCTAACACTCTCTTCCTCTCATATTCTCTCTCTCCCTCTTTCTTCTTCTTCTTGCCATTCACTGTGCAGCTCGTGATCTGGTCACCTTCTGCCATCGATGTCGACTGCTAGCCCCTGGAGCTGACTCCCCACGGTTGGATGAACTAGCGCCGGCACCTCCCGTCATTGGTCGCGCCACCGGTTGCCAGCAAACCACGCACGAAACTGCGGCCTACCACGGTCAAAATCTGGAGTTCCAGCCACCGTGGCCGCCACCAAATTGAAGCCCAAGCTTCTTCCTATCTGGGTTGACCCTCCACCACCACCAATTTTTGGCCAAGAAGTTTCGGAGAGCATTTAAAAGTTTTTGTGGCATTTTTATAACAAATGGCATTTGTACAATTATTTTCGTAATGTTAATCCACTGCTCTTGAAACTTTTTGAGGTGAAACTATGGTTTGAGATAGGAGAATGGGTGGTGGATTTGTAGAAAGTAGATGGGTAGGTTGAGAGAAAAACTGATATGAAGTGGCATTTATCTAAATATTTTTAAAAATTGGTGTTTTTATAACTTTTCTAATTAGTTTCTAATTAAATCCAAATTTGAGCTAGAGGCCTCAAAACTGAAATTAGATTTCACAATTGGGCTAAGTAAGATCAAAAGACGAGTTTTGATATAAAACATCAATAGGTTTTGAGGTGGCACGAATTCCAAGATGCGAGGCTCGGGATTTTGCCTCGATTTGCATGCCACGGGCCCGGGGCCCAAATTGATCAGATTATATGTCTAACCCAATATTTTTGGGTGCTCAGAATACAGTGGTGACCTCTGTTTTCCAATTTAGGGCTTCGTTTGGAAAGTCACCCCTCAAAGTGAGCTCACGGGATCCCGAAACGACCCTCTTAGCGACCGGGTGACCTACGGGAGAATCTACGGGTGCCGATAGCTTAGCTTAGCTATCAAAGCGAGGTAAAGGTTCAATTATCAAGTTTTCGGCTTATTTTGTTTTGAATTGTGCATTATGACTTATTTATTAAAATTGTCGATTTATATGGATTTCATGGATTTGATTAGATATTTGGAGAAGTTGTAAACTATTGTGATATATTGGATTGTTCTAGGATTAGTTTGTATGATTTTTATGCAAGTTTGAAATTTTAATTTTGGGAAAATATAGCCGTTATGCTGCCCGATTTTCAATAAATCCCAGAATAATACTAGATGTATTTTAAAGCATGATTTTCTTGATTTAATTGATGTATGGTTATTACATACTATATGATATGTTGTACCTACCATAGGATCACACATTTGAGATTCCATTTTAGTGTAATGATATTTAGATCACTGGCGAGTTGTTGCAGTGCTAGGTGAGAGACCTAGGCTCCTGCGTAGGATTTGCTGACACATCTCCAGATAGTATCAGGATGCTGGGTACCTCTGTTCAAGAGGTATTACAGGACCGTGATGAGAGGATGAGAGCTCATACTTGTACTGGATTGATTTATAATATATATAACATGATGGTGATTTTGGTTTTAGTTTTGAATGTGTGATTACTCTTGATTATTTGTAAACTTGTTTTATAAATGGATTTTGGAAAGGTACTAACCATGCAATTTTGAAAAGTTACATTCATACTGAAAAGATAATTAAATTCCTACTGAGTATGTGAATGCTCACCACCTTATTTTCCCCTCTTAGGTAGTATACAGTGATTTGGGCAACTCTGGGGCAGAGTGATTAAGAGAGGAAGTCAGTTACCAGTTTAGTAGTTGGTAACTACTTAGTAACTCATTTTGGATTTGTAATACATTTAAGACTTTTGGATTTAGCCTGTATTATCTATTATGCCTAATTGTAATGACGATGGTGATACATATGTATGTTTTATGAATATAATTAACAGTCTATGTCTAGTGGTGATCACAAATTGTGAGAATTTACAAATTGAACTATTTTTATAAACTTTTACAGAAGCTATCGTTTTTAAACTAGCTGTCGTTTTTCTGAAAAATTGCAGTTTCTAAAATTTTCTTAAACAAATTATGAATTTCCACTTGTGAAATTTTTCTTCTGCCACTGGTCTGAGGTTTGGGTCGTGACACAACGACTATACGGTGAATGCACTAGGTCACACATTAACATTTTAACCAATAGTGCGATCTGCTCCAAATAGATTACGTGCGAAGAAAAGAAAACGGGCTTCTGAGTAGAAATCAAGTAATCCGTCTACATAGTTATTATCCAATTTGTAATAAAGGGGGCTCAATATCATTATTTATCATCTTACAATCACTTCACTATACACTCTCTAAAATGAAGAATAATTGATGTAAACTCATATTTTTTTGGGCTGAAGCGCTATAAAATTCTTATCTCCTTACTTGTTTTGCTTTATCAACCATTTTCATTAACAAGCCACATCTTGCTATTTTCTAAGTTCATTGTTGATAAAATCTCCGTTAACAAGCAACAACATACAAACTGAGATAATTATCTCGTTACCTAATTGTATCAATATCCTGTATTTCTTATCAGAAATATGAAATCGTAGCTAACCAATATATCTATAAATAGGGAGCCTCAATACTATGACGACACACAACAAAATACAACGAAACAATTTTTCGTAACAATTCTTATATCGATAAAAAAGAATTAATGCATATAGCCATATAGGAGTTACGACTTTCAAAAATTACATACGAGTTTCACATTGGAATCCATCATCTCATTGTTGACAACTTTTGTACGTCAACAGTAAAAATGCCCAAAAATGATGAATTGGATTTGGGTCACTGAACACTCTGTTTTCTCGTTGTTATGTATTTATGTATTTTGTTGAAAGAGAACAAAAATCTAATATATATTTTTTTTCTTGAGATAAAAATGATCTAATAAAGGAATTAAATGATCATTACTTTATTTCGTTGAATTTCTTTTTTTAAAAAGGGATTAAGACTCCATTACGCCCAAAGCCATTAAAAAATATTTAAAAGGAAGGAAAAAAAGCGATTATTAATCTGTTTATAATTTAAAGCTAGATAATGTGGAGGACTTCGTGTTGTAGGCCCCACCGTTGATATACCAACTAGTCTCCGGGACGAGGACACTGAACACCGTCCATTCTGCATCGGTTGGTTCATGGTATATCCGAATATTCAGCAGATTTTTCCTTTCGCTTTGTTATCATTGCAGTCTATACCATATACATCTTCGAATATTGTAAAATATGAACTGAAAATAAATTAAAAGGGTCTAATTTACAAAAGATACCAAAAGAAATAAACCAAATTAATTAAAAGGTTCTATTTTACAAAAGATCCCAGAAGAAATAAACCATTATTAGAAAGATCTGATTTTTTTTTTTTTTGACGATGTGAAGCAATTAAGATTAAATTATTAATGAACTAAAAAGGAAAGCAAAAGAATTGAACTTTAAGAATTCTTTATTGTATTTAATAAACTTTTTAATAATCGGGACGAGAAAGAACTTATTTTCCGTTCCAATCCTTATTAGGTCACAAAAATTATTAAAATTAATAATATATTTTCTTTAAGGTTAAATTAGTAATAAATGACTTATTACGGAATTGTTACCAACCTTCTCAATTGTTTTTCTCTAATGGCATGTTTACTAAAGGGTAATGGGAATCATATATGTAGTAATGATTCTCATTTAATTGTTTACCAAAATATGGGAATGAGAGAACTGTGTGGGGTCCACATAAAATTGGGGAAAAGAATGGGAATGCTTCTCCTCCTAACATCCTAAAGAATATCATTACCTGTAAAGAATCTCATGTATCTATTTATAATTAAAATATTAAATACAATTTTATTCCCAAAATATTTATAATTTAGTCAATTATAGTATTCCCATTACATTTCTTGTGTTAAGTAAACATATGAATGATTTTTTAATGATTTTGATTCCATTTCTCATAAATTTAAAATAAACAACGTAATATAAATGATGATTCCGATTTCCCTTCAATTTTCTCCCTTTCATTTCCCCTTTCATTTATTCCGATTATGATTACGCCGAAGTAAACATGCCATAAAATCAAAACATACTAAAATAAGAACATGATTCCTGATTTCATGGCATGGTTCACAAAATTAAACTTCGGATATGTCAACTCCTTTCCTGATTAGTAAACTGCGTTTACAAAGTAAATATAAAATGTTATATTATTGACTTCAATATAATTACGTGGATTAATGAATGTCCTGTATGTTTTGGTAGAATGGTCACAAGTTGCATGTGTGAGTCTTGGAATTGAAATTTCGGACTTGGTAATAATTTGTTCTTCAATAATATTGACTTTTACTATTTGATTTTCCTCACGCTGAAATAAATTACTTTAACTTGATTAAACTTTGCAGTTTGTAAACATAATTAAGCTTTGCACTAATTATTCAAAAACTTTGCACATATAATAAGCTATAAGCTAAGATAAGCATCTGAATTCCCCCACCAAATTAAAAAAAACAAAAAGAAAATCTAAAATTACACCTAAAAACAATAAAGTTAAAAGTTAAAGTCAACCTTCAAATAAAAGCCATATTCCTATTGTGGGACCACTAATTACCAATTAGTGTCCAAAGTTCCAGCGGTGAAAACGAAGATACAGACAATTACTCTTAACTATAAACTATTTTAAAATTTAAAATAAAAAAATCCCTTTTCTGGTAGAATATCCTTTTTCTTTTTGTTTTTCTTTCTTTCTTTCTTTTACAGAAAAAAAAACCAGAAAAAAAAAAAAACTGAGAGAGAGAGAGGTCGTAGTGTTGTAGGTGGAGGAGAGAGAAGGGGTGAGCTGACTGGCTCGTATCGTAGCGTAGGTCCGCCTTTCTTGAATCTTGACCTCTCTCTTCTCTTTTCTCTTTAGTCTTTCTTTGTCTCTCAGTAACATATATGCACACACACTTATATATATATATATATATGCATATATAAAGGCCTGTTGATTTTGTCTTTTCTCTTAAATCTATCATGTTAGTACAGAGAAAAACCAGTCAAATTAAGCTGAAATAACCGGTACTAATTTTCTGATAATTTTGGGTTTTGGTTGAGAGGGAGAGAGAGAGGAAAAAAAATGGGAAATGTTTCTCAGGAATCGATCAAGATTTTAGAAGCTCTAATGGATCAAGGTCAGTCTCCTCTCTTCTCTTTATTTTTTTTAAAAAAAATTAAAATTAATTAATTCAATTCTTCTTCTTCTTCTTCTCTCTGCACTGTTTTCTTCAACTAACAAAGCTTTAATCACAATGTTCAGTTGAGGAGCCTTTGAAGAGAACATTTCAGGTTCGAATTTCTATTTTTGTTAACTTTTTTTTAAATCTTTTAAATCTTTGCTTGCTTTTTTCTACCTTTTCTACTCTGTCCGATCTGATTCGCTGTTTGACTCAGAACTCTCTCCTAGTGTTTTGAATTTAATTTAATTTAATTTAATTTATTTTGTAATTCTCCCTTCTCGTGTGAATATGCAAAATTACATGTTTGTCCTTGGGCTCTACTGTATCTACCTCCAATCCATTCTCTCTTACTACTTCTAAGGCGCATTTTCTGCTAGAGATTTTTTGTCTATGGATGGAAGGTCAAGGCGCTGTTTGGCAAAATGTAAAGCGATGACTTTCTCTTTTTTTTTGATGAGAAATGTGTGGTCATGCCTTTGAGGCCCTGATGTAGTGGTAGCTAGCAGCGGCTTTGATATCTTGCACACCCGGGGATTAGACCCCTGTTGATCTGTGTTCTGTTGGGTTTACTCCCAGTAGATATTTGTGTTCTGGGTTTGATCTGATTCGGCGTAATTCAATCCAATCGAATTGTTTTAGAATTTAATGAATTATTAGTAAATCAATGGTTCGTCTAGTATCTGGGATATGCTTGTTTTGTCATCAGTTTAAGAGCAGCCTTGTCTGGGCCCTTTGGGATTTCATTACTTCTGAGCAAACTGGAATTGGAAGTGTCGGAAATTGGTCTTAACACCATTGTCATCAATGTGATTTGAGGTGAACTGGGGGCAAAATAGGAGAAATCTGTGTTTTTGATGCGAACTGTGTGTACAATGTTGCTACGCAAGCTTTCTGATTGATTGCTTTTCCAAAATGCTAAACGGGGAAGTCTATCTTATTTGGAATGTCGACTGTGTAACAGGATGGAAGTTGGAAGTCGTCTTCTAATTTTTCCTTCATTCTCTTTATGTGATTTCATGCAAACTGGTTTTCAATTTTGGGAAAATGTGTTTGATATGATCTTTGCTAGATGTTTTAGGACGGTTATGGTACGTCTGAGAAAACGATTTGTTGATACTTTAATTCTATGGATTATTCCTTATAAGCTGTTTCTTGGTTTTCAGAATGTTCATCAAGGATATCTTGCTGAAACTTTGACGCGTTTCCTGAAAGCAAGGGAATGGAATGTTTCGAAAGCCCATAAAATGGTTAGATTATAATTTTGTGTTAGTGCATATAATTATTTATGTTATCCCTTTTATTCTCATTTGACATGCTTGTATAATGTCCAGTTGGTGGATAGTTTGAATTGGAGGGTACAAAATGAGATTGACAACATATTAGCGGTAAGTTCTTGCCCTGTAATTTTACAAATTTCATGTCCCTTTTAGTGATCAAATATTGACACTTATTGCATGATGTGAAATATACTACCGAATTTGCATTATACCTGAGGATAGCTTAAACTGTTGACTAAACCTCTGATAATTAATAGTAGACACCAAAGTTATTTATAGTAGACACCAAAGTTATTTCACTTACACGCTTGTTTTGACAGAATCACAGGAACATAATTTCTTTTTGGCAGTACATGCATTCGTGATATTGTCATCTAATTTTGGTTTTTGTTCTGCTATTTTTTGCCAAATGACAATTTAGTAAATTTTTCCCATGGTTTTTGAATGGTTACATTTATATTGTGTTATTTCTTTATGCAGAAACCAATAATTCCGGCTGATTTGTATGGAGCAATACGTGATTCGCAGCTCATAGGACTTTCAGGTTACTCCAGAGAGGTGCTCATTCTTTGTAAAAGCTTATTTTGTCTTTAGTATTTATAGTTTCTATTTCACCCATAAGGCCAGCGCCCAAAATTTTAAACCTTCAACATCCCACTCTACATGTTGCACCAGAACATTGTTTATTTGAATTTACTGAAAAAATTATTTTGATGACATTTTTTAACGCCTTGTTCTACTTTGTATAATTTTCAGGGCTTGCCTGTCTTTGCTATTGGTGTGGGGCTCAGTACATTTGATAAAGCATCTGTAAGTATTATGACTAAACTTGAGTCACTTTTCATTGATATGAACTCGAATTTGGAGGTACCAAACTCTGCCATTTCCTCGGTGCTGTGACCCTTAACTATTCTATTATTTGGCATAGTGAATCCTCTTATTTAAAAAAAAAATCATAATCCTATCAAAAAATTTGGTATAGTGAATCCTGAACATTTTCGTTTGTGTTTGTGTTCTGCCCTTCCCTCTCGTTGTAGGTTCACTACTATGTGCAGTCACACATTCAAATCAATGAATATCGAGACCGGGTGATCTTGGTGAGTATTATTTGAACTAAAAATATTTCAAGCTTTATGAATTATTAGTATTTTTTTGACCTGTATACCTTGTTGTAGCCTGCTGCTTCAAAAAAATATGGGCGGCCTATTACCACCTGTGTGAAGGTTTTAGATATGACTGGTTTGAAGCTTTCAGCACTAAGTCAAATAAAGGTATAACTCTCACTCTCTCTCTCTGTGGTATAACACACACACTCTCTCTCTCTTTATTTATTTATATATATGTATATATATTTCAGGTATTGCATATATTTACATAAAACGTCATAGTAAATTACTCTGTGCATGCATGCTTTAATTGTTAACATTGTGAACATCTCCATACGTGGCTAGCATAAGCTTTTAGTGGACTTATCTATGTATTTCAACTTTCCTGACTTTTTGTGTAATGGCCCCAAGTGCTAAAATATAATACTCTACAATTTTTAATGTACTCCATTAAACTTTTTGTTCTTTTCCCCTAGACAATTTACTTGGATATGGACCAGTAGGTTCTGTTACCCGATTATGTCTTATATTTTAAGCATTCTACAATGTTTTCAAGTTTTGGGTAAAAATAAATAAATAAATAAATAAACGGAAAAAAGTTTGTTCATGGCAATATAGTGCTGAAAGAATCTTTTTTTTTTTTTTTTAAATAATTTCTGAACTAGTTTGAAGGAATCTCTTTGTAGAATTTCTGAACTAGTTTTGTACTATAAAACATGTGAATCCTTTTAACATTCCTGCATTTTGTCTTATGTTCATACAGTTATTGACAATCATATCAACCATTGATGACTTGAACTATCCAGAGAAGACAAATACCTACTATATTGTAAATGTGCCATATATATTTTCAGCCTGTTGGAAGGTAACCCTTTACATAATTGGTTATTGTGATTTAACTTTCTGTACCCCAGATTTTCTCCCTGCATTCTTTTTAATCCATCTACATGATGAACACTTATTCACACTGCTCATGCTTCTTGTAAAATAGTTATTTATTCTTGGAGGTTATCTGCCACAGCGCAAATGTAATACTCTTTACTCTTTGCAGGTCGTCAAGCCTCTTTTGCAGGAGAGGACAAGGAAAAAGGTGCAGGTGTTATCTGGCAATGGGAGAGATGAGCTGTTAAAGGTGCCGTACTATTATTTTCACTATTGATATCGTTATTAACTTAGCTTTACTTGTGATCCCTTTCCTTGGAATGAGCATCCCATTCCTCTTCTGAATTGAAAAACTTGTTTGAACTAGACATAAAGTGAAAGATACTAAGACTGGAAATGGAAAGGACCTGATTTCTGGCTTTTGAATTTCTCATTACTTCAGTGAGAAAGAAAAGAACATAGCTAAGAGTCCAATTCAATTTATTTCGATTCAAATTAATCAATTATTGTCGGCTCTTTTCATATAGATCATGGATCAGGCAACACTTCCGCATTTCTGTAAAAAAGAAGGTTCTGGATCATCTCGACATGGAGACGATGGAACTGAAAATTGCTTTTCTTTTGATCATCCGTTTCACCAACGACTCTATAACTACATTAAGCAGCGGTCTTTGATCAGCGAATCTGTTGCACCAATCAAGCAGGGTTCTTTTCATGTGGATCTACCTGAGCCAGCTCCAGAAGGAACGGAGATTGCAAAAACCTTGGAATCTGAGTTTAACAAGATTGGGAAGAAAAAAGGTCCGAACGGTCTATCAGATTCTGTAAATGGCCTCAGAATAAATGGTGCTTGAAACAATGGGGCCAAATGCTGGTGTTGCTCGTAATGGAGATTTTATCCCCTCCCTTGACTCGATCTGTTAGAGCTTTATGGAAGGATTCTAGTCTTGGCAGGTCAATTGCAGCTATACAATCTATATCGCATGTAATAGTAATGGCTCACATCATATCTACGAGAATTGAAGCAGGGAAAAGAAATTAATACGATGTATCATGTATTATGTACGTAACCTGACATGTTGGCTGGATAATTAGTTCAAAGTTGTGCTTAGCCCAATTGAGTGGAGCACTACAGAGAACACCATCTTTTGCTGCCACGGTTAACGGTTTTTAAGTTAAATAGTAATATGCACAGCTTAACATGATTTCCTACTAAATTTCATACATTGTAATGTTGACCAATGTTTGTAGAGCCTATCTCAATTGATCTGCTGAAAGCAAAGTCTTTCAAATTTGGTTGTCAATTATCTCAAGTCTCTTAATAAAACACATATGAGCAAAGCTCCTATTGAGCCTTACCAAGGGGTTATCTGGTTTTCCTGAGTCTCTTATATGGCGTGTTTGCTGTATTGTTCATTGCATAGCACATCGGGTCGCAGAGGAGGAGATGGTTCCATTCCACCATCAATCTCGTCTGATCGTTTAAATCTATAACAGCCGAAAGGAAAGAACAGTGAAAGTCTCTGTCGTATGAGCTTCTTAGCTGCCTCCCCTTTGTTCTTCTTGACGCCACCTCCGAAGTTCACCTTCGACCACAGTTTTCGCCGACTCTGCCATCTCTGCCTTCCTCAGGGCCATATCTGTTGCAACCTTGATTTCCTCTATTGCTTTCAAATTAGCTTCCATCCTTCTTTCAGCTTCCATCTTTCTTGCTTTGATTTCTCCCACCAGGGCCTCGTTCTCTGCCTCTTTTGTCTCAGCCATGTTCTGAGACTCCTGAACTTTTCGAGTAAGAGACTGAAACTCCTCCACAGACAACTTCATCTTTGCGTTGTTCTCTGCATTCGAAACCTTAACCTCATCAAGCGCCTTTTGCTCTGCTGCTTTCACCTTTTCAGCTTCAACCAGAGTGAGGTCTAGCTTTTTCTCTGTTTCCTCTGTTACAACTCGGAGCCGTTCTGCTTCTTTTTTCAACTTAATGACGTTTTTCTTCATGTCTTCTTCTTCACGCCTCGCGCTTTCAGTTTCTTCTAGTAGATTCTTCAACTTGAAGCTGAGCTCATCAGAAACTTCTAGTTCCTTTTCTTCTAAATCAGCAGGTTTCAACAATGTCTCTGCTTTGTTAATCTGTTTTTCATTATTAAGATTAGCAGCAAGACATTCCATCTCCATTTCCTTTTTCACGTTCTCCAACTCCAGCTTAAGAGAGCTCATTAAACTTTTAAGAGAGCTTTCTTCTTCAGAAACTTCTTGCAGTGTCTTTGTGGCTTCATTAAGCTCCGTAGTTACAACTCTAACATTATCCATTTCGACGGCATGAGCTTTCCTCATCTCCTCTTGTAAAACTTCAATTTCCACATTTGTTTCTTCTAGCTTTGCTTCAATATTTCTGGTTTGTTCGGCATCAACTCCCTTCTTCAAGAACAACAATTTTTTCTCTGCTTCTTCCTTAGCTGTTACATAAGACTTTAAGCTAGCATCTCTTTCTGCAACAATCTTTGTCAGCTCTTGTTGGACTTGTAAAGAAGCCGGCCTTAACTGACCAATCGAGGTCTTCATCTCGGCAATTTGCCCTGAAAACTCACTAGCCTTCTCTGAATTTGCCTTTGCTGAACGCTGCGCTTCTCCTGCCTGTTGAAACGCGGCCAGTTTCGCTTCCAAAGCCGCATCGAAATCCTGGCGGATCTTGGTCAGCTCTTGCTTTGCAGCATCAAGTTCAGCAACTGTAGATACGTATTTCTTTCTCGTTTGGTCTAATTCCCTTTTCCATGCTTCAGTTCCAATGGCTTTTTCCGATTTTTTGACTTCGAGGTTCTTGGCACGTTCCTTAATTGCTTCTGTAGCCGCAAGAGCTGATTGCTTGGACTCATTTACTGCATTGAGCTTGGTTGTCAAATCCTGAAGTGTTCTCTGAGCCCTTTCGAGCTCCGAAAGTGCTCGAGATTTCGTGGTTTCGGCACTCTCTAGTTTTTGCTTAATCCTGTTGAGTTCTTTTTGGGCCAAGAGAAGCTCTGTCTCCTTGTCCAGTATATTCTGTTGTAATACATGTAAAAGAGAAGTTTAGCTTACTATTTCTAGACACATGTTTTTCCACAAAGAAAAGATTTAAGACTTCCGAGTATAATGTATATATACCTCTGAGGAAAGTCTTTTCTTGATGGCAGGTCTTCCTTTAGGGGAAGCTACTACACCAAACAAATTTACAGCAGCTTTGACAGATTGGAAGGGAGCCCTCGTGTCAATTTCTCCCACTTCAGTCCTCGGAGAACCAGAAGCCTTTTCTTGATCTTTTACGCGAATATTGGCCATTTTTTTTCCCCTTCTTCGATGTCTAAAAAAATGTTCAACACCTGCAAAATCAAATGAGAGTTTCAATAAAGAGAATATACATGATTTACATGTCATATATATGTGCACATAAAAGTTCATATTATTCAAAGTTGGATAAGATTTTATTATACTAAAAGGCTGTTCTTGTTAGAATCTTAAGGATACCGTGCGATCAATTACGTGGAGAAAAACCATATAGATCATGTCAGATATGGCGGCAAAGATCACAGACAAAGCTAGTGTTATATTATAATATCATGGTTCAAAACTAGATAAAAGGGCATTTTTTCTCGACTTTACGTAGAATCAAATAATGTTTGGAAAGAAAAAACATGGATTGCATGTCTCGTAATTAGTAACTTTGTCAAACAAATCACATGCAGAAACATAAAAGGGCAACGTTGAACATTAATAAATTATTTACTTTATTCCTGGCTGGTTATAAAGATATTCATAAAAACTTGTGAATGCACATACCTTAATAATACATCAAATTGATTGCCCCACCAACGGCCAAAACCACGCATAAACAGTACATCAAACCGGTTAAAAATCTATAAGAGAGACCAATTCCCAGATACTCAGAACAAAGGCCCAAGAAAACAAAAAAAAAGGGTGAATAATAATTGCATAATGAATTCACTTTCTGCTATTTTAGCGGGAAACACGCCGAGGACATACAATGCTTATTGACCATTCCGAACCGTTACAATACACCATGAAAAGACGTAAATGCCCTTCTGTAACTGCCAAGCTGCTTGCTGAACGCTCGGAAGGGTAGATTTGGAAATAAATAAACTGCAAAGTGTTGATGATTTTTTTATTTTATTTTTTTTCTGCTCCCAGCTCCCCATTTAGTAAAAAGTGAAAAAAAAAAAAAGAAACAGTTGAAGAAACTAGAAAAGGTCCACCATGTGTATTTATGGTTTTTGTTTTTTCAGAGAGCGGTAAATTTATGTTTTCTTCTTCTTTTATTAGGAAAATAGTTGTGTTTTTCTAAAACAGCTCCACGGTATTTTTCCTGACTGAAATAAAAAAAGGGATTATTATCGAAAAAAACAGAGTTTTTTTAATTTTTGTAAAAAAAAAATTGAGTTTCTGATTATATAAAAGAAAAAACCTTGTGTTTGTTTAATTTTAACCATTTTTTTTTTTGAGTTTTTAGTTATATAAAATAAAACTTTTGAATTCATTTCAAAAAAAAAAAAAAAACATTAAAATTATAAAATCGAATCAAATTAATCTGCAAAATAAGTCAAATGACCCATTTTTCTTTAGTGTACACTGTCATGCACGACTATGCGAGGTTATTTACATTGATAAATACCCCAATTGGTCGAAAACTATGTCATTCTATATTGAAAATGTTGACTTTTATAGTTAATAAATTTTTAAAAAATAGTTCATGAGTATAGAACACTTAAAAAATAAAGTCATTTCTTAATCATGTTATATATTCATTGATTAAATATTTATTTTGGGTTTGATTTGATTGAATTTCAAAATCTCAAGGTTTTATTTGATATAATCAGAAACCTAAAATTTTTATTGCTAGAATTAAAAATATTCAAGGTTTTATTTAATATAATATAAAACTTAAGGCTTTTTTTTTGCTAAAATAAAAAAATCCAAGGTTTATTTATTTATTTATTTATTTATAAACCCATAAAATAAGAAAAAGAATAAAGCTTATTACAAAAATCCAGGCCCAAAGTACCAAAATTTGAAAAATTCCAGATGGACTGATTTTTTTGAATAATCCCGGTTTGATTTAGAAAATATCACTTTTTAAAAATATTATTAGAAAATATCACTTTTAAAAAATATTTAGAAAAATACTATTTTTCTTCAAAATTAGTATTTTTTAATGGTACTTGAGGTAATCAGTTAAGTTGCTTAGAGTGACCAATTCAGTTACTTGAAGTAACTGTTCAAGTTAGCTCAGGTAACTCGACTAGCTATCTTAAGTATCTCATCGATTAATAAAAAGTGATATTTTTATAAATATTTTTAAAAGTGAAATTTTTATAATTAAATCCCGGATTTTTCAGAATAATTCTAAATTCCAGGATTTTTCAATTTTTTTTTGAAAAATTACCATAAAAAATCAAATTTCCTCAAAAAATAAACAACCCCATTTTAGGTGTAGCGATATAAATATAACGCAAAAAAGGTGTCACCTTGTTTCAAAAAGAAAAAAATGTTCTTTAAAACGGTAGTTGCAATAATTGAGGAGGAGTAAATGAGAAAACAATGGAAGAAGACATGTCGTCTTGTTCAAATCACTCATTTTTCTGCCATGTAGGGAGGACCATACACTATTAATTATTTATATTTATGAAGGTTAATAATTATAACCAAGTGACCATTACAACCACTTGAACACCATTAAATCGACAAAGAGGTTTACGTACTTATAAACCTAAACGAATGTGATAAATTGCCTCTTAATCTTGCTTTCTCGATGGTTATATGTAGCAATCTCTCTCTCTCTCTCTCTCTCTCACTCTCACTCTCTATCTCTCTCTCTATATATATATTTGTGTATCATGAAGAAGATCCTAGCTAGGCTACTTCAGTTTTCGTAGTTACAAATGTCAAGTGTGGTATATAGCCAATTAATGATGAA
The DNA here is from genome assembly GCA_002914845.1 of Trema orientale. Classification (NCBI taxonomy): domain Eukaryota; kingdom Viridiplantae; phylum Streptophyta; class Magnoliopsida; order Rosales; family Cannabaceae; genus Trema; species Trema orientale. The sequence continues at coordinate 784,607 of JXTC01000085.1, read as the reverse complement.
CAAAGTTACTAGATAGAGTAATACCAGGATTAATACTCATCTTTTGCATTTAGTTTTAGTTGAGTAATATGCTGATGCATACTTATTTTTGAGCTAAATATTTGGACCAAATAAAATAATGTAAGATGAATTTTAGCAAATTGAGACTAGTTCAATTGATTTAGAACTTTTGGAAGTGTGTGTGAATATATAGAAGAAGAGAAGATGAGTTTAAATTCTAATTGGGTCAATTTATATGTTGTAATTTAAATAAGAAACTAAAAATAATGTGACAAGAATTTTTAAGACTAGAGCTTGAAAGAGAAAAGATGTTGAAGAATGTAGTAGTGGAGCCATGACCATCATCGGCCTTACTATTTATGCATCCCTTCCTCTAGTTCCTAACACATCAATCACAATACGGCACGACTACTCCATCACACAAGTCAGGCACCTCAAATCTCATACCGATCCAAACAAGGAGTCTTTACCTTTTTAACACGCTAATGGAAAATGGGGCAAACCTATCAATGACGTCTGATTTCGAAACATTTATCGAGAAAAACAAAAGAAAGAAACGACAACCATTTATGTCGTAGAAAACGACAAAGAAAGAGAAACGACAATGATGTTGTTGACAATACGACTAGATATTACTTGAGAAAGAAAAGGCACAACGCGTAAATGATGTCTGATTTTGAAAAGTATATCGAAAATGAAAGAAAAGAATGGACAAAGAAAGAGAAGCGATAACCATTGATGTTATGGAAAACGACAAGAAAAGAAAACAAAGATAAACGACAATCATGTTGTGGGGAAAAGACAATATATTAATAGGTATAAAAAAAAAAAGGAGAATTTACACGCTGGGTTATTAAGCCCCTTATTACGAAAGAATAGACTCACCCATAATAGTTTCAAAAGTAACCCTTATTATTATGTCACATATATAAAGTTATTTAGATGTCATATTTCTCAATAAAATTTAAAATATTTTTTTCTCTAACAAACTCCAAACTACTTTTGCCACCATCGCTATCTCTAGCACCGTGCCACCATCGCTGGTTCCAATCCCGATCTTGGCGGTGTCTCTACTAGATTAGGGTCAAAAAATTTCAACCGGGATCGAACTTATTCGGCCGCCTCTTCAAGTCATTTTGATCGATTTTCGATAGGCGGTCAAAAAATTTATCTTTCGACTGCAATCGAACATGGTTGGCAGTGTTCTCGATATCGCCTCCTTCACTTTTATTTTTTTCTCAATATATAGTTGAAATTTTTTCACTAGAGTAGAGTTGATGGTAGCTTTGGAATTTCGAAATTTTTATTAAATAAAACTTCTAGTTTTGTAAATGATTTAAAGTTTGTCTATTCTTTTAATCACATATTTTAAATTAGGGACGGATGGATATTGTCCCTAGTAGGGGCTTGAGCCCCCAATCAATTTTATTTTTCCATTCAAAATTATCTAATCATCACATATATTTATAGTTTTTAGCCTTAATAATTGAGCCCCCAGTAAAAGTAGAGAAAATATAAAATAACCCCTATAAAATTGATAAAATATCATTTGAGCCTCCATTAGACAAAAATCTTGCCTCTGTCATTGCTTTAAATGAAGGTCAAAATTGATAATGCGACAAAAAAAAAAAAAAAAAACAGAGTGATAGTGGGAAAGGGATAACAATCAAGCTAAAAAACGACGAGAAAATCTGGAAAGCGATTATAAGGTAAAATCGACAACAATATAAAACATTACAATATAGTAGAAATCGATAATAATATATATATATATGGTTGCTAATCTAGTAGGTATTCTTTTTTTCACCTATTCATAGGTATTTTTTTTTAACTGTTGGATTATTGATCTAACGACTATCATAATTTGAGTAGTTGAAAAAATAACAATAAAAATAAATAATTATTATTTAATGCTTTTTTCTCTCCTCCTTTCACCATAAAAGAGGTGCATGATTAATTTTAATTGGTCAAAACAATACTTATGGATATGAAAAAAAAAAAAAAAACCTACTAGATTGGTATCCTATATATAAATATATGTATATATGAAGGGAGAAAAAAAGACGAAATATTGGGAAAACGATAAAAACAACAAGATCCGAGAAACCACAAGATCTTAGGAGGACATAATCTTAATATACCACAACAATAAACACTAGGAACAACATTGATATAAAAACGACAACAATTAACATAAAAGCGACATCAAAATAAAGAAAAAAATGACAACAATCTAGGAAACGAGATCGAGGATATTTACATCAAGTGAAAAAACAAGAATAAGCTCCATATTAATAAAGCACATGCAGTGGGAAAACGAGAAGAATCTAAAAAATGACATTTCTTTTGGAAAACGACAATATAAAACAAAGTCACAGCCTCACAGGCTTTTTATTTTTATTTTTTCAAATACTTATAAGTTGCATGGTAGTATTTATGGTAGTCTATAAATCCAACGACTGTCCAAATTGGTCCTCCAAATCCAATAATAAGGTCTCATCATGTTTTGTTGTTTTCTCCCCTCCCCCACCCCACTACGCCAGTATATACATTACACACACAGTAGCTCGCTAACCTACTATTCAACTTCACTTATTTTCTAGTCCTTTCATCAAGCTGCTTTCATATAATATCAAGTTAATTGTTTCCATATATATATATATATACACACACATAATTAGATTCAAACAAACATTAATTAGAAGATTATGGGAAAAGATAATCACGATGACTATCTTCCTCTTTTCGAAACAAAGTCGGCCAAGGGGCGTACTCCGTTTCGATTATACATAGCAACAATGTTAATGGGCGGTATATGCTGGATTGTGGTATACAGAGTGAGGTATATGCCACCCAAAGACGAAGGCGCACTAAGATTATGGGCTTGGCTTGGATTGTTTCTTTCTGAGCTTTGGTTCATTCTTTACTGGCTTATCACTCTTCTTGTCAGATGGAATCCCATCTATCGTCACACTTTCAAAGATAGACTCTCCCTCAGGTTATGTATACATATATATATATATATATATATATGTCCCACTTTTTTCATGTCCATATATCAAGTTACTACTTGACCTTAATATGTATGTATATATTTTTATAGCAGATGTGATGATGAGAAGTGTGGTTTGCCTGGCGTGGACATATTTGTGTGCACCGCGGACCCACAAGCGGAGCCGCCGTTAATGGTGGCCAACACGGTGTTGTCAGTGATGGCTTATAACTACGCGGCGGAGAAGATTAGCGTTTACTTGTCTGACGATGGTGGTTCGGACTTGACATTTTATGCTCTCTTAGAGGCCTCTCGCTTCTCAAAGCAATGGCTTCCCTTTTGCAACAAGTTCCGAGTCGAACCGAGATCGCCAGAGGCTTATTTCCGCACAGCCTTTTCTCAACCACTCGATCTCAGTCATGATCATGATCTTCATCTTGATCAGTGGACCTCCACCAAGGTATGTTACACGTACAAGATCGATCTTTTCCCATTATAAACTTTAGTCCATTGGTTCTCAATTAAATTAGAGCAATATTATGAGCACCAGTATTGTCTGACACCACAATGACATGTTAGTTTATTATCAGGTGATCTAATTAATAAGAATAATGTTATGGAGCAATATATGATACCTAGTACTATATAGGGTGATAGTGTGTTACTGGATGATTATAATTATACGTCAGGTGAGACACGTATAGGACACACAGTTTATTAATTATAATCACCTAGTAACAAATTATTATATCATATGGTGCTGGGCATCACTGGTATCCCATAGCATTGTTCAATTAATATACTGAGTCCTATATGGCTTCACTTGAAGTCTAATTATAATTAATTAATATAATAGACTGACACATCATATGGCATTAGACACCATATGATACCCTATAGCAGTACTCTTTAAATTATAGAATAATTCTAAAAAACTCCCTACCCTTTGTTCTCATAAAATATAAAATTATATCATATATTTTTCAGAACAAGAAAAAAAAGTATACCATATACTTTTGATCAAATTTCAAATGTGAAATATATAAAATGCCCTCAAATTATTCAAAAGCTTATTCATAAACAATCCTATGTTATTTTATTGTTTTTTAATTTATAAAAAACTCACAATTCGTTTTTTTATTATAAAAAGGGAAAAAATTCAGGAAATTTTGTAAAAAAAATGTTTTGATGATGTGTTTGTAGCAATATTTTAAGGTTTTGTTTTCTTTTGTTAAGTGTTACCTTTTTAATATTCCTTGGGCATTGTTGTTATTTAGAAAATAAATTAGTAAAAAATTTGACCAAAAAGTATATAGTATATACTTTCTTCCTTTTAGAAAAATAGAGGGGATGTTTTTCGATTTTTTTTCCCAAACAAAGGGTTTTTTTATGATATTTAACCATAATAGAAAGAATAATTTTGAAGTTTATCCCTTTGTATATTTGACTAGTATTTCCATAACCTTTAAATTAAATTGATATGGACTTTATTGATCTAATGAGAGCTACCGTGTAAATTTATTGATTGTATATTCTAACTTGATAATTAATTTGAACAAATACTACATATAAATGAAAGCAAATTTGAAAGCATGCACAGATGATCCTATCACCGAGATTACTAGATGAAATTGATGCCTCAATGCCATTTCTTTTTTCACTCTTATTTAACTATTTGATATATATGGACTTTATTATGCTTTATTATATTTATTATAATGGGAGAGTTAAAAAAATTGAGCGCCCCCATATGAAATCTCTTATTGTGTGTGCTTCTTTTCGAGTTTCGACTTTTACTCTTTCATGGTTTTTTAAAATGCGTCTTAAATATATAATGCAAGTCACTACAATTATCAGTGTATGTCTTTTTTTTTCAGCTGTTGGATCATCATCTAACGGTGATCCAACGGCTATAATAAGGTGTATGAAAAGAAGTGCATCATAAATGCTATTTTTCTCTCTTATTTTTTATTATAAAAAAATGTGCATGATAAATTTCCATTAGCCAATTAAATGATACCTATAAGAAAAAAAAAAAAATACCTACCCTATATATGTATATATATATAAGTATCTTTCGTGAAAGCGCACTTGCGGACTCTTGTATATTTTGTCGGAAACATGCATCCATGCATTGCCTATACATATATTGTCCTAAATTTGATTTTTAACAGTATTCCACATCAAATGAAAGGTACGTACTTAATTGGCTTGTAAATTAAGAATGGTGCTCTCTGTTTTGGAAATACAAACAAGTATCGTAAACAATACGGTTCACTCCAAGTCCATATATGATTATATGGTTACCGGTTGTGTTTGCGTACGTCGAAAACTCTAACTTGAAATTTCAAAAGGATTTCGATGTTTTCTTTTGTCTTCTCCGAAAGTGGAAAATAAGGATATTGAGAATCATTAGTTCTAACCATAGCTACCACACTTTACATTCGGATCAATAATCCATATAGTGTGCAGTAAATATTCAAGGAATATTATAATATGACAAATCAATTGAAAGAGCATATACCAAAATAATAGAATAATAATCAAAACCCATTTCAAGCCACATATTCAAGCTTTAAAAAAAAAAAACGTTCGGAAACGGCCAAAAAATGCATAAAACTCAACCAAAATCAACACCCGCAGCTTGCATTCAACATCACGAAGCTCAATATCTCATTTCTTTTAGCTAGAATCGGAATTTGTAAAATGCTATAAGAACCCACGAAAATAATAAAAAAATCTGAAAATTAAATTGGTAAAATTTGACAACCTCAAATCAAATGAAAGTTGCTCTTGATACCAATTGTTATATTTATTTAAACGTTGTGATGAATATAATCAATTAATCAACAACACAATATATTGCTCATTCACCAAATAATCCGAACACAAACAATCATGTGAGTTAGATAATTACCTCATTAGCTTTTCATTGAGTTTGAATTTGCCATCATCTCTTTATCAAACCTACAAGACCAAAGTATAGGAATATAGGTATATTCCTCTTGGTCTTCTAGGTTTGATAAAGATATGATAATATAACAAATAATTCCCCATTTTCTCTCAATTTTCCTTTCAAACTCACATATACAAAACTTAAAAGATATAAATTAAAGCCTTATCCAGATAAAGAGAGGGATAAGAAAAGTAGGGAATCTCATGTTTCTGAACCCATGCTTGACATAACCTCCCTTGCTACAGAACTAGAACTCAAAGCCAAAGCAACTTCAGCCATTATTTCATTTAGGGTATTGATATTGCTCATATCTGGGATCTCAAATGGGACCGCAAAGTCATTAAAAGGCTAGAAGGAAAAAAAAGATGAAAAATATACACATGGGTTCCGAATCAGACTTCGAACGAGAGCTGGTTTTATCGGAGCAAAGAAAACACTTCTTTTCCAAGACATCAACTCTTCTTCCCCTGTATTAGAAATTCAAGTAAGCAATTAAAGGAATTAAAATGTGAAGCCAGCCTGACAATTTAGAGAGAGAGAGAATGAGAGAGAGAGAGAGAAGGGGGACGTTGAGTTAAGACGGAAATTGCTTGGTTAGAGAATTAGGCTCTAGGACCGTCGCCGTCGAGGGGTGGTTTAAGTGGGTATTGGTGAAGGCGGGATAAAAATTTTGGGCTGAAAGAGAATAAGATTTGAGGAAAAATTATTTTGAAACAGAATTGTCAAATTTTTAGTGGGCAGTGTATTTGTTTAGGTGCCAAGTCTCTTGCCTCTTGGTGAGAATTTCTTTTTTTTTTTCCTCTATATATTTTAAGTTAAAAAAAAAAGTACTCCCCCAACATCCCCCACCCAAAAAAAAAAAAAAAAAAAAAACAAAGCCACCTCATTAGTCATTGTCATAGACAAAATTAATTTTCTCTCCAAAAATGCTTATTATCCGTAAAATTAGTCATGATTAAGGAAAAAAAAAAGCGTACTTCCTATTCACTGTGATTGGATAAAATAAATTGCATCATACCAATTAGTGTGCCATAAAAATTACTTATAGTTTAGGAAAAATTCCCAATTAGGGGTAACATTATGAATTAAACCAAGAAAATGAATAAATTACTTCCAAATCACTCTGATAAGTGAAATTGCGTAATGCAAAATACTAGTGTCACATAATATCAGTCTTAATTTAATGAAGTTGTCTCCTTTTCCAAAAAAAAAAAGCATAATTGTCATATGATATTAGGCATAAATTAGGAAATATGTTTGATTAGATGAGAAATTGTGAAATTAAGTTGACAAAATCATTAATTAGACTTCTTAATATCTTTGATTAGAAAAATTATATAAAACCAAGTATTAGTGTCACATAAGATTTAGTTTTGTTTTAAAAAAATTTTCAATTAGAGGTGATATTACGAAATTAAGTCAATAAATGGAATAAATTAACTTCCTAGTGTCATATAAGACTAATCACTTTGATTAGAGAAATAACATAACACCAAGTACTAGTATCACATAAAATTAATCAAGGTTTAGAAAATAATGTACAATTAGAGGTGAAATTAAGAAAACAAAGTGAATAAGTTGACTTCCAAATCACTTTAATTAAAGAAATTGCCTAATACCAAATATAATTGTCACATAAGATTAGTCATTGTTAAAAAAAATGTCCAATTTGAGGTGACATTATGAAATTAAGCCAAGACGGTGACTAAATTAACCTCCTAATGACTCCGATAAATAAAATTGCATAATACCAAGTTTAAAATTTTCAAAATTTTAAGCGGGCTTTTAATATTTTTAGGTGCCTAGTCTTTTGCCCTTCTTTTTAACCTAGTCTTTTGATTAGAAAAATTGCATAGCACCAAGTATTAGTATCACATAAGATTAGTCTTGATTTCGAAAAAAAATGTTCGATTATATATGAAGTTGTGAAATAACTGAGTCAATAAATTGACTACTTCATTGGCTTCATAATCATCTTGATAAGATAAAATTGCATATGTTTAGATCTTAGTGTCATACAAGATTAGTCATAATATAGGGAAAATGTTCATTTAGAAGTAAAATTTATGAAACTAAGTCAGCAAGATGACTAAATTGACATCTTAATCACTTTCATTAGAGAAATTGTATAATACAAATTATTAGTGTCACATAAGATTAATTAATCATGATTTAGGAGGAAAAAAAGTTCAATTAAAAGTGAAATTATGAAATTAAGTCGAAAAAGGGACTGGATTAACTTCATATTCACTTTCATTAGGGGAAAAAAAGTTGCATAATATCAAATATTAGTGTCACATAAGATTAGTTATCTTGATCGCATAAAATTAATGTTCTATTTTACGTGAAATTAAGCTAACAAAGTGAATGAATTGACTTCTCAATCACTTTGATTAGAGAAATGGATAAGATCGAATATATGTGTCACATAAGATTAGTCACGACACAGAAAAAATATTCCCAATCAAAGTTGACATTTATGAATTTAAATAAACTAATTTTGATTAGAGAAAATTGCATAAAACCAAGTGCTAGTATCACAAAAGATTAGTCATGGTTTAGAATAAAAGCTCAATTAGATGTGAAATTATGAAATTAAGTCTAAAAAGAGACGGATTCCAAAAAAAAAAAAAAGTCTAAAAAGGGACAGCATTAATTTTGTATTCACTTTGATTAGAAACAAATTGCATGATTGGAGAAACATCATACTAGAGTGAAATTAAATCAACAAATGAACTAAATTGACTTCCTATTCAATTTGATTGGAGAAATTTTATAATACCAAATATGAGCATCACATAAGATTATATTCTATTTTTTTTCTTTTTGCTTTCTTTTTTTTTTTGCTGTTAAATTTCTTGTCTTTTTAAGTAGCATGTGCTATTTCTTTTCCAAAATATGAATATATCCCGAATAATATAACCCCTATTGTTACCTTACAATTGGTGCATTTGTTATTTATAACCTATTAGTAACCTACTATAAACTTTCCACCCATTATTGTATAATAACAAGTATAATTATCACATAAAATTAGTCTTGATTTACGAAAAAAGTTCAATTAGATTTAAAATTTATGAAATTAAGTCAACAAAGTGACTGAATCAACTCCTTAATCACTTTGATTATAAAAATAGAATAATACAATGTACTAGTGTCACATAAAATTAGTCATGGTTAATAAAAATATTCAATTAGAAGTGAACTTAAGTCAACAAAGTACAAAATTGACTTTCTAATCATTTTAATTTGCAACATGGCTTTTTTTTTTTTTCCGATTTCAATTATGTACTACATATTCTCTATATTTTAGCCTTATATTTTTATTTCTAACTCAATTTACATAGTAACCAGTCAAGACACCTAGATTTTAATTGAAAAAATTGCATAATACTAAGGATTAATATAGCTTAATATTAGTTATGATTAATGAAAAATATTCAATTAAAAGTGAAATTGAGATTAATTCAATAAAATCACTAAATTGTCTTTCTAATGAGAAATTGTATAGGATGAAACATGAAACATAGTGTCACATAAAATTAGTCATGATTTAAGAAATACATTCAATTAGTAGTGAAACTATAAAATTTAAATTAAAAAGTGAGTAAATTATCTTCCTATTTATTTTGATAAAAAAAAACAAAATTTAAATTAAAAAGTGAGTAAATTATCTTCCTATTCATTTTGATAAAAAAAAAAAAATTACAAAATGTCTTGTGGAATAATGGTGTCACATGGTCTTGGTTTAGGTTGAATATTAAATTGGAAATGAGGTATGAAATTCTAATAATGGATGCTACATGTCACGAAAATATATATATATATATATATAACTAGAATGAGGCGGCATTTGCCAAGTTGATGAAAATGAGGCCTTATTATCACTTCCCATTCCTAATTTTTTTTTTTAAATAATAATAAAACACTAACAATGAAAAGCAAAATCCCATCCTAACTCTACCTTCTTAGGTTGTGGATCGAACTTTTGACTTAAGTTTAAGTTATAAAAAAAAAAAAGAACTAATACTCGTTTACAATCGGTCTCCAGCCGGTGATACTTTATTAATACCCTGCTACCTAGTGTGACAAATAGTAGCACTTATTTATTTAGTTTTGACTAATCCAAACCATCTGATTACGTTTTATAACATCTCAACGGCTTAGATTTCGAATGGGACTAGTCCCTTTTTCTTACCGAGCAGGATGTCATGCATCTATTGCCTAGAGACATATATACACGTACATATATATATCGGTATCATTTTGGCTAATAAAAATTTATCATGCATATTTTTTTATTGTAAAAAGTAAGAGAGAAAAATAGCATTAATGATGCATGTCTTTTCATGCACCCAATTATAACCGTTAGATCACTATTAGATGATGATCTAATGATCCAAAAAAAATACCTACTTATAAGTTAAAAAAAAAAAAATACCTATTAGATTGGCAACTATATATATATATATATATATATATATATATATATATATATATATATATTTTTACATTTAAGTTTCCGTACTATCCCACATCAAATGAAAGGTACTTGGACCTTGTCCAAGTAAATTAAGAAGGGTGATCTTTGTTTTGGAAATACAAATAATTAACGTAGACAATATAGTCCAGTCTATATATATATATATATGGTTGTCAATCCAGTAGGTATTTTTTTTTTACTTATGTGTAGGTTTTTTTTTTAGCCGTTGGATCATCATCTAATGGTGATCCAACGACGATAACGAAGTGCATAAAAAAACGTGCAATATTAATGATATTTCTCTCTTCTATTTTTTACAATAAAAAAATATGCATAATAAATTTTCATTAGTCAAAATGATACCTACATATAGGTAAAAAAAAAAAAAAAAAAAAACCTACTGGATTGGTACCCTATATATATATGGTTACTACTAATTGTGTTTACGTCAAAAACTCTTAACTTGAAATTTCAAAAGGATTTCGATGGTTCTTTTTTTTTTCTTTTTTTTTTTTCGAATGGAAAATAAGGATGAGAGGCTGCAGACTGTAGTTGACTGCAAGTAGCTTCTTGGGTCTTATTCTTAATCAATTGTGCACTAGAATATTATGCGAAACCTTTAATAACCAGTCAATGAGTTTGCTACTATTGAGCCTGGAATTTGTATATATATAATTACTACTCCTGTTTATATAAATATGTCTATTCCGGAACTACAAATGTCAAACCTAGGGAAAAGGATTGAGAATCAGTAATTTTAACCATAGCTACCAAAGTTTACATTCGGATCAACTCCATAGAATGTATAGTAATGAATCAAGGAATGTTATAATATGACAAATCAATTGAAAGAGAATATAATAAACATAATTGAAATAATATTTATTTTTTGTGTTACAGAAATTATACGAAGACATGAAAAGAAGGATTGAAAGTACCACAAAGGTAGGCCAAATTTCAGAAGCGATACGAAAGGAACATAAGGGCTTTCATGAGTGGGACTTTGTTTCAAGTAGACGTGATCATCAGACCATTCTTCAAGTACTACACCTTTTTAATATTCTAATAGTAGAAAATTAAGATCCTTAATAAATTAAGTATCCAGCCAAGATTAAACAACCACTAATTACTTCATGCTTTTGCTAATATAGATTCTTATTGATGGAAGAGACCCCAAGGCTGTTGACATTGAAGGACAACCTTTGCCAACTCTGGTATACTTGGCACGTGAAAAGAGGCCCCAGTACCACCATAACTTCAAAGCAGGAGCCATGAACTCACTGGTTAATTAAATGCTAACTAATTAACTCCTATTTTGACTTAATTAGCTAATTGTAATTAGCTTCAACTGATTTTTCTTTTTCCTGTGTTTTGGTTTCTTCCTTTGGGAAAATATATAGATAAGGGTATCATCACGAATCAGCAACGCTCCCGTAATTCTAAACGTGGACTGCGACATGTATTCGAACAATTCAGAGTCAGTGAGAGATGCACTCTGCTTCTTTCTGGATGAAGAGAAAGGCCATGAGGTTGCCTTTGTCCAGTTTCCACAGGCATTTGAGAACCTTACCAAGAGTGATATTTACAGCAATTCCTTGCGATATATAATGGAGGTTGGCCTACGTACTTACTAATAACTGCCCTTTTCTTTACTTTATTGCGGTGCGAGTCTTTACTTGACATGTTCATGATGATCTCAAGGTTGAGCTTCGAGGACTTGACGCTCATGGAGGACCTTGCTACATTGGTACCGGGTGCTTTCACAGAAGGGAATCTCTTTCAGGCAAGAAATACAAGGAGGCAACTAAAGCACTAGACTGGAAAGGCAAGAACACTAAGGGAAAAGCCGAAGAAATTAGTGCAGAAGCTCTCGAGGAAATAAGCAAGTTTCTCGCAAGCTGTACCTATGAAGAAAACACCGAGTGGGGAAAAGAGGTTTTTCTCATATTCTCACTCTATCTAGGTTTTACGTGACAATTTCTGACTAGTTGAAAATCCGGCTGTGATGATTAAGCTGAGTGATGTAGTTATGCTTATGTATGTTGATCTGCAGATGGGTCTGATGTATGGATGTCTAGTAGAAGACGTTTTAACAGGATTACTCGTACAGTGTAGAGGATGGAGATCCATGTACTGTAGTCCAGAAAGAAAGGCCTTTCTAGGAGCTGCTCCCACAACGCTGCTGCAAACACTTGTACAGCACAAGAGATGGACTGAAGGAGATCTTCAAATCTTGCTCTCAAGGTACTGTCCCTTGACGTACGGCTACCAAAAGATTCCCATACGACTTCAGCTTTCATACTTGCTCTACTTGCTATGGCCTCTAAACTGCTTGCCTTCACTCTACTATGTCATTGTGCCATCACTCTGTCTGCTCAAAGGAATCTCATTGTTCCCTCAGGTAACAAAATAACCTTTTCGGGATTACAAACCGTAGTCCCAATCGAATCAATTTTTAAGTTCAAAAATATTGTTTCAGTAGATTTTAAGTTCATCTCAGGAAGTGTGCTAAGTTGATACCAATGACTTGTACCCTTTTCACCATTGTATCAGTGAGACTCATCTGACCATCGAATAGTGAAAAAGGGTACTCATGCTAACCTTGAAAGTTTTCAACTCGGTGAATCATAACCTTTTGACCGTAATTACATTGCTGATAAGTAGAACATTGCAACAATTTGAATCATACCTTGTCCTGGCAGATTTCCAACATATGGGTTGTACCATTTTTCTTTGTCTTCTTCGGCAACCGGGCCTACAGCCTTGGAGAACTTCTAATCTATGGAGGGACATACCAGGAATGGTTGAACGATCAAAGAATGTGGCTGTTTAAAAGGACAACTTCTTTTTTCTTTAGCTTACTCGACAACATTTTAAGGCTATTGGGATTCACTAAGTTAGCCTTCACCATAACTGCAAAGGTGGTAGATGACGATGTTTCTGAAAGATACGAGCAAGAGCTAATGGAGTTTGGTACTGATTCACCGATGTTTACCATTTTGACAACGCTCGCATTGCTCAATGCCTTGGGTTTCATCTGGGGTTTGAAGAGGTTGGTTTTGACTGAGCAGAGTCTGTTTCTTAACCCATTTGCCATGCAGGCTATTCTTTGTGGTCTGCTGGTTTTCATCAACCTACCAGTTTACCAAGCTACCTTTTCAAGGAAGGACAAGGGTAGAATGCCCACCTCGGTGACTTACCGGTCAATTATGTTCACTCTACTGGCGTGTTCGATCAATCTTTATTAGAATCTTTCTCCAATATAAAAAGCACTACTTTGTGCCAGGCTTGTTGTTGCTCAAGGGGCTTAAGTATTACAATGCTCATTGTGTACATGATATAGAACAAGAGTGAAAATTTAGAAAAGATAAGAGAAAAAAGAGAAAAAGAGGAATTTAGGAAGAACAATAAAAGAATTTAGAGAAGGAGAGGAAGAACTTTAGAGAGAGAAGAAGAATATTAGAGAGAGAATTTCTGAATAATTATATATCATTAATCAAGTCTGAAAAATAATGAACATAGTAGAGTTTATTTATAGAGAAACTCTTAGACAAAACTAGGAAACTGACATATTCTAGAAACAAATATAAAAAGGAAATATCAAATTAGTTATTGAAAAGAACTCGACTCCGACGAGGTAACACGCAAGTAATTTTATTTTCCATTCTATATTTTATTGTTCATTCTGGTATTATATTTGGTAACTGTATCGGTAAGAGTTTGAAGTATATTTTCAAATTTATCAAATCTTTTATCATGATGATCTTGACGATTCTCAACATTTTCAACAAAGCTTTCAAGGTCTTTCACAGTCATAAGCATGGTGAAAAGGAAAAAGAAAGTGATGCTGAGATAAGACTAGAATTATATTAACTAATGAGAAAAATAAATCAAACAATGATGCACACAGTATGAATGAAAATCTAATGAAAAGAATTATAGAATGATGCAAAATCCTAAAAAAAAAACAAAAAAACAAAACAAAGAACTTTTTTTTTTAATATGTGAAATTTTTTTTATTTTTTATTTAGAGAAAAATAAAAATAAAAATTTTAATCTTGTAGTAAACTAAGATCCGTTGTAAATTTAATTAAAAAGTCAAACAAACTAATCTAAAAACAGAGTAATCAAGGTGGAAGAGATATTACCCAATTTTGACCAATTTGGACCTCTAAAAATGCTTCTACTGTCGGTATGTGCAATTGGGCTGATGGGGAGTTGGTGTAGGAATGTGCTTATAATTAGGTGTTATCGAAAGATCCAATATGTAGCAAGACCCACGGCTGAAGCTTTTCGTGGTGTGGTAGTGGGCTTCTTAATTCATTGTTGTTAGAAAGCCCAAACGTAGAAAATCAACCAGTGGCACAAAGTGGCAAAACTTACGTTGGGTTTATGGATATGTGCTGATGTAATGGGTTTCAAATTAAATGTTGTATGAAGCCCAATACACTAACAAACTTGAGCACCCTGGATGTCTTTCAAAAAAGGAAAAGCAAGAATAATGAAGATGGAATTGGCTGGACTGGTGAAACGAACGTATTATTGGTTCGTTATTATTGCGATGGTGATGTCGTGGACTGATGCGAAGACAGTGATGGTAAAGCAAAGTGGTTGGGTCTAAGGAAGATGACTAGAATTTTTTTTTTTTTTTTTTGGGTATCCTGTGGGGAACAGCAAGATTTTGTTTTTTTTTTTTTTTGTTTTTTTTTTTTGAACGAAAATAAACACAAAAATGAGATTAAACTGGGACAAGAAAAGAAAAAATTTGGGGAGCTTTCAGCGGAGAAAAAAATCAATTCAGGCAAAGGAAATTGAACGAGGCTGTGATACCAATTGATGTAGAACAAGAGTGAAAATTTAGAAAAGATGAGAGAAAGAAGAAAAAGAGAGGAATTTAGGAAGAACAATAAAAGAATTTAGAGAATGAGAGGAAGAATTTTAGAGAAAGAAGAAAAATATTAGAGAGAGAATTTCTGAATAGTTGTATATCATTAATCAAGTCTGAAAAATAATGAACATAGAAAAGCTTATTTATAGAGAAACTCTTAGACAAAACTAGGAAACTGACATATTCTAGAAACAAACATAAAAAGGAAATATCAAGCTAGTTACTCAAATTTTAAATAACACCTAATAAAATAATTAAATAGCTAAATATCTACTTTCTATATTTACGCCTAACATAAGTACGGAAAGTATCCATCAGTACAATTGAAAATGAAGATCCTTTCAAACTCTTCTTTGGACTATCTTCATTGTTTGCATCAGAATAAATAAGCAAAAGAAACTATCCATCTAGCTTATTCTTTTCTTGGACCAAAAGAAGTTCTTTGATCAATTAAAATCCATGATCCCATGCTAAATATCAGCACCACAGACAAAATTCTTCGCTCTGGGCGTATGGAATTCATTCATCTCTAGTATCAAGGATAGAAGAGTCCAGGTTTTTGGCTGGCAATAAAAGCTAGGGTCCTGATCAAGTAACCAGTAGTCCTATCTATCCAACTCTCCAGACAATATGCACAGATCAAGTAACCAGTAGTCCTATCTATCCAACTCTCCAGACAATATGCACAAGGAGGAAAGGAAGGGCATAAAAGGGACACTATAAACACAAGGCATGATACTTTGAACAGATGACATATCTTTTTATTTCTTAAACAAATCCGTTACAGGTTCTTTTCTTTCCTTTTAGGTAACAAAGTTTAAAAAATGAAAGGAGGCAAAAACCCACAATACTATGATGATGGGATGTTAATAAACTCGATTTTACAACGATGAAAGTCCTACCCTTGACACAGACCTGCAAGACGAAAAATTTCCTTCATAAATTATTATTAAGCTTCGTAAAAATCCAAGGGGCAAAGATTTAAAAATTATATTTCAGTTCTCTGAAATTGAAAACAAATATAGAGGACCAAACAAGACAATAAGGATCCGAGCAAGAGAATGAAATTATAATATGCATAATAATCTGAATCTTACATGAGCTCAAGAACAAGTGAGGACGCTCCCCCTCCACCATTGCATATGGCACCGACACCATACTTTCCATTTTTATGTCTTAACACCTGAAACATAGCTAATTTTATTTAGAAACTCCAACAAGATAAATATATCAGAGATCACACAATTATATCCCATTTTCTCAGCAAAAAGTGAACTCCCAAGTGGATGTAACAAAGGAAGAAATGACAAACAGGAGACCACTCGCACGTGTATATGTAGAAAACATAAGCATAGCTTGGGCCATGAACACTGATATTGGATCATCAAGCAATGAGCATAACGGGGGGGAAGCCTTATAGATTACCCCTAATAATGTGACCAAGATACGAGCTCCACTACATCCTAATGGGTGTCCCAGTGATACAGCCCCGCCATGTACGTTAAGTCTTTCCTGAAATATTAGGAAAGGGGGAAAAATTTGTAGTTCAGGATACAGGGAAAAATGAAACAAACCTGAAATGCATATGAAAAGATGAATGCATTATATCAAATGCAAAGAACCAAAACACATTATTTTTCAGAATTGGAGTGTGCTACATCAATTTGTAAGAAAAGGTCTATTTTTCTTCAAACTCACGGGATTAAGACCAAGCAGTTTCTGATTGGCAAGTGCAACGACCTGGAGAGAAACGATAAAGTATACATGAACGAACACATTCTTAATGAATCAGGATGCGATATAGAGGTTAACAACTTAAAAATCTTACAGAAAATGCTTCATTTATTTCATAGTAGTCAATTTGAGAAGCATCCAAACCAGCATTCGAAATAGCTTTTGGTATCACAAGGGCTGGGGCAGTTGTGAAGAATTCAGGTGCCTGCAAAGATAATTTTCTTTGAGCACCAAAGTTTCAGCAGCACCGATATAAAAAAGAGAGAGAGGAGAATTTATAAGAGTACCTGAGCTGCATCAGCAAAGCCCTTAATCTTAGCAACTACATGCAACCCAAGTTGAAGTGCCTTCTCTCCACTCACTAGGACTAATGCAGCTGCACCATCACTATCCATGGAAAAAGCAACAAACCATAGTGAAGGGCAAGGTAATAAAATTTGACAAATGTGATACGAAAAGAAACCGTAAACAAAAATTCTAACCTTATTTCATTCAAAACATTCTGAACCAAAAAGAAGGATATACTTCAAACCAAAAACTTAGCAATGAACTGATATTCAGGTGAATTCAATATACAGCCCTAGATATTCATACATACAGCAAGGATATCACCAAAAATAAGTTTCTTTGCGGCATAAACTATGAGAAATGTTTGGCACCAGTTGCTCGAATGTCCAAGAAAGTACATTAGATAATACAAACCTCTAAAGAAACAGTCTATGCATTCCCACTAAGTTCATAACCCTAGCCCATTTCCAAACCCCAATCACCCTCCCCTTTTTTTAGGCAATTTTTGGTGTGTGTGTGTGTGTGAGAGAGAGAGAGAGAGAGAGAGAGAGAGAGAGAGAGAGAGAGAGAGAGAGGAACCTTATGAGTGAAGCATTGCCAGCAGTGACAGAGCCCCCGTTCTGCTTGAAACTTGGTCTGAGCTTTCTTAATTTTGCAGCATCAAACTATAAGAAAGATACAAGGAAAAAATATAAAAGATAAGTAAAAACACAAGTACTGAAGCACAACTTTGGGATTTGAATCTAGTTTTAACTCGAAGAGCTTACTATGAATGAAAATTCATAATCTTAACAAATCAGGTCCCTAAATTTAGTGTTATGCTAATTAGTGAACCAAAAGAACAATTCTCCTCAAGTCAATCCCAAGTTCCATCTATTGTATATACCTTTTCTAAACCATCATCCTTGTCAACAATTTTGGAAGGCTTCCCTCCTCCCCCAGGAACTTCGACCTACAGGTACAAAATTGTGAACTAAGATGCGCATTGTAAATTATCTACAACCATAAAACTATAATTTTATATAGCAATAAATCATACCGGAGTTATTTCCCATGCAAAGAGACCATTTTTTTGCGCGGACTTTCCTCGCGTAAAGCTCTGAATAGCATAAGAATCCTGCCCAAAAAAAAGAAGGAAAAGATATTACAGACAAAATCCATGTAAGCCCCAAATGATAAAGATCATTAACGGATAATAGTTAAAACAAGTTCCGGTGGCATAAACAAACATGGAAACATATTGAATGAAATTGAACATAATTTGGAAATTCAAATTCGTCTTCTTGTTTAACAACATAGGTTTTCTTTCCGGGTGTTTAGATGCATGGTTTTTGAGACAGATTTCTAAGCCCACTTATGTGGAAAAATTAGTGAGGTTCGAGCATTTCTTGGGAGCTCAATTTTATTGTGAACATCATAATATTGTAGACCTGACAAACCTTTACAGAACACTACCTGCTCTTCTCTTGAAATGGTATATCGTTCAGCACATATCTCTGCACAAACTCCCATTCCAATGTCATTATAGACATCCCACAAGCCATCTTTAACCATGCCATCAACAATAGTTTGATGTCCTAATCGACTTCCTTTTCTGATAACAAATGGGAGTCAGAATGGTTTATAGAGATTCTTCTTGCAATAAAATAACATATAACAGTTCTCAATTACCAAAAAAATGAAATAACAAATTGTCACACAAGAAAGCATAAATATCTAGCAAGTTTAGAGTTCAATATTTTGGCAATTCAAGACAACAGATTGTTCGAGTGACCATAGATGAACAAATAACTGGATTCGGATTAGAATACATTAAAATTTGTGATCAAAGCAAGGAAGTTCTTTCGACTAAGTTCTTTGCTCCTCGAATAAAAAACCACTAATAGCATATACAACAGAGAATTTTCAATAAGTAAACATCAATAGGTCCAAAAGTGACGTATGGTCTTCTTCTTCCTCTCCCCCTTTTTATTATTTATATTTCTCCCCTGTTTCTCTACTTGACCAAAGAACGGCCTAATTATTGTTATGATGCAGCCAGCCCTACATACAGTAGCTAAGGAAGAAAACAAAAGTCTTCTTTTGAGTCGCAAGCCATTAGTTACCATCAATGGCCAAGTTCAGCATATTGAGCTATTAAGTAGCTAGAATAGATTTAGACATGAAGCTTCCAATTTTTTCTTTCTGAGAGGCAAAAAATACTCTCATTCTAGTTACGAAATCTTTCTCCACAAGAGCATGACAGAAACAAATAAATAAATAAATAAATAAATAAATAAAGATAGGAAACAGATAAAGAACAGCACATAACGTGTACACAATGACATAAAAACTTACCTTACATCCGTTAGGTACTTAGGCGCATTAGACATACTCTCCATTCCACCAGCTACAACTATATCATTGGAACCAAGCCGAATGCTTTGTGACGCAATCATTATGGCTAAACAAAGTAGATAGAAATTATGGGTCATCACCTACTTCACCTAAAATTTTTGGCACAAATTGAAATTACAGAAAATAAAGTCCTTTTTTGGACAAAAAAAATCACCTTTCATGCCAGATGAACAAACTTTGTTAATAGTGGTGCAAATGACAGAATTGGGTATACCAGCACCAAGCGCAGCCTGCCTAGCTGGAGCTTGTCCTAAATTGGCGCTCAGGACATTGCCAAAGAAGACCTCTTGCACGAGTGATGGGTCCACTTTTGCCCTGGTAAGTGCAGCTGCACATAACCCATTTCAACCAATATCCTACTTCTATATTTTAGAGAACAGTAAAAAGAATTAGATGGTATTACCTCCAATGGCAATAGATCCAAGCTGGGTAGCTGAGAGAGAAGAAAGGGAACCGAGCAAGCCCCCCATGGGCGTTCTTGCAACACCCACTATACAAACATCTGGTTTCACATATAGATATAATTGATGGGTTAAATTTACAAACAATGATCCTCTCTTCTAAAGATGATAACCATCATAAAATTCATTCACCCAGAAGGGGAAAAAAAAAAAAAAAAAAAAAAACATCGATATGTCAAAATATGCAAACCTCGTGGATTAATAGAAGAAGATGAAGCCATGGCCTGAATTTCAGAAAGAAAATGAAGAGAATAATAGAATTGGTCTCAAGAATTAACAACCCAAGTTTATTATAATTATTAGAATGAGTGAAGTGAAAAGAAGAGAAGAGGAGAAGAAGCCAAGACCCAAGATGGTGTCTGTCGCTGTCTGTGAATGTGATGATATTTATTGTTATTTTTTTGATAAGATTGATGACAACGTAATGACACTATATTAATGTACCGGTCTCTCATCTCTTACTTTGGAATGCTAAATACGTAAACCCCCCCAGAAGTTGAGATTCGGAAACGACATGCCGCTGGCTTTTCATAGGCGGAAAAGTAAACCGACGACAACTAGTTTGTCTTTCGTTGTGGAAAGAAGAAGAAACGAGACTGAAGAAACTGCATGCCTTTTTTTTTTTTAAAATTGAGAGGCCGATAGTACATATGGTGTTAATACCACTGCACGATTCTTTATTGTAGAAGGGTCTTTTTTTTTTTTTTTTTTTTTGTAAACTACGTGTAGTTTCACTTGCATGAGATGATTAAAACTTGAGAGGACGTGGAGTTGTTTAAACGACAAAACATTCCATCAAACGACATTGATAAGTCGAGCGACAATAGAAACGACGAACAACGAAGGAAAAAGGATAACAAACTGGAAAAGCCACGAGAAAGAAACAACGAAAACACTTGAAAGAAGATACAGTGATTTTAGTCTTTAAGTAAATGATTCTTTAACTTGCTGAAGAAACTGCGTACTAGAACTTACATGTCGTTTTCTGATAACACAATTTAGTTTTCTTCCCACTTTGATGACATGTCGTTTTTATTAAGTAGAAGTATTAAGTAACGAGTTTTTCCTACAAATAATGATGAATATCGTAAAAATTTTAACAAGTAAAAACAAAAAGGGCTCCGCGGGGGTTCCTTGTGTTTTAAAAGTTGAGCAATAATTAACATCCAAAAAATGGAAAATATTATTCCATCAAAAGTGAGTAAACGGAAAAAGTTCTTAAATACATTTTACACAGATCATTCTGGTAAAATATTTGACATAAATCAGGTAGGATAATTTTGTAGCTGAATATCAACACTTCTCTGCACAGAAATGTAGTTGTTTTGCTGAATGTCTTCTTCAACAGTGAAGTGGTGAAATTAATTATTATCTTAGACGGTGTCAGATGAGAACCTTTAACTGCATTTGCCAAGAGCATGGGCAATTGAATTTACGTCTTGGAGAATCGAGTTAAAACAGCAACAGATTTAAAAGTCCTTTTATACAACCAGATATTAATCTCACAGAATTAAGAACACCATTAACTAGGAGGCAATAATGAGACTCGCAAGGCAGACAACAGCAGCTACAGAGAAAAATGCCAAGTTATATTGCTTCATCAGGGAGGTGCATTGCAATTTCAATTACAAAGATAAATTAGATACAGCAGACACTAGCGTTATTGAGCATTCTAAAACCTATACATTCCTCGTTCGGTTAAAAAAAAGAAGGTAAGTGCCTCTTCGCAGCCATTCTCCACAAGGCATAGCGGCGATTAATACACAAAAAATCAGAACATATCGGAGTACTATCAGTCACCCCTGTTTCTAAAACTCATCACACAACACGCCTAAATGTAAGATTGATACGGGTTGCATCAGCTTTTGCACGCTTAGGCACTGAGTGGAGCCAATCCCTTTGAGTGAAACCTCTCATCAGTAGAAGTGATCCGTGCTTGAGTGTGAATGAGTGCTGATCAACTTGATTGCTTTTCTTTAATCGCTTGCTTGCAGGCTCTTCGTCCTTTCTTTTTTCTGGTAATCATACGATAAACATAATTAGAAGCATAACAAAACTTGTGCAGGTCCAATTAGCTACGTTGTCACAGAAAATACTATACTAACAAAGTTATACTAGGCATAAAACCAAAAACACGCAAAAAAAAAAAAAAAAAAAACGTATAAACGAATGAAGGCTGGGTGTCTCTATGAAGACATTGTCCAATCGTCTCAACAGAAGAACAAATAGAGCACAGAATCAAGAAGAGGAGATGGTGGGTTTATTATACCGTTAGACCTCTTTCCGTTCTTTTTCTTCAACAAGAATTCACGGTCGCATCCGAAAGACACCGAAGCTATTTCAGGAGCCGACCCATAAAGCTTCTCATCATCAGAATGCCAAGCGACATAGTCACTACCACCTTTATACCTGTTTAGAAGCAAGCTGTTGAAACTACTCCCAGGAAGCGCTTTATGAACCTTCACATAAAACTTAGACATAATGAGTACCAACAAATATTGCGGTTACAAGCACAAATATAAGCATTCTTACAGCCTCTAAAATGTCCTTCAATGGAGGAAAATCATCCCAACTATAAGCATGTGGCTGGTATCCACTGTAACTCAAATCTGGCAACCCAGGACTGGCAACATAGCATGTATCTCTAGGCTACACACACACACATACACATAAGTACATTCCAAATCCACAAAGACAGTCCAAAAATCCAAACAAATAAACAATAAACAAATTCTTACAAACCCCATCATATATTTAAGTGATCTCACTCAAGATTTGCCTCTTTTTTCATCTTTTTGCAACAAGAATCGAAATTTAACGAGTTCACATTACCAAAAACGATAGCTTTAATATCTGCAAATTCAAATTGGGTTTAGTTTATTAAGCTTTAATAAAAACTGGGTCGGTTTCGAAAGAGAGACCTGGAGGCAGGATTTTCCGCAAACACGAATGGTGGGTCTGGTCCAAGGGATTTCCTTGTCGAGGTAATCGAAAAATGTCCAGGCCTCATCGAAGCCCAGGAACCTGGGTATGTACACCACTTCGCTTTCGTCCCCGAGATCCACTCTCTGTCTCTGTCTCTGTCTCTCTGAGCTTTCATTTGGGTTTTTAGGATTCGCCGATTCACAGACCGCCTTGAACTTGAAACTCATCGTCGTACGGTACTTGTCTCCTCAGAGCCAAGCTACGATTTTACGCGCCAGCCACCCCAGTCTACGTACCTGTAAGCCCAATAGCCCACTCCCACCTTTTCCCTCACTCTTAAAAAGGGTAATCTTGTGGAACACTACACGGTGCTAGAACCATATGATGTGTGCTAGTACCATATGATATGTGTCAGTCTATTATCGACTAATTATAATTATATTTTAAGTGGAATCGATATGATATGTGTCAGTCTATTATCGGCTAATTATAATTATATTTTAAGTGGAATCGATATGAAACCCAATTTAATAATTAGAATCATTAGTAACAAACTGACACATTGTTGTGATATTGGGTACCACTGATATCTCATAGCATTTCTCCTTAAAGAAAATAACAAAAGTTGTGATAAGATATTCACAGAAAATTTATTGAGGAATTTTGTCAGTCCAGATTAGTTCATCGTCTATCCAAAAATGCAAAAACTGCTTTATTTGCGCTATGAATAATCCATGATAGGTTTTCATTTATACTTTATTTTTTAAAAGAAAGCCATGATCGAATTATAGAAAATTGAATAATAGCCGAAATCAAATTTATATATCAAATTTTGAAGGCATGTATTGGATTAGATTCATCCATTTGTGTAAGATTCACGAATTTACGACGGTTCTAATTGAACAGACGCATTTTTCTAAGCAATTTCTCTTATGAAATGATTCGGAACTAAACTTTCATGGATTAGTGAGATGAAATCTACAAGTGTATGTACGTACTCTTAATAAAGGAATCTCTCATTTCTTTGGTTCAGAAACAAAAAAGATCCAAAGTACTGGAGCTCCTACCTTTTGAATCTAATAATAGAGACTAATAGTTGGACAAAGTCACGAGTTTATTGGCAAAAGCAGTCAGTTTTGACAGCGACTTAACAAGATAAAGGGCTCAGAATAGCACTGGCCTGAAACTTCACCATTAAAGTTCCACATTAGCATATATAATATACGTACAAACACAAGCGCTCACCACCAGTCTCACAAGCACTAAACCAATCTTTGGTACCCACTAAGCAATCTCATATTCAAACTTAATCAATTGTAACTACATTTTAATCTCCTTGGATTATAAAATGGGGTTTATCCAAGAATGACTAAACTAGAATATTTCAACTCTTTCTCTTCATTTGTTAGAAGTTTACATTCTACAACTACTACAACCTTTAGTTTATGCTCTATCTATCTTGAGGGAGCAAGAACAACAGGGGGATCAACTAATTTGATCTTCAATTCGATCTCCCCGGATTCAACATCGCAGAGCCTTAACCAAACACCTTGCACCACCTCGCCATTGACACAAGTGATGGAGCTTTCCCTGACCAAACAGTTATCGCTATCTGGGAGAACCTTTCTTAACGTCGTTTCGCCAGTGAAGTTCTGCAGAATCTGCCTCAGTCTAGCGGCAGAGACTAGTGGTTGAAGGCTGATGTGTGCATGTCCCATCTTGTCATCTGTCTTCAAGAGGTCTTTGTCAAACACTTCCTAAGGGGAAAACGCAGTTTCGTCATATACCATAAGAGTCTAGATTGTCTTGAATGAAAATACATGACGACAGTCATTTCAGAGGAATGGAGAAGACGATCATAAATCAAAAACCATCTAACTTAAAAGATTGACAAATGCCAAAAAAACCAAGAACTGCCTTGAGGAAAGAAAAGTTGAAACAGTTGCTACCTAAAGTCACCTTGGGAGTTGAAGCTCACACGCTCAGGGAGAAACGAAATATGGTAACGGAAAGAAGACAACAAAGGTTGTACAATTGTGCTATTAGTTGAACAATATAAGGTCCTTCTAAAACCTAGTTGGGTATCAAGGTTTGAACAATCAGCAACTTCAGGATGGCAGAACCAGAAAACATCGAATTATGAAGAAGGAAAAAAATCCTAAAGGTGTCCAAGGGAAAATTTTCAGAATTCGTCATAGTGCAGATGAGTGCCAAAAGAAGTTGAATACTGAAACTATTTAGAACATTTTGGGCAACTACAAATTCAAAGTCTTGGGAGCTTACCAAATTCAAATTTCCAATAGGTTCTGTGAGGGAGAAAGTCAGCTCTTCATTCCATACAGGATTAAGACAGCTATTGATAACCTTGGTTTTTGCTGCCTGCCACAGAAACACAAATAAGTAAACAAACAGAAACTTTTAGTGGATGACTAAACCGAATCTCATACAAAGTCATAGAAGGCTGAGATCCCAAGCATTTTCTGACAACAACTAAGAATAAAAAGTAAATTTATTATCTATAACAGATTATAATGTGAAGAATCTGAACTACAGAACAGAAGCAAAAACAAACCACAAACATTCAGTTTCAACTTAAAAACAAAGACGGGGAAAGATAAAACTAGTTTATGTTGAAGTTTGAACAACCATCAGTTTAAACAAACAAAGAAAGAAACAAATTCAAAGTTAATAAGACTTTGCTGGCCCCTTTTGTTGTCATCTCCCAAAAGAATCAGATTTTAAAGCTGTAGAAAAAGCACATACTAAGATTTCTATTAAATGAATACAAATCAGTCCATTTCAACCAAAGTTGACAAGCAACAGCATCAACATCCTAGGATAATAGAGCATATAATTCTGCGAATGAGTCGAAAAAATAATCAACCAAGATTAAACTAACCTGATTGCCCAACTTGACAACAACATATGGATCACTGCTCTTGAAATCCCGGATTACGAGTCTTTTCCCTTGCACAACAACAACTTTTAGCAACCCCAATTGCTCCCCCATAATCCGCTTTCTAATATAGGCCTAAACATTACCAAAAATTCAATCATATTATTTAAAAAGAAAAGGGTATGCGAATACAATTTCAATTTGTAAATATTACTTCAAAAAGTTCACAAATAAATATTTCTAAAAAAAGAAAAAATCACAAGTGGCACACTAAATTGTAAGATTAAGAGAATGAACTAAAAGTGGATAGAGCATTGAAATGTTAATAGATGCATAAAAATAAGTTTAAAATATTGTCATAAGCGCAAGGTTTATTTATGCAAAAGAAAATAACTAGAAGTAGATTTATGCATACATCACTTAAAACGATTAATAACATAGAGATAAGTATCAAAGAATCGTATCACCAACCCATAGTTAAACACACGAGTATACTTATAGTATATTTTATATATTATATGGAGGAAGAGAGAGAGAGAGAGAGAGAGAGAGAGAGAGAGAGAACCTTAATGAGTACAAAACAGAAGGCAAGAACAACTTAAATTGCAAAAGGGGTTTCTGAATATGCAGGAACAAGCTTAAATTGCAGAAAAGCCTTGTGATTTTCCGTGAAAAAGAAAAAGAAAATACATAAAAACTTTGCAAGAAAGAAGAGGGAGCTCTTTTTATAGCAACTCAAAAAGCTCAGACATATCCGATTTATACTCCACAAAAGATCTAAACCATATCCACCCAAAATACTATCAAAATAACCATAGTACGGAACAGATTTAACAAAACTACCCTCTGCATTAACTCTTCTTACCCTTATTAACTGAAATAAAGCAAACCCCAAAACAACAAAAATGATGTAATTGTTCACGCGGCACAAAATAAAAATAAAAATAAAATCTATTTTTGGAAGCTAGAAAAGAACAAACGAAAAATTAGTTGAAAAAACAGAAAGAAATGTTATAGTGAATAAAAAGTTACCAGCAAAACCAAAAGGCAAAAGGTTTGTTGATTTGTTTGGTGCTCTCACACTTGTTGTGCTGCTATGGTTTTGTTGAGGTGAATCGGGTGACACCAGTTTTTTGGAGCAAACTAGTACCGGCAAGAACAGGTTGATGAGGATTTGTTTAGTATAATTTGTACTTCGTAGATGCCTACGTAAGCAAAATTAATGCAAGTATAACTGGCACATGCCGGTCGGGATATTATCATAACCTTGAATAGACCAGTTTGTTTACTTTGGTTTCAAACAAGCGCGGTCCGAGCTGACTCTTGACTCTTTTTGCACACCTGGAATCTCTCTTTGTTTCTCTCTCTTTCTTTTTTTTTTCCCCCCCTTCTTTCCTCGTTTTTTCTCAATTTTTTTTTTCCCTTTGAGCTAAGACTTTTAGGCTATGTTTGGTAGAGAGGAAAGAAAGTAGGAGGGAAGGAAAAATTAGGAGGGAAAGAAAATGTGTAGGATGGAAAGGAAAGTGTCTTTCCTCAATTGTTGTTTGGTATGTAGGAAGGAAAGAAAATTAGTATATTTTAAAATGACTATTTTGCCCTTTTTATTAAAATTTTAAAAGTAGTATACAAGGTTAATTTGGTAAATTTACTTTAAAGCATTTGTAAAAAAAATTTTCCTCTCCCTTTTCTCTCCATTTTTGGGAGGAAAATATTAGAGTGGGTCCCACTATATTTTTCCCTCCCCTTTTCTCTCTCATTTTCTCTTCCTTTCCCTTTTCCCTCTTACCAAACAACCCAAAAATTTTTTTCCCTCCACTTTTCCCTCAAAACTTTTCCTTCCTCTCCCTTTTCCTTTCTACCAAACATAGCCTTAGAATTAATTTTAGGGTTAATAACAATAATAATCTTGAATTATACTCATTGTACTATTTTGGCTTTTAAACTTTCAACTTATATAATAATAGCTCATGAATTATATAATTATTGCAACAATAACTATTTTATCACAAATTATTAAATATTTAACAAAAATAAATCATTTACAAAGCACACAGATTAGTAACTCTGGTAAAAAATGAGACTTCGCAATGTTCACCTAACACAGCAATGACTTTTTTTTCACGAACTGTTAAATTTTTAATATAAATAAATTATGTGAAAAACATACAGTTCAGTAACTATGACTGAGAACGAGATTCTGACTTATAAAAGTAAATAATGCATAATTATACACTTTATTTATGACTATTTTTTGTGACAAAATTAACAGTTTGTGACAAATGAGCCATTACCATAAAATTGCATAATTCAGAAGTATTACTATGTAAATTAAAAATTTAAAAACTAAAGTGGTACAATAAATATAATTCAGAGATCATAACCATTATTAACCCTATATTTTATGTTTGCCCCGAGTAATTAAAAGCATCGACTTTATTCATAAACCATGAAAATTCATTATTAGACAGAGACTAACAACAATGGCATATATTATAATTTTAAAGTGGTTATTGCAAACTCTCTTAGTATACGGGACAGAAATCATGAGAAGAATGCTAAATACATTCTTTTGACACTTTTTTAGTCAATTTGATTGATATTTGGATTCATCTACTCAGTTTCATATTTTAATGATGTAACAAATTATAATAAACTATAAAATATTGATTTATGTTATTTTTTCTTCTGTTTGCCTAACATAATATTAAGTTTTAGTTTGAAGGACAAATTTGAAAATTTTCATTAACTCAGATGTTATAATGAGATACTCCACATAATTCGAGGGATGAATATTGGAAATATATTAAATTAGATCCACATACTTTTGTATTACGTTAGCAGCACAATTTTTCTTTTTTCTTTTTTTTTTTTTTTTTGTTCGCAAGACAGAGAGTAGACAAGCTGTGAAAGTGAAAAAGCGACAATAATAATTGTAGTCTGGTGGGGGAAGAAGCATCTGAGTAGGCCATTTACCAGTGAAACATATTTTAAGGACAAGACAAAACATAATAATGGAGCTCGAGGATTATTTCCTTGTTTTAGTAGCTTGGAAAATATATACATATAAATATAAAACTATGGTCGGTGACCATATGGGAACTACAACCGGTGTCTTTTGATAAACCGATTTAGGTAACTGGGTAGGGTACCCACTACTGCCTACCAATTAGAACTTGTTCACATGCAATTTCAAACCATTTCAATTTTCAGGTCAAAAAGTTATTTGAGTAGACGTAGAATTAACGAATCTTGTTCTGAAACAAATTGTTTCTCCGAAAGTGTTCATGCTTACCAAGGAATAAAATATACGACAGAACGTTGAAGAAAGAAAAGAAAATGAACACGAAACATGGAAATATTCCACAAGTTGATATTGCGTTCCATGGGCGCCCTAATTTCATCACCTGCACAATTGACCTTGTCCAACAGTTTTGAATAACCTAGGTAGCTCAATTACTGTTTTGACGCAGTCAATCCCCATTTCGATTTTGGACAACGTTTATTTCACTCTTCTATTATGTTGTTCACAAGTCTCTCCTGTCATGTCTCAATTGTCCTAGGATGTTTCCGTATAATTCCTTGGTGTAAAAGAAATGACCAATACTATGAAGGTTGTAAGTCGTGTTAAACACACAATGACATAGTTTGACGTGTTTTCACGCATTTATCTGCTACTGAATGATTCTAATTAACAAATTAGATCTCAAACGAGTTTACCTAAATTATAATTATAATTAGTCAATTTCAAGTGATTGAGTGCCCACCAATGCCTCCTCGAATTATTCAAAAGGAATATGACTTGCACAACATTACAAAACATAGCATTTACACATGGCTATGGAACATCGGTCCTTCTACATTGATCTAATTACATGCCAGAGAATTTTAATATTAAAAAAAATTGCACAAATACCGCAACCAACCAATAAACCAAAGTAGGCAAAGTACCACTTCGATGGATGTTAGAATCCAATCATGAATAACATATAATTAACCTTCCCCACGTATAAACTGTATGTACATGTAGGCGATGGATTTTATCAGTTATGGCGGTGAAGAAAGATTCACTACTGGCCGCCAATCATATGTCAAACCTATATCATCTACCACCTAACCATGTCCCAACATTGTTACACGCACTAAGACTTAGCCTACCTAAACGTGGGAGACTAACTGAAACTGCTATTTTTACAATCTACATGGGGCTGCCGACTGACTGCTTCGTACATTTATTACTGTGCTTGGATACTTCGACTCCATTCGCCTTCCCGAAACTCTCGAAGCCAAAACGGGAACTCAAGAGGCATTGAAATCTGCTATGACACTACAGCTTTGCAAAGTTTGCTAATGCGGGGAACTGCTTACCGTAAACGCTTGCCTTTTTTCCCCACTCTATTCTTCCACATGCTCTGCATTCAGGAGTATTCAGTAGTAAGTTGTATGCATACGTAGTAAAGAATATATGTATATACATATATATATATATGAAGACACAACAGTCGAGCAGTAAAGAATATTTAGCGTTCAACACAAGAATGGAGATTAAGTACCAGAGGCTCATCATCAGAAAGTTCATCGTCCCCAGCAACGGAAGGATTTGAAGGCCCTTTATGGTGCTTCTCTGATTCTAAGGGACTAGTCCCGATATCATTCGTCTCTTGATTATCTTCAGAATCTGATTTCTCTTCCTCTTTAGCCTGCTCTCGCTGATTATCTTCAGAATCAGTTTTCCCTTCCTCAGAATCTGTTCTTTCTTCCTCTTTAGCCTGCTCTTCTTGATTATCTTCAGAATCTGTTTTCTCTTCCTCTTTAGCCTGCTCTTCTTGATTCTCTTCAGAATCTGTTTTTCCTTCCTCCTTAGCCTGCTCTAATTGGTTACCTTCAGAATCTGTTTTCTCTTCCTCTTTAGCTTGCTCTCCTGATGCTTCACTTGATTCGACTTCATGATCCTCTTCAGAACGTTGCTTCTCTCCATCACCATTCTGAGCATCCTGGGAGCTCCTCTCCGTATATTCAGCAATCCGCCCTCTAGTATCAGGTTTTTCTTCGTTGGACTCCTCCATAAAATTTGGGCTCCCCTTCTTATCTTTTGACCTTTTTCTTTTGGACACTGGCTTCACCTCATCGTCAGATTCTATCTCATCAGATATGTTCTCATCCATCTTTTCATCATGCTCACCCTCAGAACTACCTGGAAAGAACAAAGAAATGCTGAAAAAGAAAAAAGAAAAAAAAAAAAGGCAAGTAAAAATAGAACTAAAAAACATTGTATGCAGTGGTTGATCAAGTTTCAACATCAGAACATGATAACGGAAGTTAGCAAATCACTCATGATCAAATGGACCATTGATATATCATTAACGAGACACTTTTACCTGAGTTCATTTCATCAACTTCAGATGTCCTGCTCGGTTCAAGATTTGAAACATCTGA
Source organism: Trema orientale (assembly GCA_002914845.1). Classification (NCBI taxonomy): domain Eukaryota; kingdom Viridiplantae; phylum Streptophyta; class Magnoliopsida; order Rosales; family Cannabaceae; genus Trema; species Trema orientale. Next base: position 753,154 of record JXTC01000085.1, on the reverse strand, counting down.
ACTCTCTTTTTCCTCAGTTTCACTATGATTCCTTTTTGATGCACCCTTTCTTCCATTCTTCATAACTTTTTTGGGTGTCCGTTTCCCTTTAACTCTATAAAATGAAACATCAACCTAGTTATAACCACAAAATATGTGAATCACAAGTACAAAACTGAACAAGAGTCCAATATTTCACTCACGCCTTAATTGCTTTCTTATTCTGACGTATACCATCAAAACTTTTGGTTTTGCCAGGCGATCTGCAAAACATTAGTTAGAAAATAAGATGGCATAAACGGCTGACATCTGTACTTTCTATGCAATCAGATCAAATGGATATTATCAATGTTGCACCAGCATGTCCAAAGAACTATCACATGCAGATTTTCCACACATAAACAAATGAGAGACTAGGAGTAGATCGTGCATTAGAAAGAAAAACCTACATATCTTTTGAAGGGGAACCTTTTGATGAATTTAATTTCTGCATACAATGGAAGGTACAAGTGTCAGGATTAAGTCATGATTCCTCGCTCTACTGATACAGAAAAAGTAGGAATAGAATCAGCAAAGTGTGGATCAAAATCTTAGACCTTTGTAGGCTTGCGTCCATTGTCGACGAGCTCCCAGCGCTCCTTTTCCAGACGAAGCACTTCCACATCTCCATCATCATATAATATCTTCCATGTGACAAAGACAAACAAAAGATAATTCAGAAAACTCGTAAAAAAGAGGTTCCCAACTTCCCATCAAGTAATCTTATCAAAGAGAGATGTGGGAGACCAGAACGTGCAGCTTACCACATGCTTCTTTTTCATGGTGTCATATGACTTCACTGTGCCTTCATAAAATCTGTAGGTTTAACAATAAAATAAATCAAGATCTAGTGGTTTAAAAACCAATTAGTAAAATAAATCACACTTTCTTACCAAAAATAATTTTATTAATACAATATGGAAGAGTGAAAGGTTGTTAATCCAAATTGAAAAAATAAAACAAGATAGTAGGTTCTTTGAGGAACAATAGCTATTATAAATAGGTTTTGGAGGAACCCAAAACAAAATATTAGTCTCCATATTTTAATTGTCTCGGACTCCATAAATAGGAATACAATATAATTACAACTTATCTCTAGAAAAGTAGGCGCACTGAAACACTCAAACTTTTTACAGGATAGAACTCGTCACAAAAATTAGCAATTTCATCAGATTTACATCTCCTGACTCCTACAATTACTTGGACTTAATCAACTAAACAAAGCATTAAAGAACAATAATGAACAAAATAAAATCTAACAATATCAAAGGTTCAGAAAATTTTGTCTAACATGTTGGGCAGTTAGTTTATCCTAAACTAACCTCTCCAATGTCTCGGCTTTTATTTTTATATCAATTTACCAAGGATTTCTGTAGATACTTCATCTGCCTTTTACAAGAGAGTACTTACTGCTTATCCATAGGCCACCAAACTTTTATTCTGCAGCCAATCAAGTCTTCAATATCTTTTCCACCTTCCTTGAATTTGCACTGAGGATGAAAAAAAACATCACATTAGCAGTAACATAGTTTTAAAATGAAACTCTATATGATTGTAAATAAGACTTGTTCAACAAATCAAGAAAAAGACCACGGTACATAGGTAAGCACATATATGCTTATGGCAAACTCGCTCGCACTTGTAAACTTGATATACCGTGGTCTATAATGAACTTCTCAGGTGCTGAAATGAATTAGAACAGGCACAGAGAGAATGACGGGGGAGTCCTCTAGCCAGTACAGTAAAACAACTGTCCACAATGATTTCCAGACATGCAACTAAGACTGCTGAAACTGGGAAAAAATGCGACACACCCCCCCCCCCCCCCCCCCCCCCAACACACAAAACAACAAAAAACCAACCCACCCCCAAACAAAAAAAAAAAAAAAAAAAAAAAAAAAAAAAAAAAAAAAANAACAAAAAAAAACACACAAAAGAAAAAAAATGGAAATTGAAGTTCCAAAATAAAGGTTCGTGGCAACACCTTTCTGTTTTTTGAGGTAGCATAACATCCATGCAGTGAAGAAAGGAAAAGACAGAGAGAGCTAGTGACTTGTTTTTAAAATAAAAGGTTAATGACCTTTTTACTCCTCCATTAGATTTGTACACTGTAACAAAATTACCCTTCTGACATGGTTTGAAGATCAATATGGGGAAATTTATCCCCAAAAATCATGTCAGAAAGGATAAACATGTTTCTGACGATCAACTTGTGAAAATTAATCAAATTTATTGATTACCCTTTCTGACATGTTTGAGATGATCAATTCGTGAAAAAAATTATCCCCTCAGAAACATGTAATATGGGGTAAATTTACAAATATGAACTTAAAAATTTGTCAATCTTGAAAATGAAAATATAGTCAACCCAAGGAGAATTAAAAGTAATTAAACGTTATAAAATTAGAAGTCAGATGAGTACATCTTAAAATAAATAACAATAACCCTCAGTTAAGGGCACACTGTAAAGTCGCAGTTGGAAATGTGAATCAGCATATTATGAACCACAAAACCTAGAGTCATACTAGAGGTAGTTTCATAAGCGACATATAAACATGTGTTACTGAGAAAACCACCAGCCATCAGCATACCATTACAACATTAGCATTTTATGAACAATGGAAGTCATGTCACGTAGGCACTAGGCAGCTACATAAATGGCATATCAGTGTAAATTAATGAGATAATCACTATTGGTTATGATAGGTGTATACCTTCGCCAAACCTGCAATGCTTCTTCGTTTCCGCTTCTTGACAGATCCTGCAGAAAACTGTGCATCGCTATTTGTATCGACCCTGTCGGTTTCCATCTGCAAGAGACATAGATGAGTAATTGGCATCTAAAACTAAGAACCTGAAAGAAGTATTAATATGCAAGGGAGCCCACCTCACGGTCACTAGCTTCTCCAACTTCATTTGCCTCATCATTACGACTCCAGTCCAAACCTTTCACTTTACGTTTTGATGAAGAGGTCGCATTCTTTCGAAAGCTGGGTGTCAACAAATCTGACTTATCGCTTTTAATCAATTTTCTCTGCAAAAGCATTTTATGTTTCAAATCAGGAGGAATCTCAGGCTCCTCATCAATACAACATATTGAAATGAGTAAGCTCTTACTTTCAGTAAATCATCCCCAGTATCTTTTGCCGAGGCCTTTGAAGTACTGCTTGGTACCCTGAAAGCACTTTGCCCAGTCGATGACCTTCTCCTTTTAGGAACTGGAACTGAAGTTTCATCACTAGCTTTTCTTTTTTCACCTTTTTTATACTTCGAATCAATTGTTGATTTCTTGTTCGGGGAATGTTCATGACCATTGCTTGATTCAAATTTATTAGATTTCCCCAGGTTATCCAAATTTATTTCCCTAACCATTTCTAAGACATCAACTTCATTTTCAGCATTCCCAGTTTCAGATAATGCAGACTTGTCCTTTTTAGACTTTTTGCTCTTGGTACCCTGAGATCTTAAGTGCTTAATTATTTTCCCTAGAGGCACTTCATTTCCATCTCTTTCACCTTGTTTAAGAACCTCATCTTCACAATTTTCTGAAACAAGCTATTGCAAACACAAGAAACAAAAAGGAGAAAACGAAATAAGAAAGAATGTACCACAAGTTATTCATCAATGCAAGACTCACTGAAAACAGAATATAAAAAGGAGAGCTTGAAGTGTTGTTAAGCAGCATAACATACTGTCTCAATAGTTTCCAGCTTAAGTGATTCAAAGTGCTTCAAGGAACTCTCATCAGCCAGCCACGTTTGCCCTTCACTGGCCTATCATACACATACAAATCATTAAGCCTGATCTGATTTTATTATAAGCACAGGAGCATAACACATGGCATCAGGTAGTGAAGACATGTACATGTACTGCAATATCTAAAACCATCAAGCATGGATCAAAAGATACCTTCATCAACCATATCTATTTGGGAGGAATCAGTGCGAATGTACAATATCAAGCATCCCAATCCATAGACCATCAGATATAACAAAGAAAACTACATTTAATTACAATATAACTAACCACAGAATCATCCCCTTCTTTCTTTTCACATGGTTTGTACATCATCGCAGGCAGGACGACGGATGAGGTTAACCCTTGAACATCATAATCCTTTGGGGCTAAGCGCTTGGTAATTGACAATCCCAGGTCAGAAATAGCATACGAATTCTGAGAAAATTCAATTATTAAAACGTGTAAGATCAGAGTTTTGCAATCCATCTATGATTTTGGATTTCTTTTTTCTTCCCACTTTTTTGGTTGTGCTGATAGTAACTGAAAATTAACAATGAATATGGACATAAAATATATCACCAACCTTTGATTTTGCTGCATCAACAACATCTTCAGATTGCTTGATACTTTGAAAGATAGAAATTATTGCCAATATGGTTTCTTTCAATACATTGCTACTAGCTTCTGATTTAACATCTTCATCTCTATGCACCAGCATAGAAAGAATCAAGTACAATTGCCTGAAAATTACAAGAACTAAAATCTGTTAAAAGAAGTAAAATCCAATATGGCAAATACCATATCAAATGCATGACTTCTTCCTAGTATTGTAAATAGAAGTCATGTCCTAAGATCGATGACCCTACCCTATACATTCCAGAAATAGGAAATAATTGTAAAACCAACAAGCTCCCATGAAAGGTAAAGAATGTAAGTCAAAACTTTCTGGGAAAGATTATCAACAAGTTGAAGTAATGAGAAGAGACTGTGAATAAGATTTAATGTAGATGACTGGAAATAAAATGACAATTATCTGATAGTAGTAACCTACATAAGCACCACTTAGAATCTCAGATTCATAGCACAAAATAATAAGCGATTTTGTAATGCCCTAAATTGATGTGACTCCTAGATGATTGAAGTGTCGAGAATTCACCAGCATGATTCTACCGATATTAAGTCATGGACTGGTCTAGAAGGATTGTATAACTTCATAATTCATATACGAAAAGATAACATGGAATAATCGTAGCAGATAACTAAAAAAGGTCAGAGCTAAATGAGTTAACTGATGCATCTTATTGTTGTCAATTTACATAACACAGTAGTACTGCTGTATGAATTAACAGCAAGGTAGAAACAAAATTGACGTTCAATTGGGCGTGCCATGACAAGACAAATGACCAACTTAAATATCTAATAACTGACAGAAGCTATGAGTATCAAGGCAAAGATTACCTTTTTCAGAAAAGTTAAAAAAATTTATTTGGGAAGCATAATTTTCTGGTCATAAGTCAGGTTCACAGACAAAAGGAATTTGCAAACCATAAAGATAACAAGAAAAAGTTCTGCACATTTTTGGTATTGATTAGGAAAAGCTAATCCTTGTTAGCATTTGTTGGATAGTACAAATCTGTAACACAAACTCTCATCTTGATTAATAGAATTTCAACATACATCATACATAAACTATGTAATGTGAAGAAATTTAGAAATACGTAAAAGACAAAACAAAATGCGAATTTGGCATACCGGTATATTACTTCAAAAGCTTTGACATCCTTGCATTCATCAATATTAGGACATGAATGATGAGCAAGAATATGAACCAAGTATGGGAGAATGTATTCAGGATAAGCAGTCAAGGAACTTGCATCACTTTGGATAGAGAGTTGCCGTGCCTTCGTTTGGTGATACATTTGAATAATGTCAGCCAGGTTCTGTTTATCCTGTCATTTCAATAGGGAAAAAGTTAAGGCACTTGCATGGATAAATTAAATTACCTTGAACCAGGCAAGTATAGAACAAATACCTCTTGGAAATCTGATGGCTTGGATCCAAAAATGTTAAACAAGAAAGCACAAGCATATTTTCCATCCAAAATCCGATCCTTTATGTACTGATGAACTTTGCTCAAAAACAGTCTCTTAGCTTCAGGGAAACTAATCTATGAAACCAAAATAAAACAGATAAGTAATCTGTGACCAACTTGTTACTCGTTAATACAAGAAGAAGACAATAAAGTAGCTATCAATCATGAAACAATAGATAAAATTATACACTACTAAGGAAAATCTTTAGGGGCCCCACCTCTGATATCCTCAAGGTTAAGTGGAAGACATCAAGAGGTATCTTGTGATCCCAGAACTTTGACAGACGAAGGACTGCCTTTGCAGATGCAACCCGCAAATGAGCCTTGTCAACTGAACTGTAGATGCACAAACTCAGTAGATTAAAGGTTTAAGCTTCATATGATGCGATAATTTGGAAGCAAATTAACCAGCCAAAAACTAAAGAAGGTTTACTTATGGCATTACCTCGATTCTATATCTTTTGACATTTCACCAAATGATAGCATGTTCTTCAGAATTTCCAGAAGACCATCAATACCAGGACGAACATTCGCATCTTTGACAGGCAAGTAGCTTTTGACCAGTGTCTTCATACCAAATATCTACGACGAGAAGAAGGAAAGAAATACTAAGTTCTAATAGAATCCATAAGATATTTGGTAAAGAGATAGCCTCACAATAAAGGGTTACAATAGCACAACAGATCCTAGATAGGGGTGTCAATTCGTGTCGACGGGTCGGGTTCGTGTCGGGTTGAAGTCTAATATATACATAAATTATGTCAACCCGAACCCGACCCGTGACCCGTCGTGTCAGAAAACTATCAACACTAACCCGACCCGCACCCAAAACGGGTTGACCCGAACCCGACCCGCACAACCCGCTTTTAGTGAATAACATCCAACTCACAACCCGATTTTGACCCGTCAACCCGTTTTTGACCCGCCAACCCGCTATGACCCGTATTTTTTTTACTTATATTTTCTTTTTCTAAGGCTATTATTGTCTCATTTTAAAATAAATAAATTAGGAGTAATTTATAAATATAATTAATAACTTATAATCTCAAACACTTACATTGTACAAATTAAATATATCTATAATAATAGTCATAAACAAATTAAATAAAAAATATTTTTAAAATTTAATTATATATATTTGTTGGCGGGTCAAACGGGTCAAGTTCGTGTCAAGCGGGTTGACCCGAACCCGACCCGTTTTTTTATTCGTGTCAGACTGGTCAACCCGAACCCGACCCGCACCCTTTTTCTTCAACCCTAACCCGCAAAAAATCGTGTCGTGTTCGTGTCGTGTCGTCGTGTCGTAACCCGAATTGCCACCCCTAATCCTAGATAGAGTAGCCTTGTCTACATTGCCTTTTTCTCTGTCCAAATAAATAAAATGGCCAAAAAAAAAAAAAAAACTCTCAAAGATTATCAACCTTTAACAAACAAAGTTCGCTTCTCTCATTCCAAGATGTCTTTGTTCCACTTTCTTCTTTCTGAAAGCATACAGCATATACATTAGATAAAATACTAATGACACCATAAATAGGAGACAGTAAAAGTTCAAGGAATTTAGGCAGCCATACGTTATTGCATTTCAAAATCTTATTTATTATAAATTCTTCGATTTCACTCTCTCTGGTTTCAAATACGGGCATCGCAGTCTGGGCTATGCAACCCAGGGATTGTAGAACAGCAGGCAAATGTGTCTTCTCCTCCAGCATATCCACAAGCCTCTGCACATTGAGAAACATCATGTCTTGCAAATGCTAACAATATCATGGGCAAGGAAATTATACCAAATTGGAGAGATGTGTAATGATGGATGAAAAAAAAATAAAAAATAAAAAACAACCTTGTAAAGGACAGAAAGTGACTTTAGTCCGTCATCCTTTGTAATTGCTGCAAGGGCATGCACGGCATACTTTGCCTGCCTTCGACTCCCTTCTAAACATAGCCTCTCCAACAAGAGGTCTATGGAACTGCAAGTAAGCAATAAACATATAAGTACTACAATAGGGAATGAAATATTCAAATGCAAGGGCATGTACAGCATCCATTCAAATTGCACCTCGTTGACACAGCTAGTTGTTCGCGAATGGTACCACCAGCCTTTGCTAAAATATGCAAAACACCTTCTTTTATAATTTCATCACCATCTTTAAGAAAATTTACGAGTTCTTCCTCTGCCCCACTAAGTAGCATTGGGCTAAAGCGTGCAAGAATCTGAAAATTGGACACCGAAATTTTGAAGCACTTGAGAAACAGAGAAAATTAAATTCTGAATATCATTAAAACTGTGAAACATGTTTAACTAACAAGATGCAAAAGTTTTTCAACCCAGCATAGGACAAACAATAGCAAGCATAAGAATATGGCACTTAGCTGCAGATCAGTGGACTAAGGAACTACATCATATAGAGAAAATACATTGAGAGAAAACAAAAGTACACAACTAATGATTGAGAAGAACAAACACAACTAACTTCAAACCTACGGAACTGCAAGAGATAGACACTGGAATCTACAGCAGATATCTTCAAAGAATTCCGGAAAAAACGAGATGCAGGAACATTATGTTCTTACCACCAGTATATTCATACAAGATGATATATATAGGGAATTGCCGGTAGATTTTTGTGTAGCAACCTCCAGAAGAAGTTCCTTCACGTGTTCCTTGTTGAAAAGTAGATAAGAACTCTTCACGGAGAGAGTGCTAAGGAAATCATATAACCGATGCTTCTCACCGAGAATCCTAAGTAAATCATCCTGCAAATAAATATAAAAAAAAATTCCATAAATAGCTATAATATGGGATTTCTCTATTTTCAACTGAAGTAAAGCAGGAACCGGAAAACTAGGTTCAGGAGATAGAATAGGACTTGGCAACACAGTTTCAATTTGAAAACTGTGCAACTACAGTTCATTTATTGAAATTATAAATCAAATTACAATCTCGGTTGGTGGTGAATGTAGGACTTGGCATCCCATTCTCAGCTTTGAAACACTAGAGTTCATTGTTCAAAAAATTCATCAAAATCCTCAATTTAGGCCTTACTGTACAGATCAAGAACCTGAGGGAGTTGTTATGAGTCATGGTGGTCATTGAGTTATTGCTGGGAAAAGGATAGTCATGACAGAGGTAGCAACTTTGGCACGGCAGCATTGGAAAAAACAAGATCGATGATGATGAGAACAGTGGCGGAGATGACACAGCAGTGAAAAGGAGAAATTACTTAATCACTTGATCAAGCAACGGAGTAGAGAAAGCAGCTGAATTGGTTTCATTTTTTGGCAACTCATTTGGAAGAATTCACACATAATTGTCAAGTTCATTACAATTATGCAATTCTTATATCTAAAATACTACATCAATATCATTCTTAAAGGTCAAGAACATCGTATTGAAGGCCTCACCATTTGCTACCTTAATGTAATACACTCTGAAAAATGTTGCATGACCAATAGATCATTCTTACCCGGTAAGTACTAGCTTGTTGGAAGCTAGTATTCGGATCAACAAGACTCGTGAGAATCTTCCAGATGTTAGCATCTTTCAATTGATCAAGAATCTGAAAATTCTCTTCAGCCTTGGCAGGATCAGCAAATGACCGTGACATTACGCGAAAGCAAAACAGAACCTTTTTTTGGATCTCAGGAGCATCACCTTCCTGCATTTGAATGAGAATTAAACATTGTGCTTTTCATATCACTTCTATTAGTCCATCTTTTGGTTTACTATAATCGTGACATTTTGCAAACCTGATACGTCTGCCTTAGAGACAGATACCTCTGCATCTCTTGCTGTAACCTGCAATCCAAGAGGAAACCTCCTGAAAATCAGTTTACAATTCATCAAAGACCAAACTGAAAATCTGAAAAATACATCCAATGTGGCAGCCCGATGAGGCAAGAATTTACACTACCTTTGCTTCTGTTCCAGTATCTTCTCGAGAGCCTTCACCTCAACTTTATCAAATCCTGAAAAGACTCTTGCCCAATGTTGAACTTTATCTTTGATTGTAGACTCAGTTGGGAACAGAGATTCACAAATAACAGACTCAATTGTATCAGATCTGCAGTTTAAGTATTAAAAAAATGAATTCTAATAATTCAGAACTTAGAAAATAGAAAAGAGGAAAGTCTGAGATTAATTCTGAAGTTTCAATTTAAACACAGATCACTCAAAGTTTCAGATCAAATTAATTGCACAGTTGTACTAAGGAAAAGGATTACAATGAAAAAGAAACCTAGTTTTCTTCATTCATTGATGTCTACATACCAGGGGAAAAAAATCTGAAAGTAAAGTAATATTGATCATGTAAACTGGACAAACTTAAATGCTTTACCTGAAATCTTTGTCATAGAAACATCTCAAAATCTTTCCAGGAATCCAATCAAATTCATTAGACTTGATTGAGCCATCAGCACTTTTCAAGCAAAAGACCCTGTATATCTCAGCTAACCTCTCCAAGGTATATTTCTTGACAAGCAACTGAAGATGAGGAGGGGGAGAAATAATATAAATAGCCATCAGCAGATGGATAAAACCAGACTCATACGAGAACAATAAAAGATGAAAAAGGAAAAGTATATTTACAGATTTGTCTCGAAGACGTTCAGCAACAAGTTTCACAGTTTCAAGCGGAACCGAACTTAAAGCATTGCATGCCACATCACAAAGAACAGCAACAACTTGCTTTCTTACTTTTTCGTCAAAGTCCAAAAGCCGGTCACAGAGGGCAGCTAGAAAAATATTGACCCAATACAGATTATTATGGACCATTACACAAATAAATTTATACAACAATTCAATGCACTTACAAATAATTTGAGAAGCTTCATCCCTGGAAGTATTTGACAGCAGACAACTTTTCACATGTTCAAGGACAGACATTCTAACTGTAACAACTCTGTCAGTCAACCTCTTCAAAAACTCAGAAAAGATTGGCTGAAAAGCTTCAGATATAGAGGAGCCTGGTAAAGCAAATAGGTCTCCAACTAAGCCAACTGCCTTAAGGCGAGTGTCTAGCTGGTCAGTCTGCAATTTTTGAAAATTCTTACTGAGAAACTATAGGCCAAAAAATTCAGAAATCTCCGAAGGCTGAAATACGAATATGATTTAATGTTTAATGAATCCTTAAGAAGGTTTCGACCAAAAAAAGAATCCTTAAGAAGGTACATGCAAGTATAATTCTGCATTCTGAGAGCAATTTTAGCCCAAAGATGATGTTTAAAAAGAGAAGGAAAATGATTGCATAGCTTGCATGAGAAATACTGGTGATTTGCTTTCTACTGACATCTAAACCCTAATTCAGACCAAAGCGACAGCAAGAAAGAAAACATTAACTAGAACATAAGGAACTTTAATCGAACAAAAATCCTACAATGATCAACACAAACAACTTCCCATCCGAACACATAGATCAGTAGATATCGTGTCGCATGTAGCAAAGGGAAAGAAAATGTGAGACACCAAATCTGCATTTACCAGTAGTTCTCCTGTAAGGTATGGTGCAACTCCTGTTAAGATCTGGGGAGCGCAACGGTATACATCGTAAATCACTTCATGGTAATCAATCTGATACTTCACTGACTCACTATCTCCTGACATTGATGATATAAGGAACTGTTTGATTCCAGCTTCAAGTTTTCCTGCACATTTTTCTATAACATTCATAGCAAGCCTCCTTGCAGCCATACTAACATCCTGGAATTGAAAGTTTATTAAGTTAATTGAAAATAACACGAGATAGCAGACAAAACCTCAGTACATGGCCATACACCATAGCAGAAAAAGTATAGTATAACTCATATATAAATGATTTAACAAAACAAGCTATCCAATCGGCTGCATGTGCCAGAGTAGAGAACAGATGCTCACATTTTTTTCACGGCCCAACACAGATAATATAATAAACAAAAGATCATCTTGAATATCCTCACTCTCCTCTAAGAGAACAACCATGATCGTCTGCATTGATGAAAGAACACTTTCTGGATGATCATTACTGCATTTCCGAGAAAATCAAAAAACACAGTTACCATACAAACTAGGAATGAACAAAAAAAATGAAAGACAACAAAACTTATATTCCAACCGGCTGATGAGATTGAGGAAGAAGTCATCATTGTGTTACAGTTAATCTATTGGATAAATTTCCTCTTTTCAATTCCAGGAAAACAAGAAATCAGTTATTTAAAGAGTTCCTATTTCCTAAATTGACTTCTTCTACATGGTTTTACATCTTCCATTCTAATGTATATAGAAATCGCTAGAATCTTCAGTAAAATTCAAAGTTTCTAATGAAGAACTTACAAAATTTGACTCCAAAAAAAAAAGGGAGGGAGAGGGGGTTGGTGGTGCAATTCAGTAAAGAAAATGTGGTTCTACAATATTTCAAACAGAAATAATCATCTTAGAGGGACATAAAACAGAAGTTTTGCCAGATATAAGTATCAAAGAACTATGAAGACAAATATACACTAAAAAAAAAAGTACTAGACTAAAACAAACCTGGCAACAGCCAAAAATGTACTGAACATTTCATTCACCAGATCATCACATTCTAGATCCAACATTACAACACACGATCTATATTTTGCAAGAGTCTCCAAAATGACAACCCTTCTACCAAATGATGGACCACTTGTGTCACGTAATCCATCAAAAGTGCCAACAATCAATTGAAAGATGTCCTGCAAACAAATCCATCTCAAAATAGGTGAAAATTTTCAAACCATGGAGACTAATAATAAGCAAATGCATGACCCATCCACACTAAGCAGTTGACTTTTTTGTAAAGGAAAAGCACCTTTAGAACATCGTCACTGTAAGGAGCTTCAGGTGCAGTAATTCGTGTTATCTCGCAAATGCATGTTGCAACTAAAAGCTTGACATCCCTATCTTGATGCTTCAGCAGCTCTGGTTTGACAACTGCATCAAGGAAAGGCTGCATGGACTCTAAAACTGATGCCGACGGCGATTGATCCAACTCAGAAAGACATTTCGCAGCTTGCTGCAGTCGGAAAAAAATAAGCACAAGTTTACTAGTAGTGAAGATTAAACCCAAAGATCCTAACTTTACAGGGTAACTTCAACGGTTCCACAAATTCACAGCGGACCAACTAATTTTTAGAGTCCATTTAAAACCCTAACATCCAACTAGGAAGTTCATCCAGACAAATTCAACAAACGAAAAACAAGCCTCAACCAAAGTAACAGAACATAAAGGTTGTAACCTAAAAGAACACAAATTTTGGGATTAACATAAACACGAGATTCAACAATCAACAAATCAAGCATGCTAACTTAAAATTCTCGAAAGCACCGAAAATAAATTCCAGTTTTACAAAATTCAAAGCCCTAAACAATTTAAAACTCGCCAAACACTCCCGCCCCCAAATTAAATTGAATTTGAAATTCAAATCTCAACAATTTTTCCCCCTTCAACTTCAAAACAGCAAAAACGTTCCGCGACTAAACCCTAATTCAACTACTGCGCTTACTCGCTGGAGCTGAAAAATCAAGTCACGGAGGAAAATTCTTGGAAAAAAAAAAATAGGGGGGAGAAGAACGCAAAACCAAAGCCACAACTTCCAGAACACTTTCCTTTCAATTCCATTGAGTTTTCACGGTAACCAAACAGAAAAAAAAAAATAGTAACCGAAATAACTACCAGAAGAAGAGGTGCATGAATTTTGGGGCCAACGAAAATCGAAATTTGAAATTGAATTGGCGAAATCCTTGAAGACCAAAAAAAAAAGTTCAAAATTTGAAAAAATAAAAAACAAATAAATAAATAAATGGGGAACCTTTAAGAGCTTGACGAGGGCGTCTTTGGTGGCCGGAGGGGTCTCGAGCTTGGATCCCACCTCCTTGAGCTGCTGCTCAAGCTTCTGAGCCATTTTCTTCGTCGAGCTAAACGGTGCCGTTTCGGAGCGTTACAGCTCTCTCATCATCTGCTACCACAAAGGGTGAAAAGGTTTGAAGGTCGCGACTCGCGAGGGAGAAGAGAAAGAGAGAGAGAGTGGGTTTTGTTATTTTTGCTTTTTATTTTTGTTTCTGTTTTCTTCTCTATTTCTTTCTTTGGCTCTCACTTCTCTCGCCGAAAAAGGGGGCTTTTTTTTTTTTTTTTTTTTTCGAACAACAAAACGAAATGAACTGCAAATGAAGCGAAATCATTATATCTCCCGAGTCTTTGATTTTATTCGTGGTTGTTTGCTCTCGTGTCCTTGTAGTTTTGTTTATTTTCAATTGTGCCCGCTTCACATCCTGTCATTTGGTTCGATGTTTCAAATTATTTACACACTTAGATCCCGTTTAGCATATTATATTCAACAAAACCCTAAGCATCCAACTATAAATATAAGGGTTTGTGGCATTAAAGACTATGTTTAGTAAGCGGGAATGAGATTAGGAAAGATAGAGAGTTTAGAAAAGAGTTAGAGAAGACTAATAATCCTTGAATTATTTGGTATAAATGATGGAGAGCACATATTTGTAGAATTATTATATTATTTGTTTTATCTTTTTAAAATTAATTAATAAATTTATCGACTCATATTTTTTTTCTTTTCAATTTTCTGTAATCTTTTAGTTTGGGAGGATGGGTTTTTGTAGGCATGGTGAAACAGGGTCTTCTTCCATTTCTTATCTCCCTCTTTCTCTCCCTCCTTTCAAATAGAGGATTATAACTCTCCTTCCACCCTTCTCTTCATCCACACCTCTATATCCCTCTCCACCCCTCTCTTCATCCACACCTCTGCATCTATTCAAAAGTCTCTTCTACTAAACATAGCCTTGTTCATGAATTTCTTAAGGTTCACAAACTAAATAAATATACCAAAATATTCTAAAATTAAGCAATTAATGATAATAACGTCCAATTTTATTAAAATTGAAGATTTTTATTAAGAAATGAAAGACATTGTCAAACATAAGAAACTTGCTCATAAATTTGAAATAAAATATTTTTTTTATTAACAATGAGTCCCTGGTCTTTTTTTATCTAATTTTTAACCGTACTAACAGTTTTTTGACGAAAAGAATATTATTGTTACTAATTAATTAATTCAGGAACTCCTTTATATTCATTTAATTTAGGGACTAATAGTTCCTAATTGAAAATTTTAGGAAACTTTAGTATGTAAAACCCTTTTTTTTAAGGGAATTATAAATATCAATACCTAACAATTATTTATTGATATTTAGAACAACCTATTGACCACTAAACATAGTACGTTTAAATTAATGAAATCTCTATTGTTTTCAAGCAAAAAATAATAATAATAATAAATAATGAAGATCGCTATCTTATTATCCACAACCACAAGTGCATAAATCAGTGTTAATAATATATATACGCACAATATATGTTTTTAAGCAATATTAATATATGTATTTTCATTGACTGGAGTACCATTTTAAATAAAGTTTTTACTTTTCACACTTTCATTTCCTTAAAGGCCACTTGTTTTGTTTCAAGTATGTGTCTCAAAAATGCATCGCATTGTTAGTAACTTTGCAAACTGAACGTGAATTAAATACATTCCTTACGGATTTGGGTAACGTGGGATTTGTTATAGAGGGCTGCTTTTAACTTCTAAGAGTGATTGAGAAACGTGTGAAAATAAAGATGTTTGATAAAATTAATGTTGATTTATGAATATAGATAAAAAAA
The DNA here is from genome assembly GCA_002914845.1 of Trema orientale. Lineage (NCBI taxonomy): Eukaryota > Viridiplantae > Streptophyta > Magnoliopsida > Rosales > Cannabaceae > Trema > Trema orientale. Next base: position 737,638 of record JXTC01000085.1, on the reverse strand, counting down.
AGAATTTTTTTATGAATGTGCATATTTTAAGAGAGAAAATTTTGTTTAACATACATTTTTAATTTTCTCATAATATACTTATGATGCTTAATTGAGTTGAAAAGACAGAGTAAGTCCTTTTACTTTCTCGAGTATATTTTAAGATGGAGCTTAAAATATGGCGAGGATTAAGGTAAATTTGTCAAATTTCATACTTTCATATCCTTATTGTATATTTTATTTTATCTCATAAGTCAATATTTATCAACATCAAAAAGGGGGAGATTGTTGAGAAATTAAGGTTTCTCACTCTTATTTTAAAGATAACAAATATTTGATTTAATACTAATGATTTAACTTGAGTGTGTAGTAAAATAGCTTTAAAAGTTCTAACTCAAATTAATCAAGGAATCAAGCTTGAAGATGGATGCATACTGGACTTATTAGAATCAAGCTTGAAGATGGACAATCAAGATACAAGACCATGCTTAGATAAGGTATAAATCATACTTAGTCTTGTATTTGATTTAGTTCATTGCATATAAATTCTCTTTGCATTGGCTCATACTTTTAAAAGAGTTTTTAAACTATCTTAAGTTTAAAATGGCTATTTTATTATAGAAGTTTGAAAATAGAAAATAATGATTTTGAATGGGCAAAATATTATTTTAAAACATGATTTCTTGAGTTTAAATAAGTTACAAATATATTTGAAATTTTGAATATTTGATGTATGCTAAAAAGAGATTTTATATTTGTAAACTAGAATATGTTTTGGTATGAACACTTTCTAAATTATTGTTAAATATCTTTGTGAATCTAAAACAAGTTTGCAATAGTCAAAATACTCTTTTCAGATTGATTTCCAATGTTTTTAAAATGTTTAAAACAAGTTTAGAAGTCAGTTTTTGAAAAATACCAAAAGCTATCAAAATTTGAAAAATAGCCAAATGCTGAAACTGCCAAAATAAGCAGGATTTTTGGTCTACCGAAAATGACAGCAAAAAAAAAATGTTACTTTTAAAATTCGACCGTTGAAATAGTATTACTAATAGCTAGTATTTTCGGTCGACTGAAAACACACTTTCGGTCTACCGAAAATGGCAGAAAGTGTGTCAACGGTCATAGAAGACTAGTTTTCTCTCAAGTTTATAAATAGAAGCTATTTTAACACTTGAAATAGACTTTGCATGAACCAAAATTATTATCAAACTACTTTTAAAGTGCAAAAATATATTTCTACATTGAATTAACTTTCAAATCATATTGAGCCAATCTTAGAGCATTCATTGTGTATTGTCCTCAAATCTTCTAAGCCAAAATTATATTCATGACTTTTGTGAAGAGAATTTTTGAGTGTGTTCACTCTTTATTATTGTAAAATCATTAAGTGTAAGGTAAGGTTGGCACCGGAGTTGTAAATAACCATGCATAGATGAGGTTGTCATCGGAGTCAAAACAATACGATTTAGGTGAGGTTGTCACTGGAGTCTAAACAATCCGAATGTAGATGAGGTTGTCACTGGAGTCTAAATAACCCATGAGTTGGTAAGATTTGCACCATTGTCTAAATAATCTGTATAAGTGAGGTTGTCACCGGAGTCAAAACAATCCGAGGTTAGGCATGGTAGAGCCAGAGTCAAGACTATTGTAAAAGTGTGAGTGTGCTTAAGGATAAATCACTCGTTGTATACAAGGGTTGGTCAAACCCACAATCTTGATTCGATAGTGAAAAGCTCAAAGCAAATTGCCAAGGGCTGGGAACATAGGTAAACCATCTTGTTTGTTAAGCCTCGTAAAAACTGAGTTTATATTTTCTCTATCCCTACACTCTTTACTTTATTGCAAACTATTTGATTGTGCGTGTAATATTTATTGTGCTTAATTGACTTAGTATTATTATTATATATTTAGTGTTATTGTTTATTTAGCCTCAAAGTTTCAAAATAGTGGTCTATGGTTTTATATAGTTGAAAGGTTTCGGAAAAAGTTTTAAAACTCAATTCACCCTCCTTTTGGGTAGTCAATCTTGGACTAACAAAAATATGCTTTTAGCTAACATAGTTTTTTATTATCTTTTTTAGATACGCTCAATTTTTCTGTAGCTTATTATCAGTCACAGAGAGTCAATCTGAGTATTTTAGAGATTAAAACTGTGAAAAATCGAACTCTAATACTTATAGTTAGTTTTTAATGCTTCCGCATTCAAATGAATAGGAAATATAATTTCCTAACATATGAGAGCTACTCTTAACAATGTGATTTTGATATCATGGACCAATTTTATAAAACATATTTTATAATAAACTGTATTCCAAATTTACCCATTATTATATGTATGTCGATATACCTTTTTAGTATCATTCATATTTTAATAAACTTACTCATTCCATTAGCTTACTCGTTGCAAAATAATCCATAATTTGGCGACAGGAGTATTAGCACTTACGCTTTTATATTATTTTTCATTCATTTTTACATACTTATTTCATTATTTCACACGTTGACTTCATCATATTTTGAATATTATTAAAATATGTGATAATTTAGCAGGAATCAGTAAGGTAAGATAAGAGAGTAATGTTAAAACATCTCATTTGTCAAATATTCAAATACTAGTTTTAAACAACACAACAATTTATAAATTTAATTGAACTATGTAAAAGAATAAAAAAAACAAATATGAATTAAAAAAAATTAAAATGAAAGACCTGAATAAATATAAATAGACAACTCAAAAATCTATTCATCGTTTTGGGTTCAAATTTTCACCCCTCTTTCTCTAGGGTTTTTTTTTTTTTTTTTTTTTTCAGTTTGTTTTACTTTTGTTTGGTTACATAGACAGGTATATCAAAATAAGGGATAAGTGTATTAACTAAGGGTAATTTTGCAAATTCACATATCGATATTGTCTAATTTCGCATGTAAAATACAAGGCTCTTCTAACTGTTATAGTGTTATGCAAGGTTATTTTTGAATGAAAATAGTAAAGGTTATTTTTTACATTGACTTCAAATACAGGGTAGATTTTTATATCATTCATTAACGAAACAATTGGCAGAACAAATCTACAAAACAAAATAGTTTATATCGAATTTAATTAGTGATATATTGAGCTTTTCAAAAAAAAAAAAAAATAGTGATATATTGAGCACACATTCTGGCACAATACTTATCCCATTAGGCCGTTACAACAAACTTACCAGAACAACATAGAAATTCAAAAGAAAAAAAAAAAAATCACACTGTGACCAATTATATTGAAACGACATTATTTTGATGTTGGCTTTTTCAAATTTGAATGTTGATTTTGGCTCTGCAAAAGATTAGTATTTTTTCCAAAACCATGCCTACTATGAAATAATGAACGTACCCACGACCCATTCATGTCACTTGTGACAAATCACAAATCTTGCAAAGGCGTTAGTTTAGTAACAACAAATAAAATAAGCTTTATCTATTTGGTTAATTTTATCATCAAAACATAAAAGAATAAAATAATCCAAAATATGCGTAAAACATTTAACAATTGATTAACGTGGGTTGTATTGACAACTTGTAGTTGTGGCGAGCAAGGAGAACGATATTTGCGAGTTCATTCGTGGATTTGTCCGAACTCCGGTAGGGAGGCTCCGCATGTGACGCAACTAGAATCGCTCCTGAACTTCCAGAAGTACCCTTACAGTTTGAATTTAATACCACGGATACCATTTTGCAATTGTGATCTCTGAGTGTGAGGCTCACTTGCTGACAGAGCTGTCACTAGCAGTTGCCAAATGGCACTCAACGGTTGGCTGGGCATTTTTTGTTTTTTTTGTTTTTGGTTTCCTTCTACCTTCTTCTGCCATTGTCCGCTTCTCCCTTTACAATAGTACAACTGCTCAGCACCGTTCGAAATTACTTCTAGAGGGCTGTTTCCAGAATCTAAATGCTATTGAATAGAGCAATGTTATAGCCTATGGGCACCATTAGTGCTCAACGCACGTAAGGTAATAATTCTATTAATGGACGATCATAATCAATAAATTAGATTTTATATGAATTTCACTTGATGTGTAATTATATTCAGACTAACATTATTATGTAGTATTGAGCATTATATAATGCTACTTAATATATTTAATTGAATAAGAGCTTTAAAATCTGTTAAATGAGCCGAAATTTCAAATTTGGGAATCAGATCAAGATTTTCTTCTTAAAAGCTTGCATTAAAAATACATAAATTTTCGCACCAAAACAAGAAAAAAAATTTCTTAAAATATCTTATTTGTTGATGAATTGCATTTTCGATATACCAATTGGTAAATTTGTATATCATATAGACTTTTTTAAATAATATTTTCTTAATTAGTTTTGTTTCTTTTTTATTTTTGACAGGAATTAATTAGTTTAGTTTCAAACATGATTGTATAACTCCTTAAAAAGAAAATAACATGTTGGGAATAAAGAAGTCCACACACTTCCAAAATATGTTATTTTTGTAATATTAGTTCCTTTTGAATTCATAAAATTCTTAGTTATATTGCCATTATTGTGGCAAATGACTTATTGATTGAAAAAAGAATTTCTTTCCAATCATTCCAAAATAATTTTTATGACATGAAAATATAGAATATTTATTATGGTAATTTAAATATAACAAACAAATTGTAATTTACAAAACACTAAAAATGTTAAACAACACTGCTAGTTTTATAAATTTGATTTACAAGAAAACGTTACTTTGTTACGGCTACTTATGCTTATAACACATGTAGAGTGTGCTTACAACAAAATAAAATCAAACTGACCGCAATTACATAAGTATTACGAAAAGGCTAGTGCATTTTTCTTCTTTTTAATAAATACTGTCCAAGACGAAGCTATGCACACGCAGATCGACTTTCACGATAAGGTCGACTTGGTAGTTGAAAAAGGGGTGGTATTGGTAAACCCACTTCTCCAGCCCCAGGAAAATTTTACTAGTAAGACTATATTAGTAAATGGTATTTTTTGGATTTTACACTCAGTTACCATAATTTATTTCCTTGAAATAAAATGGTATTAAGGTGCTTAGTTTAGGTAAGTGAGACTAGAGATAACTAGTATAATCTCAAACAGACAAAACGTGTGAGCTTTTCTTGTAATCTTTTTTTTTTTTTATTATTATAGTAAAAATTTATGTTAAGAGTGAACCACTATAAATTTGTTTATGTGTACTTGTTTTTGTTTTTTGTTTTATTACTCTCAGTAATGAAAGATTAGGCACACATTTATGGGTTTTTTATAGTGACAAATGATAGGATGGGGAACGTGGCACCAATACTTTCGTGTTTTAAGAAAAAAAGTCAAAGAAGAATGAATAAACTAAATTCCGTAAAATATAATTACAATTTACATGTACTGTCAATTTCAAAACATTTTGTTTCTTAAATTAACTTTCATCATACTTCATTCATTGGCTAATTTTAACTTAGAACTTGAATTTCTCTTGGCTTTAATCAAAATCAAACTATAAGTAATATTCACTAATACAACGAAGCCAAATAAAAATTACATACGAAATTGATAACAACGCATACCTCGCTAACTAATTTTGTATGCACTTGCCCAAAAACCAGCCACGGTTAGTTCCTCCATTAACCATTTTTAGATTATTGGGCGATGCGTACACATTTACGGTTGGTATGAATTTACAAATAACTTCAATATATGTCTACTTTAAAGTTAAAATTTTCGGACAAATGTTTCATGTCTCAGTTATGACCAATCATTGATTATATCGGGAACAAAGGCTTATTTGAATAGGGACATAAGACAATTTTTTAAAATAAAATTATGACGAAAGAATACATTAACTTATATATCTTCATAATAGTATTTTTAAATAACTATAAAGTACACCTACAATTGCTTTCAACAAATTTTCATCCTTTGAAAGCTAGTTCATAATTTATATTATAAAAGTGAAATTTACATTAAAAAAAAAAACAAAAAACTAACGACTAACATGTTAATGTTTTTTCAAATAAAAAAAAAAGTGAAAAAAGCATGTTATAGGATTGTCTATAAGGAGAGTCTTTTATCAATCCTACACTTCTTTCTTTTTCCTGCTTAATTTTAGATTTTGGTTTTGAAATTTGAATAGAAAATTAAACTTTGAAAACTAAGTGAATCTTTTTTTTTTGAGAAAACTCTGTTACAGGGAGAAAACTTCATTAGAACACTGGTCAAGAGAGGTTAACCTCAATAAAACTCAAGAGCCATTGAGGGGTCTCATCTTGCCAAGTAAACATGCCATCGTTGGCTACAGCAAACTTAGCCAAGTGGTGGGCCACTATATTACATGATCTGGGAACAAAACTAACAATACTATTAGGAATAGAACAAATGAGGTTCTGGATATCTTTCACGACAACTCCAGTCTTAGCCAGGACCACTATCGGATTATTCACTTGGTTTATAGATTGAATGCGTCCGATTCTATCATTAAGGGGAATATTCCGGCATTTTTGTCAAGGGAAATACCGAGAGAGAGAGCTAAAGATTCAACGACTTCAGCAGAGTAAGAAATTTTGATATTTGAGCAGAATGCGATCATGACTTTGCCAACGTGGTTCCTTATAATACCGCCCAGTCCTATACAGCCACCTTTTTCCATCACCGCTGCGTCAACACTTAATTTAAGTAAAGATTCGGGAGGAGGGTACCAGTGGGATTGAGATGGTGGAGAGGAAGGCTTCGAGGCTAGTGATGAGAATTGGAATTCTCTCTGTTTGGTCTGAGCCTGGAGAGCTATCCACGATACTGGAACTTTTTTTTGTTCATGAACCCATAGGTTTCTGTAGAACCAGAGGATCCATGCGTGCCAAGCAAAACTAACCAACACTTCAGTGTTAGCCCAAGATTAACTAACCCAAAAAGGGGGGTGAATTGAGTTTTAAAAATTTTTGCAAACGTTTCTTGATAATCAAATAAATTATACAAGTAAAAGCAATAACAAGTAAGAATAGCTAAAATTCATGTGCAAGCTCAAGATAAATAAATTAAAGAAATAGAGATAGAGAAATACAAATACTATTTTTACGAGGTTTAACAAACACAATGGTTTGTCTACGTCCCCGGCTCGTGGCAACCTGCTTCGAGCTTTCTACTATCGGATCAAATGAATGGGCTTGACCGTCCCTTTTACACAATGAATGCTTTCTCCTTAGGTACACTCTCGACACAATAAGATTGAATCTGGCTCTATCATGCCTAGCTCAGATTATTTAGACTCCGGTGCCAATCTCACCTAAACCGGATTGTTTATGAATCAGTGTCAACCTTACCTCTCAAATATAATTTGATTTTTTGTTTTGTTGAAACACTTAACTAGAATCTCTCTAATAAAAAGATTGATACAAGTAGGCCTAGAGAATAAATGAGAACACTAGATATGATCTAGTTTGGCTCAATTAATTTTTGTGAAAAAGTAGTTTTGAAAGTTTGATTCACAAAAGGTGCTTTGAACAACTTGAAAATATGATTAAAGCAATGTAGGAATGTTCAAAAGTTATTTTAAGTATTAGAAAAGCTTTTATATATAGACTTGAAAGAATACTAGCCGTTTAGACTGTTTGATAGACAATCTGTCATTTTTGGCAAACTAAAAATCTACTTTCGATCGACCGAAAATACTAGCCGTTGAAAGTGCGGTTCTAACAGTCGAATTTGAAAAACTGTTAAAAAGAACAAAGGAATCGGTCGACCGATTCTGAGGACCGGTCCACCGAATCTGTCCGAGAGTAATTTTTGATTTTTATTTCAAGTCTTTTTCAATTATTCTTAAAATGTGACTTCATAAATTGATTTATTATGTAATATAAGAACTATAGAAATTCATAAATCAATTTAAAAGCTTGTGTAAAATAAATTTCATATTTTAATTAGAGATAAACAGGTTTGGCAGTTTTGCTTTGAAAATTTCTAACTTTATAAAAAATTTGAGACATTAAGATCATATAATGTATAAACAAGTATTCAAGTACAAGAACTAAGTGTATAACATTTGCTCGTCTAGGTCTTGTAATCTTGAACTTTTATCTTCAAGTTCTTTTCCATAATCCATCTTGAATGTCTTGTGATCTTTTCAATTTAACTTGCTACACACTCAAGTAGATTATTAGTTCTTAATCATATGTTTGTTAAATTCAAAATATGAGAGTAGGATTGATGATACAAAGAATGACTCAATACTCAGGCCTGCATTTAGTAAAAAGTGAGGTGATATTTTCAAAGAAGGACTCACTCAAGAGATGGAAAATCTGGTCAGAAATAGAAGAAAATTTCCAACGACTTTGAGCTACTGGACAGAATAGGAGAGCATGAGAAGTTGTTTCCAGCGCTAAAATCCACCAAGGGCAAGGAACATTAATTGGAAATGGCATTTTGCCAAGTTATACTGGGTAGGAATAAGGTCCCAACAAGCTTTTCATAAGAAGATTTTCACCTTGTTTGGTATCTTAAGTCACTAGAGGCATCTCCACCAGTTTGAAATGTCAGAGAAGACGAGGGAGTTGACCTCTTTTTTAGGACTTGGGATAGTTTGTAACCACTTTTGACCGAGTAAGTTCCAGTCCTATCATAATGCCACAAAAGACAATCATCCAACGAGCCATCCGCAGTGGAATATTACAGATAACATTTGAGTCCATCTTTAGGAAAAGAACCTTGATTAGGTTTTCGTTCCATCTGTTACCATGCTCAATGAGGAGAGCAACAGTACTGTTCAAACATAAGTTCAGAGCTATTATTGGGCAGAAGGAAAGAGGTCTTGGTATCCACCTATCACAAAAGATCTTGACCTTCTTGCCATTACCTATTCTCTATCGAGAACCGGTTTCGATAATGTCTCTCCCCAATAGAATGCTTCACCAAATGAGGGAAGGTCTACTCCCTAAGGAAGTCTCCATGCTTAAAATACTTGGCCTATAGAATTCAGGAGTAGAGGGAGTTAGGATTCTGGATGATACGCCGCCTTTGTTTTGCGAGCATGGCTTGATTGAAGAGGTTTATGTCTCTAAAGCCTAATCCTCCTACCTCTTTGGGTAGGCACATCTTGTCTTAAGAGGCCCAATAAATTTTCTTTCCATTTTTACCAAGGCCCCACCAAAAATTTGCAAAAAGTCTATGAATTTCCGTGCAGAGACTACTTGAGATTCAAAAACAGCTCATGGCATAAGTTGGGATAGACTGGGCTACTGCTTTGATCAAGACTTTCTTGCCTCCCAAGAGAACAATTTTTCTTTCCACCTTCGCAACTTATTCCAAATCTGGTCTTTAATGGATCCAAACAATTTTCTTTTATTTTTTGACACCATGGAAGGCAGACCAAGATACTTCTCGTGACAAGCTACTTCTTCAATGTTGAAAATAGTTTTAATCTCATCTTTTACATCGATAGGAACATTTGAACTAAAAGATAAGGTAGATTTCTCATAATTAATGCGTTGTCCCGAGGCTCGCTCATAGGCTGAAAACAGATATTTCAAGTTTAAGCATTCTTGGACATTGGCGCGACCAAATACTAGACTGTCATCAGCAAAGAATAGGTGTGAGATGGACGGGGCTGTTCTCGCTATGTGTAGACCCCGGATTAGTTTTTGATGCTCTGCTCGAGAGATGATAGCTGAGAGGCCCTCCGCACACAAGAGAAATAAATATAGTGACAAAGGACAACCTTGGCGAAGATCCGGAGAAGAGGTAATAGTACATTTAGGGATACCGTTTATAAGGACGGAGAAAGATGAGGTAGAGATGCATTTCATGATCAGATTGATCCACTTATATGCAAAGCCTACGCTACACATGATGTGTTTAAGAAACTGCCACTCTACCCTGTCATAAGCTTTACTCATGTCCAGATTAAGGGCAATATCTCCCTTTGTACCCTTTTGTCGGCATCTAATGGTATGGATACATTTAAAGCCTACAACAACATTGTCAGTGATAAGACGTCCAGGAACGGAAGGACTTTGGTCTGGGGAGATGATAGCATCCAAACCCAATTTTAGTCTGTTGGCTATAGTCTTCGTGACAATCTTGTACATAACATTGTAGAGACTGATCGGTCTGAATTGGGTTATCCTAACTGAGTCCTTTACTTTAGGGATAAGAGCGATGAGAGTGTTATTCCATCGTGAAATAGACCCATTAGAATTAAGAATGTCAAGGCAAGCTGCTGTGATAGAGTTTCCCACAATACCCCAGTATTTCTGGTATAAAAGAGCAGGTATTCCGTCATACCCTGGAGCCTTTGTAGGGTGCATCTGATTAATGGCAATCTCAATTTCCTCTCGAATAAAATCTCTACAAAGGGTTTTGTTCATATCCCCAGAGATAGATTACTGAACAGTGCCAATCACAGTTTCCATATCTTTATTGGGCATTTTGTCTGAGCAAAAGAGAGACTGGAAGTAATCGGTCACTATCTTCTTCAATTCATGTTCCTCGTCACACCATACCCCATTATTATCAATTAGTCCCCTGATCTTGTTTCATTGCTTCCTTTGAGATGCTTTTGTGTGAAAAAATTTGGTGTTACGGTCACCCCAATTGAGCCAAGATGCCTATGATCTCTGTTTCTAGAAAATTTCTATGTTATCAAGCAACTGCGTAAGGTGAGATTCTGCTGCTAAGAGCTCATTTGCAATGTCTTCTGTTGGGACCAAGCGTCAAAGTCTAGCGATTTGCTGCCTGACTGTATCAACTTCTTTTTGTTGCTTGCCAAATTTGTTTTTGCCCTAACTTCTTAAAGAACCTGCACACTTAGAAATCAAATTAGAAATGTTACTAGAATCGTACCTTTCTATAGTGTGCTTCCATGACTCTTGGATAATATTTTTATACTCTGTCTCATTGACCCACATTTCCTCAAAGTGGAAACATTGGGCTCTTTTGTTTTTACTTCAGTCAGAGAGAGTTTTTTTCCTGATCTAATAGAGTAGTAATGGCCAATGGTTTGAGCCTTTGTATTCCACATGGTGCACCACAGCGTTAGAAAATTTTTGATGCCAACTTAAGTTACATAGTGTTCTGTCTAAGCATTCCATAACACAATGCTCCCCATATTATTTATTCCACCCAGTAAAGTCATCAACTTGGTATCCCATGTCCATGAGATGGCAGCCGTCAATTACCTCTTGAAAGGTCGCCATGCATGCGAAGCACCTAGATAGTCTACCCTATTTTTCCTTATCAGAAAGGATCTCATTAAAAACCTCTGCACATATCTAAGGACTGAAGTGACTCTGATGAAGTCTCCAAAGAAGGGACCAAGAGTTATGACGTTGCTGAGGATCGGGGTCGCCATAGAAGCCAGTAAATCTCCAATTGTTTGATGTTCTTCCTCCAATATTTGTATTAATATGGATTCTGTTAAATGACCGAGTGTGGACTTCTATTAAATTTTGCCAAAGAAGGGCTAGTCCTCTGCTAAGACCTACACGATCAACACAAAACAAGTGACTGAAACCAAGTTTGAGACGACAAGCTTCCACATAGAGATTTGTCATTTTGGTCTCGATGAGGAAGACCAAAACTGGGCATTTGCTTCACACTAAATCTTCCAGAGCTCGGAATGTTCGAGGGTGCCCCAAACCCCGAACATTCCAAACTTTCATTGTGTGTGGCGACCCGGCAATCAGAGTTCACCGATATTTCCATGTGTTGATAAGGGGTAGCATCCATTGGGAGAGTGGATTCAGGTAGGATATTCTTCAAGGGTTGCGAAGCTGTATACCATGGCTACTGGTAGTTCTGCAATTCCGACCAGTTAACAGTATTCGTCTCCTCTACTAAAATACTCTTTCTTTATTTTCTAGCATCATTATCGAGCTCCATGGCATCTAACAGTTTCTGTTTTAGGCCTGCCTCACTCATTCTTGGGGACTTAGTGAGAGTGGTGGTGTGGTATAGTTTATGATTACTTTTTTCCTTGAGTGGCGAGCTTGTGTTGCTAGGTAAATGGCATTGGGGACTGGGGCTGGGGCTTTTATGCTTGCATGGGGAATTATAGCATGCGACTAATTTTTGGAGAGATGGCCGACATAATATTTTTTAGACTTTTGGCTTTATTTCCCTTCACTATTTGCTTCCACGTCTTATGTTTAGGAAAGCCCATCATTGGGCGAGGCCTAAACTCTTTTTGGAATACTCGACCCAGCATCTGGCTATCTAGCTTTCGAACAATTCTATCCTCTGCAGTTGAGTTTGCATCTAGCTTCATAGTCATAGAGGTGCCATCGAGGGGGGCGTTTGTGGTAGGCGCACCATCCTTATTTATGGTGAAATTAGAATATGCGCAAGGATCCACAAGCTCCATAATTTCCATAGTGGTTGGCATGTCTTCCGTGTTTTCTGCTTGATTTAGATCCGAGTAGGGTCTTTCCCGAGACGTTAGTTTTGTAGTGCCTATTTTGTCCCCCTGAGTGGGTTCCTAGTGGGGCCTTACCTGGATGCCGTAAGAGTCAGCATCTCCGGTTCTGGGGCATCGGAACTCATAGTCGGCATCCGCTCCCTGCCTGAACTACGTTTCAGGCTAGAGTCATGGACTAATTCATATTGGTTAACCGCTTTATTGCTTTTTCAGGATAACTTTTGTTCTTGTTCCCATTCTCGATATTCTTCATAGTAGGGTCTCGACTCGCCATCAGAGCCCGAATCGGCTGAATCAGAATGGTGGTCAACTTTTAATTTTGGGTAACCCATAATTTGATCAAACTTTTTCTTTTCTAATCTCCGCTCCTATAAGGTTCAAGTCCGGGGTACCGAAGAGTTTAGCCAAGGACCATATCTTTTTTTTGCTAAACAGGTTGGCTCTTCCATGCTTGATCTGTTTCGTGTGCATTCCTTATAGTGGTGTCTAATGACTCCACAATCGTAACAAAAGTCAGGGAGGTGTTCATATTGGAGGAGAAGAGAAACCTCCCTAGAGACTTCTGTCATGAACACACGGATCCCCCTCTATAGGGGAGTGTCGATGTCAATTTTTACTCGGACTCACATTTGTGAGACTGTAACTTTAGTGTCTTCAAGCTTTCCGATAAGATTACCCAGAAAAGTGGCGCACTTTTTGGTCATGCAGGCTACTGGAACGTTCCAGATTTGAATCCAGAAGGAAACTCTGTTAAAATCCATAGACGCAATCTTGCCAATACCAGTTAGGACAACCAGAGAGATGAGTTGTTTTGCAAATGACCACGGGCTACCAGCAAGTACATATTATCGATCTTCTTTACAGCTGAACTGAAAAAGAAAAATGTTGTTTGATCCAATCTGCTCAATATCGTACGGACGAGGGATCTTCCATATATACTGCATCGCACTTTTTAAACCATCTCTGTTTGCTGCTTTGTTGCCCAGGATCTTTCCAACTAGGCGTAAATCCAGTTTATCTCCATTGTCGAAGTAGTTCTCCCGAGGCATCTCTACCATCGGCCCGTCCTCCTCATCGAGGTTCAATCTTTCACAGAGCTTCGAGACTTCGTCTAGATTCATGTTAGGAATTACCAAGAAGGAAACTTGGGTTGGATTCTACACCTTGTCTACGAGAGACGACTTGAAAGCTCACTATAAAAGTGAGATGGACTTTACGAGTCCCAGAGAGGAGCTCGCAGAGAGGAAAAACTTAAACTAAGTGAATCTTTTAGTTTAGGAAAAGATGACATGATGAGCTAATAACAAACAAACACTCCCTTGTATGTTCGTATGCTCATACAGATGTTAACTCACAGATAAGGTGACACATGTCTCTTCTTTTTTTTTTTCATAGATAAAACTATTTAAATTACAAGTCAATCTTTTTTTGAAAAAAAGGATAGTTATATTTTTATATTTTAGATCATGATATTTATCAAAATACCCTTAAAAATTAAAACATATATATATTTTAAAAAAAGTCAAATTTAAAACTTATATAAAATTGATAATTTTTTTTTAATAATATTTAATTTTTGTAGTTTTTGCATTTTTTTAAACTATTTTTAAAATACTTATTCTTTATTTATTAATTTAAATTAGGTATTAAAATATATATCATTAAAGTTTACAATAGTATTTTGGTAAACTTCATAGTCAAAATTGGTATTTGACCTAAATAAGATATAAATTTGTTACAAGTTTCAAATTTGAAGGTCAATATTGATAATAACCAAAATGCAAGGTGTAAATTGAACAAACAATCAAAACGCAAAATATAAAAATATTATTAACCCTTGAAAAAATAGTGGTGGATTCACCTTTGCCATTTCTCATTCTTTCTTCGTTTCTTAACACATTCATACCGTATATAAGAGAAATAGTATGGCTTTGCTTTATTACACAAGTTCAAGAAACATAGCATTAGCAAGAGTGCAACATCAGCCAGATCTATCTTCTTCAATTTGTTTTTTATTTTCCTGTGAGTTCTGTGGTTTGAGTTTGATGGTTTTAGGTTGAATCATTAAAGATTCTTTTTGTTTCAAATGTATTACAGAATACTCAAGGCTATTTGATATAAAAATCCCTCTTGTAAGTCTAAACCAAAATTAATCTCTAGCTCAGTTTTTTGGGGGCAAAATCTTTTAATATTAGAGAATTTGGGTTTTAACACTTCAAATTATAACAAAAGCCTATTATAATGTGAAATCAAAGGGTGTAACTAGTATTTCAGATACTATACTAATTTTTCTCACTAATTTAGTATGTTGTTTCATATACACATATATGGATAATATTAGGGGTCCCAACTATTGTACTAAATTTTTTGTACAAACACCTGTAGCATATGATTTTTCACCATTAAATTTGTGATACTATTGAATCTATTTGTGATAAGTTTTAATAGACTAATTGCATAGTGATAAATAAATCACATGTGCCATATGTATTGGTATTAAAAATTTAGTACAATAGTTGGGACATCAAGCATTTGATATTTCAATAGAGATTTTTTTTTGCTCCGTAAATAGTTACTCTTATTTGGGCCATTAGATTTTAATTTGAAGGAAAAAATAATATTAATAATCCTATTAAAACATCTAATCTAAATAATACTTATATAAATATATAAAGTTATTTATGACTTAAAAAATGGATAACTTGTTTGTGACCTGATAAGTTGGACATTTTTTTTTTCAATATCTTTTCCATTTTTTTTTAATTCTCGTTCCATAGTTGATTCTTTGTATTTTTATTATCATTATTTTTACTTAACTCTCATCATGGCTATTACCAATTATTTATAAATATTTTTTTTCTTTTTAAATTTGTTTTTCTATACGTTCTTATTTTTCCTAGGTTAATTATATAATCAAAGCTAATTTCTTTGACCAAAATAGTTATATAACTTATCTAGTCATATAACTCATTGTCTTTTATATTAGGAAAAATTGCAGTAAAAGTACCTGTTTTTAGTTAAAATTTATACTTTAATACCCATTCTTTTTTCTGACGGTAATAATACATTCCGTCCAACTTTTGTAGCAAGCGTCAAATTTTTCCATTAAGTACCACATAATTGTACATGTGTCGACATCTGAGTTATTAGGCCTTTAAAAGTCGTTTAAAAATTATAAAAAAATTTCGAAAAATGAAATAAAAATGAGCTTAAAGTATCAATACCCAAAAATCCGTAACTAAATGCCGCAGTTCTCATAGGCTCTAGGGCCCATCCCACTTGGAAGACAATGTCTCGATCCAGAAGCGGAGACTCGCCAGAGAGCTTGGTCTTCTGATTTCCTCAATAGTCAGCTAGTCAGCTCTTATGTAATCTGCTGCGGAGTAATTTTAACTATAAAAACCACATGATGGCCGGAATGGTGCTTTCATTTCATCTTCATCGAATGAATGTTGGAATCCTGCACTTGTGTAGAAGAATGTTCGGAAATGACAAAGGCTACAATAATCTTAACAAGGGCCATGTTTTCATAATAAATGAGAGGAAAGTCACTTCTACAAATACCATTTTTAACCAAATGTGAAGTTAGAGTTACTCTATATAACTGAAATTCATTTTCTTGTGCACTTCCACTAGAAGATACAGATAGGAATACTTAAATTGTTCAAATTATCAAAACAAGAAAAAATAAAATTTATTAGTCATCTATGACAGGAGATAGTAAGGGTTTGTTTGAGAAGAAAGCTTTCAGATTTGCAATCATAATTTCAGCAGTATTCTTACAAGACTCTGGTGTAAATAACTTATGAGGAGAAAGAACAACATTCTCCAATGCACAGAGCTCTTGAGGAACATTTGGCGCATTCTCAAACACATCTAAACCAGCACCTTCGATTTCACCTCGAACCAAACACTTCACCAGTTCCTTCTCATCTATAAGAGCCCTGCATCCTACGTTGATAATTACTCCCATCATTTCTAAAGCTAATAGAACTTCTTTGTTTACCATATGGCGTGGATCGAAAATCGGGTCAACTCGTTGACCGAGTCTCTCAGGCACTTTCTCGGAGGAGCAGGAATCGGAGAATCGGCGATTGATTCCCTCGGGCACTTTGTCCCGAATCGGCGATTGATCGTACAATGGTAAGAAACTTTCAGGAATAATCACCGACGAGTCCATTCTTGTATCAACGTAACTCATAATATTATCGTTTCTTGATTGAGTTTCATGAAATCTCTGCCAAGGAAAAAAAAAAAAAAATCAAATCAGATTTCGAACAAGAAAAACAGAGATAAGAATGAAAACCCAGTTTTAGAATAGACATATATAAATACATAATCAACATATATATATATATACCTACTTCTGACGAGCTGGTTAGAAGAGAAAAGATTAGTATTGTGGCAAGCTTCAACTGCCATTGAAGAAGTAGGTGAAGCTTCACATTTTCTGAGGTTTTGCTTCTTGTTCTTCTTCCTGTTCTTTGAAGATAGAGAAAATAGAAGTGAGAGAGAGAATGGTGAGTACAAAAGGGATGAAGCTCTTTGGTATTGATACTTTAATTTCATTTTTGTATTTTTCTATAATTTTTAAACGACTTTTAATAGCCTAGAAACTCAGATGTCGACACGTGTACAATTATGTGGCACATAACGGAAAAATTTGATGGTTGCTACAAAAATTAGATGGAATATATTATTGCCGTCAGAAAAAAAGATTGGGTATTAAAGTATAAATTTTGACTAAAAATAGATATTTTTGTCGCTATTTTCCCTTTATATTATTTAATCAATTTTATTGAATGATATTAAAATTTGATGACCAATGTAGATCCAAGCTCTTTAATTATCATATTTTGCTATGAGACCATGAATTTATAGAGCTTGTAAACTAAGAATTTATTCATTCTCATGAAAAGAAAAATGACAGCAACCAATTTGAAATTTAAAAAACAAAAGTATTATTCATATTCATTAAAGCAAACAATTATGGAGACAACAAAACCCCAAAACATTAAACTTCAGACTATAATAACCGAAATGACCTTGAAAAAAAAAAGCAGGATTCCCTGAAAAAAATAAAGAAACCGAAAAAAAAAAAAAAGAAAACAAAAACACAATCACATGACAACGATTCAATTTTGACCACCACGGTGTTGTTTCTTATACCTGCTAATATTATTATCCATTGTTCCCCAGCAATCTTCTGACCTTCTTCGTGTCCTTTACGCATTCATCAATGATGTTTGTTAGATGTTTGGTTTTCGAATCGTCTTCATCATTATCAACTTCATTTTGCATCATCTCAACCTTATCCAAAAGCTCAACAACTTTCTTTTCCTCTTCTTCTGCTCCAGATGGATCATAGTTGATAGGAGATCCATTCTCCATTGCTCCAAATGGCCGATCAAAGCCAACAGAAGATCCAATTTCTAACCCATACTCGGGCAATTTCATTTCGTTTTTCTGTGAATTCTTTATCACCATCAATCTTAATGAGAAAATATACTCAGAGACATTGGTATATACAAGGGTCAATAAGAATCAAGACAATACAAATTTGATATCGTCATTTTAGTTTTCTATGGAAACATAACTAATCTTAAACCACCTTTATTACTTGATACCATAATGAAGCCATATCATGTTCGAAATCAATAATTTTTTACAAACCAAAAATAATGAAGCAACATGGGAGGATAACTTATTCTAAATGACAAATGCATGTAACTATGAATTTAATTTTTTTTTTTGGAAAAAAAAAAAGGAATACGCCACTTTAGCTTTATATAATCTATTACAAAGTGAAATGAATAAACATGATAGATTTAAAAATAAAAATAAATGAATAATCAAAATGTAAATTGGTCTTTTAATTTTCACATTACATCATATAATATATTCTATATTAGAACACTTAAATTCACATGAGAGCATAATATTTATAATAATCATGAAGACATGATTGAATTTTAATTGTTAGTACATTTTTTTTTGTTTTTTTTAACAAAATATTATTTGCCTTGATCGATAGCCTAGCTATCAATTTAATGTATTGTACATAATCATGCATATTTTTGAATATATAGCACTATTACATTCATATACATATAATGAGTCTAAATGAAAACAAGAATATATATCATTATTAATGAATTTTAAAGATGATTAATTTTAAAATAGGTTGAAATATAATGATATTAATATAAATGAATTACATATGATTAATAGATGTAACTTTAGATGTCACTTTTCAATGAAATTCATAAGTAAGTTTACTTTATACCTAGTTATGTAGATGAGTCTTTAAATTCATATCAATTAATTATAACTAATTAACTATGGATATATATGAATAAATCTTAGATCTATAGACTTATGCCAGACAGTTGGAAAAAAATAATAATTTAAATAAGTTTCGATCTAAATATTACTCTTTGTGACTCTATGGTTGAGTAATAATATATTGTACTCTTTGTAATGACTCTTTTTTTATATTCATAATTATCAAAATAGTGTACAGGTAGTTATACTTACTCTTCGTTGCTCTCAAGAGAAAAAGATATGAATAGGACTAACTTGGGTCAAAATGAGTTTTTTATATATTTTTTTAAAATTAACTTTTTCATGAGTATTAAGGACGCCTTGAGCTATAGTTAAGACTTTATTGACCATAAAAACTCCTAAATAATGGTATTTTCATGGTCAAGAAGCTCTTGACTATATGTTAAGATCGAAGTCTTCACACTCCTAAAATGTCATTTTTAAAAAATTGGCCCAAGTCAGTCATATCGATAACATTTTCTCATGCTCTCAAAGGTGTCAAATAGGCTTTCTTAGCCTTTCGTTGTCGTTTTATTTTTGTTTCTTAATGAATTAATTTTCAATTTGTTTGGAACTTCCTTTTTTTTTGGGAGGGGGTCATGGAGTCATGCATGAACAGTGTTTTCATGGTCAAGAAGCTCTTGACTATAGGTCAAGATCCTAAAAATATCATTTTTAAAAAAATCACAAAAAAGTCTGTTCGGCCTAAGTTAGTCCTACCCATGTGATTTCTCTTGCTGTTAAAGGTGTCCAATGTGCTAATAAGCTTTCTTAACATTTGGAACTATTATTATAATTATTTGGTCATGGAGTCGTATACATGCATGGATGCAAATCAGACATTAAAGAGTTGTATATATGAAACTTTGATTTTTTTTTTTATAATCTTAAAATTAGAGTCCTATATATATATATGAAAGAAATAAATATATTTGTTTGATTTTTTTATAATTTTAAAACTAAGCCGTATAAATAAAATTAATAAATATTAATATTTTTTATCAAAACTTTTTTCTTAAAAAAAGTATTCCAAATTTTTTTCCCTAAAAATTCATTACAACGACTTATTCCTACTTCAATGGAAATTGGAATAAAGGGTTTTCTTAAAAAAAAAATAGAATGAAATAGTTGTAGGTCAAATTCATTTTCTATTGCATGTCATTTTTAACTTGATCAAAGTATCCATTCATGGAGTAAAAATAAAAATCTCCACTGAAAAAGCTCCCATATATATGCTTATTCCTAAAATGTAAAATCCCTTATAATAATTATGAACTATAAAAGTAAATTGATAAATGAATAAGATATGTATATTATGTAAAAAAATCAATAATTTTTATATAACCAAGTTAAAAATCAAATCCTAATTTTAGTCCTAAAACAGAATCTAACTTAAGAAATCATAATATAATTAAAAGTACATAATATAATCATAAATTATTTTAAAAAAACTTTTTGAGTCATTAATATAATGTGAAAAGTTGCCAAAAAATCTTGTTTGCATTTTTAAAGTTGGTAGAAGAACACTGATAACTGGCGGCAATCAGTGACCAGTAGAAAATAGTGGCTTAGAGATTGTAAGCTTCACTAGTCAATGTGCAACAAAACTACAGAAGCCACTGAAAAACCCAAAGCCTTCTTCATTTCCTGTAAACTTCTTATAGTTTCTCAATGAGAAAAAAAAAAAGAGAAATTCTTGTATAAATAATGTAAAATACCAGTTATGTCCTTTGATTTTACACCATGTGAAACATTCACTACAAATAAGTATGAGATAATTAATAATCTCAACTTCGGAGAGTTTGCTCCAAAAATTGACTTCAAAGTTAATTTTACCAAATTAGTTGGATTTCAAGGAATTTTTTTTTTTTAAAAAAAAAAGAGAAAGTTGGTAATAAGCTACCCTTCTATTAACTCTCTTCACCCTTTTTACAATTGATTTTATTTCTTTAGAAAATTTTTATAAATGAAATTACATTTAAGGACAAACATTATAGAAAAGAAGTAAATGAATAAACAAATTCCTTTGCTCAAACATTTTTTTCTTTGTGAAAGCAGGTCAGACTATACACACATATATATATATATACACACAAACACACAAGTTTTAATATGTTCTTCTTTGAATCCAAAGTGGAATTTGGAGGAATTCAATTATTGATTTATCGATCTAATTGTTTTACAACATAAGATTTGTCGAGCAAAAATAATATGTCGCGGATAGAAATTCATGTAATTAAGAAAATCATAAGTGCATTCTTATACCGACGAAGTGAGTTGCTCAAGTAGTAAGAGTATCTATTATATGGATCTCGGTCCTACGTTCGAGTCACACCAGAGATAGATATAAAAATCTACGATCCCTAATAGGGTAGGGTGGGGATTAGGTAGTAGTATATATTTTTCTTTAATTTGTAATAAGTGGAGGTTATTAGTTAAGCCCTATTTTTTTTTTTATATGATCCCTAATAGGGTAGGGTGGGGATTGGGTAGTAGTAGGTATTTTTCTTTAATTTGTAATATATGATCCCCAAAAGGGTAGGGTGGGAATTGGGTAGTAGTAGATATTTTCCTTTAATTCGTAATAAGTGGAGGTTATTAGTTAAACCCTACTTTTTTTTATATATGATATAGTTTTCAAAAGGAAAGTGCTGATTTAAAAAGTAAAATTGTTGAACAATATAGTAGGTTTTGATATGAATTAGGTTTTTAAGTATTTGTCCTTTAATATAATTTTATTTAAGGAGTTTTTAAGTTACATGATATTTATTAGAGTTAAATGCAAAAGAATATCATTATGTTTGGCCTTTCTGTATAACATCAGTTTATTAAAGTAATATATTAAGGTGAATACATATATAACATCAGTTTAGAATAAGAATAAAATGATAGTATATTGATGCACAATAGGAAAAAAAAAAAAGTTCTACACTCAGCGGGTCAATTAATGGCCACATGGTAATAAAAGGCTTTATCTCATAATTTTTTTAAATTGGTCATTCATGCCATGTCACCTATCTAAGTTTACTATGTTAATCAAAGAAGCCAAATCTTTTACTTTCTAAACCATGGCCACACCAAGCTTTTCTATCATCATCTTTCATGAATTTTCATCGTAATTAGAGCTAGAAAAGATAAGTTACCGTCATCATATATGGTTTTTTGACGTTAAATTTAGTTTTTTCAAACTCATGAATAGTTTTCTCAACTGTGGTCGACATAATTTAGCCAGATTTGAGTCTGTTTTCGACCAAGTCGATTTTTTTTTGAATGGTAGGGACACAAGGGCAAATTTGGATTTTCAAATTATTCATTGAAAAAAAATTCTATTTTTTTAAATAAGTTATAATTTGTCTCATATTTCATCATAACTTGGGTTAAAATTAATAATGACAAAAAAAAGGAGGGAAAAATTTTGGATTGAATAAGAGATTTTCGTCTTACTTAACA
Organism: Trema orientale; assembly: GCA_002914845.1. NCBI lineage: Eukaryota > Viridiplantae > Streptophyta > Magnoliopsida > Rosales > Cannabaceae > Trema > Trema orientale. The sequence continues at coordinate 715,488 of JXTC01000085.1, read as the reverse complement.
CCTTTCCTGAAAAAAATATGCACTCATAAATCAAAACAAAAACATTCTCTCTCCAACTCCTATCACTTAACATCTCATTGTATCGAATGAGGTCACTGGTTATAATCTGCTTTCTGCCATGAATATGTGATGACATGAATATAAGTTACGAGATTTGAAACTTTGGTCTTAGGAGAGTATTATTCAAGAAATGGCGGCCACGGAAAGGGTTTATTATTAAACCTTCTAAAAGTCAATTGGGATCATCCCATATCCAAAACAGCATATATAGAGCCGTAAAAACAGAAAATTAACCATGCACCTGATCAGAACCCAATTACTACTCCCAAACCAACACATGAAAAAAAAAAACTCTCTTGTACGGCACTGATCCAAAACTACGTAATTCATTTAAACTGCCCATGTTGTTCTCCATTTGCCACTGCGGCTTGGTTCGACGAGCCTCCAGCACCAGAAGAGTCCTTAAAGTAGCCAAAGAACCCATTGTGATGATGCCCCACGTGAAACGACGACGTCGTCGTGGTGTTCGGGGCAAAAGCCGCGACCCCTAAGGCGGAGGAGGCGCCGTAGTCCACCGCGGGCCTCTTCATGAAGGGATTAACGTCGACGGAGGAGGCGCCCCTGATGGTGGCGCGGTCGCCTTCGGTCTCGCGGTAGCGGTGGAGGTAGAGCGTGAGTGGCTCGATGTAGTCGTCGAAGCCGAGCTTGCTCATGGCCCAGAGCACGTCCTCGGCCGTGATGGTCTTGCGCTGCTCGCGCTGGCACCGCTCGTTGGCCTCCCCGGTGATGAAGCTGATGTACTCGGAGACGCACTCCTGGATCGTCTCCTTCGCGTCGTCCGAGATCTTCGCGTGCGGCGGGAGGATCTTCCGCATGATCCGGATCACGTTCGCGATCGGCATGAACCGGTCTTGCTCTCGCACCGTGCATTCGTTGTCGTCGGACAGTTGGTTGTTGTTGTTGTTGTTGTTGTTGTTGATCTCGGATAATCTCCCGTTGATTTCTGATAGTTTGGTCCCTGGATTAACTAAACAATATAATATAAGTGAGTTCAAGCAAAAAAAAAAATAATAATAATAATATAAGTGAGACTTAAAAGTAAAGTTTCTATATTGTTATTTATTGTTTCATCCAGTTAAATATCCAGTTAAAAGTGGACAATTCATCGCTAAAATAGAATCCAAATTAGTTTGATAAGGAACGGGATCCTCTGTCCCAAATGCAGATCTCTATAGTATTCCCTGTCCACTCACATGTGAGAGGCCACGTGTCCCTTCAATTCAAACCCCTTTAACCCTTTAAGCCTTGTTTGGTTAAAAATAAAGAAATTGCAAATAAAAAATAAAATAAAAAATGAACCAAGGGAAGAGTTGCTAAGAAACACTACAGATTGATTGATTGTAAGTTCAAATCCTATTATCCGTTGTTTGGGAAAAATGAAGAAATATAATCCAATTAACCATGTTTCTTACACCCATTTGGCCATATTAACCCTTGTTTCAAACAACCATTCGACTTATTCGGGTCGGAATCGAATTCGGATGCTGCCATTTCCGATATGTTGAAATCCCGTCTCCCCTTGAAAATCTCTACTGGAAGAATCTTCACTATCGGAGATGGCCGATGGGTTGATGACACCATTGAACAGCATTGTGCGAATGATTGCCGATTGGGATTATCCACAAACCAGATCTGAATGATTAAAGAAGAGCGAAAAAAAGGAAAGGGATAAAAAAAAAAAAACAAAGAAAAGAAACGTATGCGAAATCATATAGATTTATATATGCAGATTTTCTATTAGTTTGGTCGCATCTTGAATATGTGAATATTCTTTTTTCCCCTTTTCTGGAATGAAGACAACACATGGGAGCTGGTTATACTCTCGGAAATGAACGACAAAAAACTTTGGCCCCGTTTGGTTCGCGTATTTGAATGTGTGTATTTAAATAAAAATTGTGGAATGTGTATAATTAGAATGAGAGACATTTGAATGGAAAAAATAGTGAAATATGTTACAATTAGAATGAGAGTATTGGAATGGACCATTCAAAAACACATCCCCCTCTATTCTCATTCAAGACACAAAAAAACCATTCTAATGGTTAACTTTTCGGATGAACCATTTGAATGGAAAAACTGAATTGTTGAAATAAACACATATTCAAATAGATTTTCCATTCCAATATGGTTGAAACAAACGGAACCTTTTTTTTTTCAATCAGTTTTTTTCATTTTAACCAAACAAGGCTTAAAGGCTTTTGATCTGAAGAGACATGTGGCCTCTCACCAGCGAATAGGACAGGGGACGAGACAGACATTTAGACCAGAGGATCCCGTTCCGTTTGATAACTGCTAAATTATCAAATTTTAAGTGGACGGGACAATAGATAACAGGTTCATGTCTAAGAAAGTTTAATAATGAATTGAATGGTGTAGATATGTATTTATAAGATTTGTTATTGACATTAGTGTTTAAACTAAAGTGTAAGAAATTACTGAAAAAAATGAAAAAAAAAAAATTAGTACAAGAACTAAGCATTACAATTAAACTCGTTCTTAGTTGCAGACAAGAGGATAATATTTTGACACTTTGAGTCACAATAAAGGTGTAAAAGGAGTCCGAAAGCCTAAAATTTGATTGGCAAGCCAGACTCAAACTCGACTTGAGCTAGACTTAAACTCGATTAGTCTTAGAGTTGGACTCGAGCTTAGTACTTTTTACACGAACTCAGCCTGAAATCTAGCTTAAAGTCCGAACTTGAAACGTGAACTTGAAACCCGATCTAACAATCCCAAAAACACAAAGTTGCTAAAATTTAAAAATAAAAGCCCGAATTAAACCTAAAATTTTAAACAATACATATTTCTTAATTGTTTTTTATTAAAGTCATTCAAAAATTTGCCTCGATTTTTTGTTTTTGTATTTTTTTTATATCATAATATATTTTTGTTTTTGGCTTCAAAAAATTCGAAGATCAAACTCGACTCGAATATAAAGTCTAAAATTCGGGCCTAAGATCGAGCCTGAAAATTTTAAGACTGGACTTTGGGCTTCAATTTTATAAATCTAAACTTCGTCAGGCAAAAATATTATGAAACCCGAAAGTCTAATAGCCTCCTAAACTCGAAAATTGTGGGTTTGGCCTAATTTTGGGCGGTCCGATTTACACACCTAAGCCACGAGATCAAAACACCTGTTTTTTTGCATGAAAAAAGAGAGGAAAAAAAAAAGCATTTTTAGAACACATACGTGTCCTTTGACAACCAAAAGATCTGCCACAGCGGATGATAGACCCCGTGGAAAACACGTGACTAGTTGTGTGTTTAGAATCCGATCGAAAACAATTAAGTTGTGTGGGCCATGGAAACACGGCATATCCCGTGGGACCTGCTTGGCCCAATCTGATGATGTGGCTCCGAGGGACTAACCACGTGAGAGATTCGTTATTTATTTATTTATTTATATGAAACATATAGGGAAGGCCCTATTAATTGGCGTAAGTGAAGTTTTGAATTTTCTCCGCATATAAAAAAAAAACCGAAAAAAACGACAAAAGTTTAAAGCTTTAATAAAAGAAGAAGACAAAAAGTACAGGTCGAAGCATTGAACCAGCCATATATTCATGTTTTTTGCTGGTACGTACAGAGAGAATAATTAAATTACGTACCGGAGGAACAACCGACAGTACTGAGTCAAGTCCGAGTTGGGCCATATAACTCATTATACGAGTTCCACCATCCTTGCAGTCTAGTCGGTCGAGACTTAACTGCTCAAGTGAAATATGATATAGTTACCAGTTCTTTGACTGACCGTTGATACCATTGAAATGAAAGAGAAATAATCATCATGACTGCCACTTGTTTGAGGGTTCATTTGAGTTCGGAAATATATCACAAAGAACCATCATGGTTAGTCCGATCGAGTTCGGAAAACGTACGTATAACGTAAACATATAATATATTTCTTTTAAAATATGAAAAATTTTAAACATATGTATATACGTCCTAGAGTGGGGGGTGTGGGGCCCAACTAATGGTTGAAAATGCATGCATGAGTGCCACTTGTTTGATGTGGGGTCATGAATTGCATGCAGGATACATGCCACTTGTACCCTCTGATCTCTTTCCCCAAACAGTACTTCACTATTCCACGGTTTCTATACCACTTCTGATCATCAAGGCATGCTGGAGAGACATGTCCTTTTTACATGGACCGTCTTCCTTACAGCACGCTGATGTCTTTGATTTTTTTTTTTTTTTTTTTTTTTTTTTTGGGTTGGACAGAGAAACCGTAAGGAAATCGAAAAGTACTGCAAAGAGAAACATGTATCGGAGAAGCTCAGATGAATAAATAGCCCCATTTTTATAGATAATCTCATCTATGTACGTATCATATACAATGTCGTTTAATTTATAATCATGAGCTGTGTTATTGCAAACAGAAATTAATCCAATGTGTATATATATATATATTGAAAAAAATTAGATCAACTTTGTGTGTACGAGAGAGAGAGAGAGAGAGAGAGAGAGAGAGAGAGTCTGCATGTTGACATGAGTACTATAATGAAGAAGTACTAACTAGAGTAATGAGAGACATTGATTAGAAAGGAGAAGCCAACGCATCTAATCAAGTAAACAAACGAACAAAAATATGTGAGTGCATGAAAGAACATTGATGCATATATACACAAATCCCTGATCCAACAGAGAGAAATGAATACATATATATATATATTATATAATATACAAATTATAAAAGTCATTCCATGCATGAGAAGATGATATCCGACTCTAAAACACACACAGACGTTAGTATATGTAGGTGCAGGTATTATAGTTTTTATGGTTATAACCAATCTATCACCCAAGAATATATAGGTATGTACATCGCTCAAAATTATCTTCTCTAGCAAGTATATTAGACTATATCATGCATATATGTATGTGTGTATGTATTACTTTACCCGAGCTTGCACTGGGGATCTTGCGATAGCCATGAAAACCTCCACGTTCCATTTCAATCTCTGCCTAGCTAGCTAGCTAGATAATTGTATCCCACAGATCGTGATATATATATATATATAATATGTCTTCTCTCTAAAAGAAAACACCTTCGATTTGAAAGTTTTTAGTTGCTGAAGGCTAGCTAGTGGTTGGCAAATAATGGCAAGTCTCGAAATTTATAGTAAGCGAAAAGCGCAACCGATGTGGCAAACATTGGCGAGTTGCACGAGGAACCCGGTGTTTGCCGGTACTTATTAGCCTTCCCTGATGGACAGCACCCCAGATGGACATTGATGTTACCGGCATTCGTAGGTTGCTCCCCCATCCTTGTACAAACAGATCACTTCAATATTCCTAACTGGGCCTTTCCCAGTTTGACCCATCAGCCCAAGAAGGTCTGAAACCGCTAAGTAGGGAGTTACTCCCTAGTACTTAATTGGGCCCCAAACGTCACGTCGTATAAGCAAATTGTCTTTAATTTATTGGACTCGTACGTACGCATATAAAGGAAACATTACGTGCATCGATCCATAGGTCATGAATCGTGAATCATGATCAACCGTCGTGACCCCTCTCAATAGTCACCATGCACAGTTTATATCCGTATACAAAAAGTCCCGTATATACATATATATACGTCTCAGATTGAGTACTACTTCATATCATCAGCCAATTATATATATCGTGTCAATTGGGCAATATATATTTCGATGGAGGGACAGGATAATGGGGTGTGCGGCGTCGTTTCGGTGGTGATGATATTGGTGGTGGCGGCTTTGTTGCTCTTTCTTCCGCTAGGGATGGGACCAGTTCAACCGCCTTCTGCTTTCACTCTCCTCATCTTCCCTCTTGTCTTGCTCGTTGTTTTCATCCTCCTGTCTAGAGCCAGCTCTACTTGAATATTACGTACGCGATATTTGTATAGAATTGTTATTAGCAAGTACTATTCATTTTCTATAATAAAAATTGCATATGATCATCATCGTATGAAAGAGATAATTTTCGTCTTTTACGGCAATGATTATTTATGAAATTGTTGTTTTTACTATTTTACAATGCAATTTTGGTGTAAGGAATGTGCAATCCGTGTGGTATATTCTTCCACCAAAAATAAATATAGAAAAAGGGTTCAAAATGATTGATAATATAAATTATTTTGGTTTTTCTTATTATTACTAGAAGTAATAATTCTTATTCATTGGATATCTTAATTTCTCCACAATTGTAATGCAATCTCGTTGTCCACACATTACAATTTACATCTTTTTGGGGGATACATTTTATATATGTGCTTGTAAATAGGGTACAATTTTTGACACATTAACTTTTAAGACTTTTTATATTTTTTACTCCTCTTATAAAGTAATGGTATGGCAAAATAAAATAATAAAAAAACTAGATTGAGATTTGCTTCTTCTCTTGGCGTTACATAGGGAAATTGTGAACGACTCTAGAATTCAAAGTGACTATGCTAATTAACCAATAAAATACGAAACTTATTATAACCAGCAAATTGAACCAATTATCACTGGAAGCGACATACTGAGTACGATTTTGGTTTGCGAATCAACTAACCGGACGATTCAATATTACCCTCTATTCGAAATTTTACTTTCTTTTCTTTCGGTTGCCGATTCATCGGAGCATTTTTGCCTACGAAATTGAGCATTTTTCAGTGAGAAGTATATTTGTTTCAGAATACTCAAATAATTATGGTGCTAAAAGAAATAAAAATAGAGGTTTTATTTTTGGTATAAAGACAGGTGTTATGTGGTCCATGTGCTTGAAAGTGATTGCGTACCTGCAGTAATGGCACTCAACACTAAAACTGGTCTTTCTACCGAAGATATTTTGATTGAAGATATCCAATCTTTATTTATGGATTGTCAAGTGGGATCTTGCTCCTTTGTAGCTCGAGAGAGCAACAAAGTGGCCTGCACTTTGGCAAAGTTGTGCTTTAGAGATAACTTTATGGTTTTTGGTTTTGACGATATTTTGAGATGTATTGGCCACCTTGTGGCTTCTGATCTTGGTTGAATGCAATTTTCGGTTTTCCTCGGGAAAAAAAAAAAAAGAAATAAAAATAGAGGGTTCGAAACACAGCATAGAATCTTGCTCTATTGAGGCAATCATACTAACTACAACTCTCATAACAGTTTCATCGGATGCAAACACCAATGCTCCAAACAAGTTAAAATTATTGGTCATAGAAAAGTAAGATCAAAGATGACACAACAATACTCCATAAGACAGATATCATATATAATAGAGGAAAATGAAAATTTACATCGAGATGTGGTGGAGGGTAATCGAGCATGGACACTGGGTTGCCTACAATATGAGTAGCCATCAAGCTGGTGGAAACAATCTAGCCTAAGGAAGAAATGTGGCCCCAAAATATGTAGCACTAGCACTAAAAAGATTTTAAACGCTATAAAGCGATTCAGAATCTTTTTCACTCCTGGCTTCAACCCCATTGTTTGTGACACCGTTGCTCAAAAAAGTTCCATCAATTCCTGTATTTGCAAGTCCATTTTTGTAAAGCAAGTCCAAGTTCTGAAAATATAGACAAGTCTTACCATTAGCAGAACGCTTATTCGCACTTTCCCTCGACTTTTTGAAATATTTGTTGATGTTATCCCATTTCTCTCTGCACTTCTTTGCCGTTCTGTTGTAGCCCAAACTATGCATACTGACTGAAATCTCCTCCCATGTAGATCCTTTCGAGCAGGCAAGTCGAAACTTATGTTCCATGGCATTTCGGAGAGCTATAAGGGCTTGTACTTCAGCTTCTGGCCATCTTTTACTATTCGGATCACACTTCGTATCTGTTTGAGTGTCAATTTCAACCCCATTTCCTTCCATGCATGGTTCACGGACTACCGGTTCAGGGATTTGAATTTCTTCACCTAACATATTTTGGAGAAAGGTAATGAGGGCTAAGCTTCGAGATGTCTCTTGGGCTCTTACTAGTTCATCCCTTTTTATTCTTTCAATCTCCAGCTGCTTCCAAGCTTCTTCTCTCATTATTCTCTCTTTCTCCATCTTCTCTATCATCTCTATCAACTGGTTATGCATCTGTTCTTGTTTCTCCATCACTTTCATCACCAGATTTTCCAGAAAATGCTCAAGATTCGTCGTTGATTTTCTCCTCTTCCGATTCATAGGTCCCTTTAAATTTGCTGCCGTACAATCCACACCATCATCCGAAGATGAACTGACAACAGAGAAGAAACGTAGAAGTTGTAGGAGTTGTATTCGAACATGTATAAACATTCATCACCATGGAAGATTTTTCTTACATTCAATAACTCGAAGACATATAACACTCAACAAAAGCTCCCTTATGAACAATATTGCACTAGCAAAAACTGTGATCAGAAGCACCATAACTCACTACTACAACTCCATGCGCATATATTACATAATAAGTGTGCTTAATAAAAGTCTCAAGCACTAGCGCAAACCCAGAACAAACAACTCCTCTAACACACAATAAGACGTTCCAATTCATGTTCTTCTACTAGCAACATGTCAACTTTCATTAAACACCAACAACAATTAAAATTATTTGAAAGCATACAAACATGTAAAAATATAGGCATGAAAGGATAGCATATAAATGTAATTTTCACGCAAAGCTAATGGTCAGTATTTATTTATTATGCTAAAATAATTTTCCTTCTTAAAAAATGTATTATGAAATTTATACATAAACTGCCTTCAAACACATCCCTTCGCACAATCTTAGACTAATTCAGCACCCTTCATTGGGGCTAAAAATAAATTTATTCAAAAAGTAAATAACAATTTTAATTTTAATCTCCTAAATAAAGTCATAAACTAGCAAAACGATACTTGTCTTTTAATGCTACAAGTCGTATGAAAAAATAAACAAATAAAAATAATTTGCATATTACTTTACTACAAGTCGTGTGCAAAATTTATTTATTAAAAACAAGAAAAACAAAAAGGTACCCTTTACAAGAAAATCACTGGGAAAGTCGCCTAAATCCCATAGTATATTAATTAATAAAATCCTAAATATTTAAAAAAAAAAATGAATATACCTAAACTCACCCTGACTCGTTCTCCAGTACACCATGTTCTTCGCCGTTCATTTCCCAACCTTCTAAAAACATACCCGACCCGAATCCAATCGGGTAATTCATCATTTCCGAAACGTTACAAACGTCGTTACTAATCTTGGGGGCTTCAACGGCTTCAAGTTTCACGGCGCAGTCGAGCTCTCCGTCAACTTCTCCCGGCTGGTGGCCCAAAAACCCCTTCCCTAGGGTTCCGTGATCCGGAAAATCGGCGACCGGAGAACGGGCGTGGTACCTAATAGGGCGGAGCTTATGGGGAGGCGAAATCGGACGGTGGTGGTTGATCACGTCAGGAGGGTGAATCACAGCCGTCGGATGGGCGTAAATGAGGTCATCAGTCGGCTCCGGGAACGGAGCTATGAGCTGAGGAAACTCGTCCGGGTTCGGTATTTGCCGGTCGGCGGCGAAGACCTCCATAGCTCTCTACTTTTAAAAAAAAAATAAAAAAATAAAAAAAAAACTAAAATGGTAAAAGTAAAAATAAAATTAAAAAAAAAAGAAAAGAAAAGTGAGGGCGTGACGAGCGAAGCGAGTGAAGGTGTTCGTTCGAACTTCGAAGACGGTGGGTGAAAATGGGGCTGGTAAATACTAAATCAGAGTAAATAAGGGGTAAAAGTTGGATTTTTAAGTTTTACAGAGGTTTTCGTTGATTGCATTTTGTTTGTTTGTCAATATTTACGGATGTATCCCTGTCCATTGGGTATGGGCCTGGAAGCACTGACGGGCCCAAAAACTCATAGGTCCAAACACTGACGGGCATGCTCAAAACTCAAAAGACAGACTTGTGTGTTTTGACATTTTCAATCTAATAAGTAATAACATCAAGCATCAGTGGAACCAAGGGAAATTTAGCTGCATAGTTCAATTTTAAGCCAAATTGATTTTTTTTAGTTTACTTTTTCAAAATGACTTTTATAGTTACAAAAAATGATTTTTTTAGTTGTATTTTGGAGAGAGAAAAAATAGTGTTCCAAAAATACCCTTATGACACATATTACTTTTTAGTCAAAAGTTATCCAATTTTCTCTCATCTTCTCTACTTTTCCCCCTTTTTTTTTCCTCACTATTTTCCCTCCTAAACGTACCATTGTTCCTGCTAAAACCCACAGCTGCATATCTCTCTCTCTCTCTTCTCTCCAAACCCAGATCTACCCTTCTCTCTCTCTGGTTAAGCTTAAAGCTTCTCTCTCTCTTTCTCTCTCTCTCTCTCTCTCTCTCTCTCCGGTTCAGTTTGAAACTTCTCTGCCTATCTCTTTCTCTTTGGTTCAGCTCCATTCTCCTCCACCATCATCTCTCTCTGGTTTCGCTACAAGTTTTTCCATTTTCTTACCGTCTATTGTCTCCGATCTGCCATATGTTCTTCATTTTGCATCCGATTTGTTCTTTGCAATTTGTTCGAAAAATAAGGTATATTTTTGGTTTGTTTCAGGTCTATTCTTATCTGGGGTTAAAACTAAGTGTGCAATAGTTGTACAAGATCATATATTATGGATTTAGTGACTAAGATGATTAAAAGCATATTTGCTTAAAATTTTTGTCAGGTATATATTGAAAGTCATAATTTGTGTCACTTTCTTGTCAAAATTTGTGTGACAATGTGTCAAAATACTGAGTGTGGTGGATAAAAATATTTTTTCTTTCCAGATCTGTGTCAAATAAATATTCGATCATAGGGCACACAAATAGATCTGTGACAGTATTAATATATATTTGACTGGCTATCAATATTTTGTGACAGATTGTCACAGTGTGTCATTCTATTTTAATATCTTGATTTATAAGACTTTTGTGTAATTAGAAGGCGTCACAATTGTGTGAATAGCTTTTGTGATATCTTGTCTGAGTTTATTTTCCATTATTAATAACTTCGTGTTTGAAAGTAATCAAAATTTTATGACTGTTTGTCACAAGTATGAGAGTACTCATAATCATAGTTTTTTTTTACATTATAAATTAACATTGTGAGATCTTATCACATAATTTGTGGGCTAAACTTAGATCCTTGTTTTTGTTTTTGCAGACATAGGCAATGTTGTTGTTTTCTTGAATTACAATGATAGGTGGGACAAGAATAACATGGGCATAATAGGTAGACTTGCAAGAATCCAACCTCTTTATATACAACCAATCATAAACCAAGAAGCCGTTCTAGAAGCCATGTGTGATTAGCATTATTTTAAAGTCTGTGATTGGTGTATATGACCTAGAGTCAGATAATTTGTGACTTAGGGTCACATACTTTGTGATAGTCACGAGTTAATGATGATAATATGTATTTTCATAGCTGCATTTTTATTTTTCAGTTTTTAAAACTCAATGGATGACTTGACAATCTGTAATCGATTTTCAATTTATGATAAATTTTTATTAAATGTATACATCTTATTTGAGATATTTTATATTTTAGTGTGACTTAAAGTCATACATTTGTGACAGACAGTAACAAATAATAGTGAACACGCCTCATGATTCATATTGATATGTTTAGTCACAGAGTTCATGTTCCTGCATACATTATGTATTTTAGTATGACTCGAAGTCATAAATTTGTGATGAGCAGTAACAAATAATAGAGAACTTGTTACTTTATTCTTGCACAGCGTTTTCTCTTTTACTTCCCCTGTACATTTTTTAAAATTAAAAAAAATTGAAAAAAGAAGAAAAAATAGAGCTCAAAAGCTATGACAGGGACTAGTTAAGTCGAGGAAATTTTAGACTTTTTGCTATATAAGGAGTATTAAAAATGTCATTTAAAAAAAAATGAACTAAAAAAGTCAATTTAGCTCAAATTTAAATTACCAAGTCAATTTCCTGTGGAACCAACTCAAATGTTTGGGATCAAATCCACTCATATTTGCGAATTGTTTTAAATTTTGAAAGTAAAGACCTATGTTCTAAAACTCTTTGCAACATAATGATGTTAAACATTGTCGAACGTGGTCTAAATTTAGCTTAAAAAAACTTTTTTACAAAGAGACTCATAAGATTAATGTCATGTAGTAGCATTATTATAATTATTGTTTTGATCTGTGAAACTTGTTGAGTTTCACTTTCACCTACATTTTGTGTAGAATAATTTAATTTTACTAAAGCATACACAGACTATAGTGACAAATAAAATCACCGAGTATGTTAAGTAAGTGGTTATATTATTATGAACTTTTGGTAATATGTATTATGTGTAGTCAATGGCAGAGCCAGAAATATTTTTCAGTGGGGGTTAAGATAATTTTTTTTAATTCAATAATAGCACAAAGAAAAGTATCTGAATTTTATAATCGTATCTCTAAATGACAATAAACTATGCTTGTAATGAATTTTCCTATGTTAAAAGTATTATATAATAATCTCTTTGTCACATTATCAAAAATGAAAATTTCAAATATATGAAATCTTCATAAACATACAAACTACAAAATAATCAAAATTTTAATTAGAAAAGATATATAAGTATAAAAGATACAATATACCTTATAGCTATAAATATATATACATATATTTGTCTTGACTAGTCTATAGAGTTTGGAGTCATCGGAAACAAGGAGAATTTTTCTCAATCCCAATATTCCCCCTTCAATTTTAGTTTAAAAAATTGAATAGAAAATGAAAATTAAAAATTAAATGATCTTAAGTTGTGAAAAAAAATGATAATTCACATCTTACATAGGGATAAAACTGGAAATAAAAATCTTAATAGGGCCAAAGTAGAATAAAATTGTATATTGTACTAAACTATGAAACGAAAAAAATTAAAGGGGTAATGGCAATAATAACTTACATATTAATGTAGGGACAAAACTAGAAATAAAATCTCAATAGAGGCCAAAGTAGGAAAAAAAATTTAAAATGGTACTAAAGTATATAAAATGAAAAAATTTCACGTGCCACCACTTGGCTCCGCATGTGTAGTCCACGGTACTTCACATTAGAATAGAAATAGTCAAGTCGTTAAGACTGTTTCTATTTAATATCATTTGATTAAAAGCTTTATGTTATAAATGGCAAAAACGCTTTGGAAAAATTAGCGAACGTGAAATTTCGTGACAAAGCATAATTTGGTTTGAAGGCCAAGAGAGTGGTCAAAGCCAGTCAAGATGGATGTGTTCCTTTGTCCAACGCGTTTGGAGTTTGGCTTTTACATCATTCTTTACGTTCTATAAAGCCCTACCCTACCCTACTCTACACTTCCCATTCAAACTAACTGTCCCTGCCACATATTTTGGTTCCCTTGGATTGGCTCGGACAAATATATTCAAAAATATGAGATAAAGTAATGAAAACACCATAACCGAAAAAGCTAATAAAATTTCTGAGAGTATGCAAGGGAACCAAAGTAACCGAAGAGTCTAGATTTGTTCAAACTTCAAACACTAGAAATTGATTCAAAAGTCTAAGTGCCCCCAAGCCACGATTTCTAGTTTTCTACCAATATCACTATCAAAAAAAGAGAAAAAAACCGAAGAAAGTGGGAGTCGTTGGGGAAGAAAAAACTTTGTATAAAATGCTCAGATATTTCTCTTATATAAACTATATTTACCTCTCGATATCAGAACAACCATAAATATCTCTCCCTCTGTCCCTTTCTTCCATACTACTAATAAGCCACCTTGACTTCTTCAGGTACTTGCTTTTTCTCTGTTCTTATACTTTGGTTCTTCTATCTTGAAAATGTGAGAATTTTAATTACATATTGTGAACCTTACCATAAATCAATAACCAATGCACTCAATTACTTCTATCTTCATTTGTCACTTTTAGTAGTTTTCTAGGGTAGAAGTGTTTAAACTCGGTCTTCATCACAACATTTCAAGATAACCCGCTTTGGTTATTGGTCAGATCAAAAGTTCATATTTTCTTATTTGGGTCGAAAAACATGGTGGGTTCCAAAGGGGTACCATCTTTATATTGCCAATTTCATTCAGTGGGATGCCTCTTTCAATTTTAAAATGTTTTTTAGTATGCTGTAAAGTTTCACCAATATAAATTTAGGTACGTAGCGTAAGTATCCAAGAAGTGGATTAATTTTAATGTGCTAGTGGGATTGATGGAGAATTGTGTGTTTCATTTCCCAAGGTTCCAAAGTTAAAGCAATTATTATTACTATCAGCTCAAAGTCGGGTCCTGTAACTTTGTCAATGGCTGCACAACAACTAGGCTTAGCTACTGAAAGTCAAGTCCAAAGGGGCAAAATACTTACTGCGACTAATGATGAATTTGATGGTGTCATCGTTGAAGTTAATGAACCAATGGATCCTAAAGTATTTCATTCGATTCTCAAAGCTTCGATTTCGCTATGGAGACAGCAGGTACTAGTTCTGATCATCAATTCAATTCTAATTAACTTAGTTTGATGATTGTCCTGTTCCTATGAAAATGCATGATCAGATAGTTAAGAGAAATATTTCCACAAACTCTACGTACTGTGTTGTTTAATGTAAGACCATGTTGTGTAGGGAAAGAAGGGTGTTTGGATCAAACTGCCAATTGGGCTAGTTAATCTCGTTGAACCTGCAGTCAAGGTGAGTTTATTGGTTTATGTAGTATCAAATCATGATACATATGGAACTGTTATAAATCCATGTTTACGTTATTTTTTTTTGGGTTTTTGACATAATTAGTCCCTGAATTTTTCGATGATTTGTAATGTATCTCTTGAACTTTTTTTTTTGGCAATTAGGACCCTGAATCTAGAATTTTTGGCAATATATCCCCTGAACTTTTATTTTTGACAATTAGGACCTTGAATTTAGAGTTTTTGGCATGATTAGCCTCTGAATTTTTCGTTGATTTGTAATTTATTTATTAATTGTTTAAAAATTTGCATATAGCTCAGGGGGATATATTGCAAATCAGCGAAAAATTCAGGGACTAATCATGCCAAAAACCCTAAATTCAGGGTCCTAATTGGCAAAAAAAAAAGTTCAGGGGATACATTGTAAATCTACGAAAAATTCAGGGGCTAATCATGTTAAAAATTCTAAATTGAGGGTCCTAATTGCCAAAAAAAAAAGTTCAGGGGATACATTGTAAACCATCGAAAAATTCAGGGACTAATCATGCCAAAAACCCTTTTTTTTTTATTATTGTTATTATTCTTAGATAATTATGTTCAACAGGAAGGGTTCTGGTACCACCATGCTGAGCCAACATACATAATGCTCGTATTCTGGATTCCAAATAGTGAGAACACTATTCCTGCAAATGCTACTCACCGAGTATGTATCGGCGCATTTGTCATGAATGATAAAAGAGAGGTATTTTTCTACAATTTGTTATGCTATACATTTTCTGGTTAGTCTTTACCTGTTCTACCATAAATTAAGCGCTTTCAAGTTTGTACAGTACTCAATTTCAGCATCTATATATATATATATGCAAAGTTTCTTATTTGCACATATAGTTACATGTAGTTACTATTTCTATTTGTCATGATTGCTCTGTCATGTATGCCTAATTGATTTTGCAAAATTTCAATTGTAGGTGCTAGTTGTCCAGGAAAAGGGCGGAAGGTTCCGAGGCTCTGGTTTGTGGAAGTTCCCAACTGGATCTGTTGATGAGGTACATGAACATTTTGCATAATGCTTCTTACTACAACAGCTATTCATGTACATGAACCATTTCTTGAGCTTTTAAGCCTTATCACTTCAGGGTGAAGATATCTGTGATGCTGCTGTGAGAGAAGTCAAAGAAGAAACTGGAGTAAGCATGTTATTTGCCAAATTATGTACTTTTTAGGAAAATCAGTAATTTGACTACACATTGTTTTGTTAATTAAGTTACTTTAACTTCTGGTGATCTTTTGTTTCAGATTGACACAGAGTTTGTGGAAATAATAGCTTTCAGGTATGGGGTTTGCTTGTTTACTACAGCTGGCTAGAAAGAAAGGCCTACTGATATAATAAGTCATTTTCTTGGACATGAGTTTAGTTCTTCTTTATATTATTCCTCTAACCATATAATATACAGGCAAAGCCACAAGGCATTCTTTGAGAAGTCAGATCTTTTCTTTGTCTGCATACTACGACCGCTCTCCTTTGACATCCAGCCACAGGAACTAGAGATAGAAGCAGCAATGGTAATCAATTTCCGGTCAACGCAGCGGATTAGTGATACCAAAATGATGAAAAGTCTTTGGTGTTTGTTTAAAAAGAACCTTTTTTTTTTTTTTTGTACATAAAATTTTTCTTCTTCCTTATTTTTGTTTGTGATCATTTTAACATAGTGGATGCCATTGGAGGAGTATGAAGCTCAAGAGTTCGTCCAAAGCCACGAGCAGATGAAACGCATTACAGAAATATACAAAGCAAAAGTTGATGGAGTTTATAATGGATTTTCTCCAGTGCTTACGGACTCTGGTTTTTCTGATGCAAAGCGCAACTTGTACTTGAATGAAAAGGCCATGAAGAGACAGTAATATATAGGTGCTTTAAAAAAAAATGTCTAACAAGGAATATTATTCAAGGAGAAGTCAAATAATACTGCTCTAAATATAGTTAGGAGAAGAAGTTCATTAGCCATATATAGATTGTCTTAGAAAGATCACTTGGTTTGTAATTGTTTTTTAGCATTAAAATAAACAAACATAGTTAGGAGAAGTTCCTTTGTCTAACAAGGAATATTATTCAAGGAGAAGTCAAATAATACTGCTCTAAGTATAGTTAGGAGAAGTTCATTAGCCATATGTATAGATTTTCTTAGAAAGATCACTTGGTTTGTAATTGTTTTTTTAGCATTAAAATAAACAAAAAAGAGTGGCCCATGCAGGTCTCGAACCTGCGACCTTCGCGTTATTAGCACGACGCTCTAACCAACTGAGCTAATAGGCCAGTTGGCAAGCTTCATCATAAGTTGCTTTATATCACATGATTAAAGTTTTCCCGGTTTTGTGACCAATCAATTGTCATTCTTGACTTTTATTTTATTTTTAACAAAATATTCCACAAAAAAGGTTTAAAGTCTATATAAATCATAAATTTGATGATTAATCTACATAAATAATTAAATAGACATCTAACTGATTGACTGAAATCACTGAATTATGGCCAGAATCATTAGTAGATTAATTAACTCATCGTTTCAAATATGATTTTAATAGTTTACATACGGATCATATACTGTATTTTTTTTTTTGGGCGACATAAACTCTTTGTTTCTCCTAAATTAATAAAAGAAAGTTCGTGAAAATAGCGGAATTTGCTATTGTCATATAATAAGATCCTGTAATAGATAATAATCATGTCATGTACTTAAATTCAAATCGTTTATATTATAAACAACATGATTACTTTTACGGAAAAAACAAAATGTAGTCTAATTATCAATTTACACATCACAGGAGATTGTTAGTCTCAAAAAAAAAAAAAAAATCCTTTATTTGATCACATGCATATCCATATAAACCTTAGGTTAGGTGTTATGGTATCTTTGTTTTGTTTCAAGTCACTAACTTGTAACCTAGCGAAATGTAGAGATTGAAATTAAGTAGTGATATATAACAAATACTAGTTTTTATTTATTAATTAGACTATATATAATCCAGCAAAACCATAGAGAACAAGATTTGACTGCGGGCAATTATAAAGACCAACTATAGCAGTAGCCATGTGTGGAGCACTCAAACAATATTGTCGTTATTATTCCATTTTATTTCAGTACTTTTCTTTTAAAAAAATGCCAGGAAAAGGGACCATTTTTCACTATTTCTAATTAAAATAATTGGAATATTTGCAACCATTCGGAAATCTGAAAGGACTAACGTCCAAAGTTGTTTTACTTTGAACCTTTGAGAAGTCACAATTAACAACCGTTATTGATTAACTATTAATTACGCATATATGTTATATATACATAATACATATATAGATTGTAGTTTTTTTTTTTCCTTTTGAAATTGTATATTTATGGTTTTTTTTTTTTGATAACTATTGTATATATAGTTGTTTTCAGAAAAGAAGCATTATATATATATATATTATATACATATGTATGCGTAGGAAATTATTTAATTACTTGTATACTTTATGAAAATAACATTCCAACCCAAACTAGCCATGTCGACAATGTTATCTTAATTAGTATAAAATTATAATTGATTAGATACCAACTACTAATGGCCGAAGATCTTTCAGTGTACCTTCCACCTATTCATATCTCACTAATATCTCAGTACGTACGTAACTCTCTTTGAATTAGAGGATGAATTAATACATTAGCGGCTAACTTAATTTTTCCAATTGAATCTATATATCATAAATATTAGTCTCGTCGAAGAATAAATTATTAATTTCTAGATTTGGAGAAAATAGCTTAGCACGCACGTATACATAAAACAGAATATAGGTTCTGTTTGAAGAAGCCAAAATTAATTAATTCAAAGGGAGACAAAATGTGCTTAGTAGTACTACTGCTTCGTCGGCTTCCCTTGTTTTGGTTTCAATATGTATATATAAATATATATATATATATATATAGTACTGACAAATTAATAACTAAACATTGATAGGGATCGTATTATTATTACTTTACCACCAGAAAATGGAGTAATTAATTAAGACAATAATATTATCCATTCAAAATTATAATCACAATCAATATCATAATTTCTTTATTTTATTTTTCGTTTTTACTCCCAATTTCATAATGGGCACAAGAGATCATAAGAGGAAAAAAAAAAAAAAAACCTAAACCATATACAGTAATAATTATATTCATCATCCATCAAAATTAGGGGGAAAAGAAAAAAGAAGCTATTATTGCCTATTAATATTAACATCACAATCCAAAAAAAGTTAGACTCCTACCTAGGTCTACCAGTGGAGGTTCCACTACCACCACCGGATGATCCAAACATATTATGATGATGATGATGAATATGTTGATGTTGACCCATCATCATCATCTGCACTCCACTACTATGACCATACATACCACCACCACCACCACTACTACCATACCCTCCTCCTCCTCCTCCTCCTCCTCCGCTACCACCACCAATCAGAGCATTGGTATCACCGCCGCTAACACTATCAAGACCGCCGCCCCCTCCGCGGCCGAGGGCGGCGGTCTTCTCACCCTCCATCTCCCGAAACTTTTGGAGGTAAATCTTGAGGGGCTCGACGTAGTCCTCGAATCCCAAGGTGGTCATGGCCCACAGGAGATCGTCACCGTTGATTGTCTTCCTCTTCTCGCGCTGACACTTGTCCGAGGCCTCACCCGTTATGAAGCTTATGAACTCGGAGACACACTCCTGTACGGTCTCCTTAGCGTCTTTGGAGATCTTGGCGTTCGCTGGCAGGGCCTTCTTCATTATCCGGCTCACGTTCGCGATCGGCAGGAACCGGTCCTGCTCACGTGGCGAGGCCGAGTTCGGTCCGCCCGAGTCGTTGTCCGAGTCAGCCATGTGGTCGACTCGATCGGTTAACGGGTTAAGTATATATATATATATATATGCGCGTATATATATATATACACTACGTGAGAGTGAAATTTCAAGGGAAGTTATGGACTAATTTTGTGAGAGAGTGGACTGGTGATCAACTGCTAAGTAAAAGTAGGATGATCTCGTTGAGGTTGGTTTTAGTGTTAGTTTTATATTGATTGGGGTCTGACACGTGGGCTGTTTATGGACCGTTCGTTTAACGATAAGTTTTTGTTTTAATTATTATTCTTAATTTTATTTTTTCTCACGTTGACATGTGATCCGGCTTATACAGTCCCACGTGATGTGGACCTCAAGCCGGGTACTGATACTGAGAGTCAGAGTGAGAGTGAGAGACGATGGGTATTATGGTCTTTATGGAGTAACCAGTAACATATTCCGGTCGTAATATATATACACACTAATAAGCAACACTTTTAAATCGAAATTTTTTTTTTTCATATTTTTTCATATTTGTATATTACTAGTGTTTCGTTTCAAAAATTAAGAATTTATTTATCTTTGAAAACCTAAAAACAAGGTGGGAAAATATAAAAATCTTCCCGTGTCTTGGTAAAATTAATACTAGTTTCAACTCCTTATTTTTAAGGTAAAATATATATCTTTAATTTGCCAAATGGTAATAAAATTATTCACTGCATCATAATTGGTTAAAATCACATAATGAAACAACAATGATACGCATAGTCGAAATGGGTGAAATATATAGTCAAATTAACTCCTTATAACCTTGCAACCACGCAAACACCGATATTTTTTTAAAACAAAATTTTGTATTTTATTTTTAATATGGGTATTTTGCATTTAAGTTTTTGGTTGCAGGATAATGCAGTGACTATTTGGCTAAAGACAATTTAGAAATCGATGAAAATTCACAAATATTGAAAATTTTAACCAAATTTAGAAAACGGAGAGATACATTTTGCATCCCTAAATATACCGGATTGAAATTGATATTTCCCAAAAACACATGAGAGGTTTACAATATTTTCCCAACCAAGATTGTTGTAAAAGGAAAGATGTCTTTATTATAAGAGTAATATATACTCTAAGCACTAGTAGAGGTGTAAAATCAATTCGTGGTATTGTAACATTCTATTAATTTGTGTATTGTGTGTGGTACGTTTGAACACCATAAGTGCTTTTAGTATATTTCAAAGTCCTTGTACAATATAAAATCTCTTACTGAGATTAACTGACATTACCCAATTATTATAATTCGAAGTGTTAATGGAATACTCTATTTATATGTGGTCTTTTTAGGCATTTATTCTTATTTTAATGGGTACACAGAAATTCCTTATACATGCTAAACATTTATTTTAACTTAATTAAGCCAGTTAAGAAAAGACATAACATAACACAAACAAATAATTTCAAGTTTTTAATTACGATATTGAGCATTTTCAAGTTGGGGTCGGGAAGTGGGATTTGGGAAATATCTAGGGCGGCACTGAATTGGGACCCAGTAGAATTATGGGCCAAGCGGCTCAATACGTTGCAGCCGAGCTCAGCCGAAAGGCCTCTAATAACCTTGTCAAAAGTGCAGCCAATCACCTCATCTCGTCAGGCTTACGATTGATGATTACCAATTCTTCAACTCTCTCTCAAGGATCTAACAACCAATAGGCAAATCAGATCCCCACATGATGGCACTTGGTTGTCCAAATTGAACGGTCCTGATCCATCTTAAAAAATGAGTCATGGGTCCATCTTGACGTTAAAATTATAGTCCTTCTACGTGGGCATATTGATGATTGAGGAGTGACTCCACTCCATAACTTTTATTCACTTTTATTCAAGCGTCGGTGACACCTCATCGCTCCATAAAAATATAAAAAGTAGCTCTACTGTTATCTTTATTTTTTTTCAACCATCCCTCCTCTAATTAATTAATCATTTACACAAGGATATAAATTAATTTAAATGTCCTCTTATAGCATTAAACAGTAGAATTTTATTATTTAACACATCCCTTAAACATATTTAGTACATATTGAATTTTTAAACATATTTAGTACATATTGAATTTTGATTCTAATAAAGCAAGATTTTATTAATGTTTATTAGTTCTTATTTTACATTTAAAAGAATAAGAAGTAGATTGTTCTGCGTTAAACTTTGGATTTAAAGTTTTTTTTTAATTCTTCTGTTTATCTCTTCTTTTCAGTCTTCTCCTATATAATGACGTTTCTCTCTCTTTTTTTTCAATAGAATAATGAAGCCTTTTGTTATTTTTTCTTAAAAAGTACACAATGGTAACAACTCATAATAATTATTTGGATTGTGAATGCAGTTATAGAAACTAGGCTTTATTTTTTTCTTTTTCTCCTTTCTTTATTTAATTACATGATTGTGTGTATATAATTTTCTTAATTTTACATAATTTTATTTTTTTTAAGACGATCGATAATATTGCTTGCACTCCATTATTATTCGTTATATTTATTTTATTTTTAATCCATAATTTATCAAAGAAAAAGAACAGAAAAAATTGCGTTTGCATATTCATTTTTTAGCTAAAGAAAAATCATAGTATATTATTGCCTATTAATCACCAATTATGGAAATAATATATATGAAAACCTTAAAAAAGACAACAAAAAATGGAAAATGAGACAAAAATTTGTTATTTTTGTATTTAATGAAGTTTCCTAAAATATTTATTAATGGGCATTATTGTACTTATAAAATATTTAAGAAATTTTGAACTTTAAAAATTTATTAAGGGGTCTATTTAGAAAAGCGGTGGAGAAAAGAAGCAAAATAATAATTTTGTTTAGAACAAATGCAACAGAACATTGCCCATGACTCGTTTCATAATAATAATATTATGGAACTAATTAATCTTATGATAGAACTAATTTTAATATTAATTCTACTAATTATGATGACTATACCACATGATCTAATTATAATTATCAAACATTGTCTTGTATTGGTATAATATGTATAACTTATTATAAGGTCCACATTCAATATCGAAGGTCAATACATGTATACCATGTGTGATCGAACAAAGCTCATATATACAATGATGATATGAGCATTAGTAATATAGCACTTTTGTCATTATAGAGATAATACGTGTTCTTAAGCACTAAAATCACATCAATCAAAACAGTATACAACAATATGTATGACCATTTTGGTATTTTTCTTTTCTTGGCACCTGACCACAGAATTCCACTGATTTCGTTAAATTATTCGTTATATTTATTTATCTTAAGTATATAGAGCACGAACGATGCACATGCACCCTTGCATGAAAAACATGGGAAGTTTCCACTTCACAGAGTGGAGCAACTGTTTAGTGGTCAACAGCCATATCAGTTGAGCCAATATATATATGGGCACCAATTCAGTACGTAATTTTTTTTTTTATCTATATATAAGTATCATTTTGGCTAATAAAAATTTTTTTTACACATTTTTTTATATTAAAAAATAGGAGAGAGAAAAAACATTAATGATACACGTCTTTTCATGCACCTCATTTTAGCCGTTGGATCACCATTAGGTGATGATCTAACGGCTAAAAAAAAAAATACCTACACATAGGTTAAAGAAAAAATACCTACTGGATTGGCAACCTATACATATATATATATATTTAAAAAGTTGAGCCAATATTTGAGAGAGAGATAACCACTCTCTAAATGTGATTGATTAGGTGCAAAGTTCACCTTAAACAATACATATTTGATTTACAGCAAAAACGATTCCACTGGCCACATCTTTATGGTATCAATCATGCCAATAAGAACGTCTTGAATAGAACTCAATTCTACTTAATCGATCTGCTAGGTGATCTGAAGAAGTTTAAATATTTTTAGTCGAATTACATAGATTTGCTTAGTTTGAACCTATAATTAATTGCATTACCTGAATTCAATAGTTCTTAAAACTACTACAGAAAACGTTTTCCACGTCACTTATTATGTCGCTTTTGTAAAAAGCGACGTGGTACATGGCTCAACTACGTCGTTCATTACATAAGCAACGTGGTACGTGTACTGCAACCATGTCGCTTTTGCAGAAAGTGATGTGATATTAAATAAAATAATATATCACGTCGCTTTCTGCAGAAACGATGTGGTACGTGGCCCAACCACGTCGCTCGTTACATAGCAATCACGTCGTTTTTAAATGACATGACGTGAGAGTTCAACCACGTTACTTTCTTTGAAAAACGACGTAGTTCAAGTGACGTCGTTAGTCATTTTTTTAGTAGTGTAATATCCAATCCATAATCAGTTTTCCATAGAAGGATTTTGTAGCTAATTGACGGAAAAGATTAATGTAATGTAAACTTAAAATTTTCAATGTCATGATAAGAATCACTATGTCACTTTCAGATAACCGTGCATCATAATAATTAAGAGCAATGCTATGGATACTACTGATGTCCAATACCACATGAGGTGTAATTATGTTATTGGGTGATTATAATTAATAAATTAAGTTACACATGTGTCCTACCAACTGAGGTATAATATTTATTATTAGCCAATAACAAACTAATACATCATGTGGTATTGAACATCATATGATAACTCTTAGTATTATTCATATAATGACCCTATTTAATCCTATGACGGTGCCAGATCCCAAACTTCTCATTTACACTTAATAAATACATGCATTTTCTAGTGATATCGCCAGACCATATTGTGTTCGTACCCTAAAGGTGGATTGAATTATACCCATGCTGATCACCAGTAATTCCCACCATGCACCATTTCTGTTACCTAATCATCTTAATTATATACATCTGAAACTTAGAGCTAGCTTCCTGGAGTAGTTATCAACTTAGCTTTTATATGATGAATAAGAATGAGCCACGGATTTATCATCATATTTCCTAATGGGTGGCCCTATTCCCGCACCAATTTTTTTTTTTCTCTCCATTCATTTTCTTAGTAGACCCCTTCAATAATATTAAAATTAAAATTTTTTTACACACCTTTTAAATTTTTGTTAAGTACAAAAATACATATTAGTAATATTTTTGGAAAGAAAAATTCCCACCTCTCTTATACTTTAATATCCAATTAATATTTTGAATCCTTATAAATATCTATCAATATTTAGAACCTAACATTAAATCCTATACATGAATTATCCTTAAAAAAAGAAGGAAAAAAATAATATGCAAAGGAAACTGTAGTGTATGTACGTTTGTAGTTTAGGGGACAAAATATCATTTACCCTATTGTAAGAACAAATCTCATATGTTTGTAGTTTAGGGGACAAAATATCATTTACCCTATTATAAGAACAAATCTCATCGCATCATGATGTTCTATGTAAATTTTTTTGTTTTTGTTTTTGGACTTCATTGGAATGGCAAGAAAAGGGAGACCCATCCATGGATAGATAAATGCAAAAATGAACAAATTATAAAAACGAAACATTTACAAGCACAATTTAATTTTCAATCTCTTATACACAAAATAAGAACAAATAGCTATCAGTAATATGAAACTAAGAAATCTTACTTTATTGTAATCAAAATCATTGATAGATTCAAAATCTTCCTTATTCATAGTCTGAAGATTGAATTAAATAAAATTTATATAAGTGTGTTTGAGAGAGTTTGATAAAAAATAGTGTTTTATTGTTAAATGCTTTGACGATATTTACGTCAATTTACAAAAGGATATTTATGTAAATAAATAATTAGTTAAAGGGTGGTTCTATTGCCACACCCTTGTTTGCTTTCTATACTCATTTTTTTAAATTTTTTTTAAATAAATACTAATTTATTAATTTTTCTCTCCCCATCATCTAATTCTAAAACAACTCTTAACAATTATAATTGATAAAATTTACTTTCTCCACCCACTAATATTTAAATTTCATTACGCTATCCTCTAATTCTGCCTCATTATAAATTTTTTCATATCAATCGAACACTGTAATCAACTTGTAGAATTACTAAAAGTTTGTAAACTAAATTATTTTTTATTATTCCCTAGATTAATTCGTACACTTGATGATTCTTATAGTCCATCTATTCGACTATCATTAGAACATAATAATTTTTTTTTGAAGGAACTAGAACATAATCATTTAATGGCATGAAAATATGAAATATAATGTAACTCATATATGCATATGCAATAGATATCTTTTTTATCTTTTCTTTATATGTTCTATCGGCAAATCAAGCCCATGTTATTATTATTATTATTATTATTGTGATTAAATTCTTTTGGATGCGATAACGGACTTTCTGAGAATAATAAATCTTCTCTATACAAAGAATTCACATGATTTTTTTTTGGCAAATTTTTCGTCAAATATATATCTTTTCAATAGTTTTTCAGTAAACCATTTTCTGCAACTAAGGGGTATGTTAAGAGATTTCTTCTTTAATATTATTTTTGGATATTAATGTAATTTTAATTAAGATTTTTATAGAAATAATAATATTCAATAAAAAAGAGTGAGGAGAGCAAACATAGGAGTGGCAATAGACCCATCCTTAGTTAAAGGGGGGCTATATTTGCACCCTAAAGTGGAATAAAAGCACCCCTCTTAATACTAAAAAGACTAGATTGGACAAGTAATATGTGTGAAAAAAAGGATTAAAACTATTAACTATACTCTTTCAATCCAGAACTTTTTTTTTTGTTTTTTTACTTCTTCTTCATTTTTTTTTTTGGTCACTTTCCTCACCATTCTCTTCCACTAGTCTAATAATTATCTCATTACAAGTATATTGCTCTCACTCCTCTATTTTTTATTTTTCTTTAGGCTTCAAGATCTGTACGATTTCTTATAAACATCTTAATAAAGGATGGAATTATTATCAGAAGTAATTTATTCTTCAACGAATTTAAGTTGATGTCCTGAGTTCAATGTGGATAATCCTCATTTTATTCCATTCTCATTTTGTAAACTAGTATCAATACTGCTAAGGTTTAAAAGAAGGTCACTAGGGAGATCAAAACAGCCAATCTTTGGTCTAATGCCCTTCATGACAAGGGCCAAAGGAGATTTATTTATTTCATGATTTGTACATGATCTTCTTTCTATTGGGTATGAGTTTCATTTTACAGTATTATTTTTTAATTTTTTTTTTTGGATATCTATCTTCTTCTTCTTCTTCTTTTTTTTTTTTCTGATGTCTATCTTCTCAGTTTACTTTAATTTTTGTGTTCTAATAGAAGGTTTTCTCCTAGGCAATATTAAGAGACTAAAAAATACAAATCAAACAATCCCATAGTTTTGTAGAAAAAACTACTCAATCTTCGTTAATTTGAGAAAAAAAACTTCTTTTTTGAGTCTGAATAACTTCCAGTTTTTGTGTGCAATTATTTTATGTACATTTTTTCACAGAAGTTATTTAATTCTTTCTTTTTAATCTTGGAGTGGAGTGTCTTCATTTTTAAGTTTTATTTCATTATTTTAAAAATAGGGGTAAACTTGTTCTAAAAGAATAATTTGAAAAAATTAGGGTGCCTTTGTATATCTCAGTGGGGTGCAAATATAGGTCCAATTTGGTTTCACTTTTTAACAAGCTAAAAATATTTTTCGAATAATATATAGGCCAAAAGGTGTTTGATAAAAACCTAAAAATCAGATTATTTAATAATTTTTGACAAAGCTACAGCCAAGGCAGATATGGCTTTTAGATTATGTGAGAATCCACACTATCTTTTAATGAATAAATCACAATGGCTAAAATACTCTCACTTAAAAGTAAAAATACCAAATATTTAATTAAGTTTATTCTCATATCAATTTTTTTTTAAAAAGTATTAATATATGTAAATCATGATTGGCTAAAATACTCTTCATAATAGTTATTTTGAAGTAACTAAATTGATTCTTTATTGAAATTTTAAATTTAGATGAAAATAAAGTAAATTAAAATAAATTTAATTGAGTAACCAATTTAATTGAGTTTATTTTCATATCAATATTCTTTTTTAAAAAAGTATTAATATGTTTAGTATGTACAAATATGTATAATTGTAAAAAATAGTAATAAGCTCTTTCTATAAATATGCATAATTGTATAATAATGTTTATTTTGGTCATTTTATATTTGCACAACAATTCAGCTATACAGTTTATCAAACACTTTAATACAACTATTTGAAGTCACAATACTTTAAAATTACAGTTTACCAAACACTCAGCTGCTTTACGCTATAGCGGATTTTTCTCTCAGCACAGCTAAATGTGTTTGCCTTGAAATCTATATCTCTATCAAACTGGCTTATAATCCTAATTAGTTAAAAATAAAAGTGGCAATAAAAGCACCAATCCCTAATTTACTATGTTAATTATTAAAGAAGTGCTCTCTATTAGTATCTAGCTAGCAGTAAATTATAAATTAAAGATCAATTCTAGAATTAAGATGCTCTTCCTTTTCCCTTCTTTTTATTAGAAAAAGTAAATAAATAAGGATTTCCAATGGAGAATTGTACAAGTAATTTTACTTTGTACTTGAAGCAGAAGAAGAAGCAATAATTCTTCATATAACAAATATTTAAAGCCCATAACTTCTAGTCCAGTTGCAAATAGGCTTTGCATGCATTTATGTTGATGGTCTTTTTCTTTTTTCTTTTTTCTTTTTTTGTCTTTTTTCCTTTTTCATTCACAAAATAGACTTATAATCAAAATCCCATCAGAATTGAAGGTATGATTAATTACTAAAACAAGTGGGCCGCACCAATGTCCACGTCTAATATTAACTTATTCTGCTATCACTAATTATAGATATAGCGCATAGCTTTTAATCTATAAGTTCATAATACCCCACAAATTTTGTCTTAAAACAATTTTTTTAAAAACAAACATTGGCCAATTGCTCAAATATTGATTGATATATTTTCACCGGTTAACAACCATGTGCTGGGCTGTCATTAGTGCAGCTTATATGGCTCAATCTAGCTCATGAAAGACCACCAAAAGATCATCAATTAATTCCCTTAACCATATACACTTTTGATATTTGAATATCATGTGTTATTTGCCATGTCAACTCATAGTATTATTGTTCTAATTAACATTGCGCATTTATCATGCTATCGGGAACTATTGCATATGACTTCAGTAATTCCTAATAATTTTTTAGATTAAATATTTATGGCCGAGAAGACAGATCAAGTGATGAATAAATTTTGATGATGATGTAATAGATATATTCATTTATATTCCGGAACAACATTTTCGTAAATTTATTTCGTCAAATTCATATAAATGTCATCTTTTCTACATCTACATTTATTAAAAACCATATGGGTTTAATACCTAGTCTGTGGTAATAACCTGGGCAACGTAGTTCAAAGTTATGCATGGTAGCTCTAGCTAGTTTATCATCAACATTCTCTAGGTTAAATTGCCTATGGAAGAATATTAATAGAATAATAACTACCATTTCCCATATCGGGAAGGCATAGGTTGTTGAACCACAATTTGGGATTGATTATCCGAAAACCCAAGTTTATTCCAAATAACATTAAAGCTTAAGAATGTTGTACTTTGCTAAATTTAGGTCGATCATGAGGAATTCCAATATTTTCAACTTGCTATGGTCCACCTCAACCCAATTAAATGTATATGTCAACGTGTACGTACATAATATATATTCAAAAACTCAAAATACGATACACTAATAAAAAAAATATGAGATTTCATATAAATTCAGCTTAATATCTTTATTATGTGTGGTGTTAAACATTATTGTGTCTCTTAGCATTGCGATGATAATTTAATATACTGGAATAGGATTACCCACTTGATTAAAATAAGGGGAAGAATTATGAGAAACGAAGAAAATAGGGAAAAAAATAATTAAATGCCAAAAGTTTAATCTAGAATTTAAATTAAGAAGGTATTGGTATGGTTTTGTGTAGATGGGGATGGTTGAGGCAGGCTAGAAATTTGAGAAGAGAGAGAGGCAAAAGCATTGTGCTTCTCCGCCAAGGTTACAGGACGTGTCTGCGTCTAAAGGCCTCATTTTGCTTTGGTAAACTGATTGTTTTCGAGCCTAATTAATAGCACCTTTAAATAAAAGAATACGTAGAAGATAAGAGTAGGCTACCAACCTACAAATTTAACTTCCTGTCAAACTTCCCAACGCCTGCTTTGTCCACCATTCTGCATACTATGACTGAAATGCCCCGCATTTCTTAATATCATTGTTGAGATTACCAAAATGCCCTTCTAACTATTTTATAGTAGTTTTTTTTCTTTTCTTTTCTTTTCTTTTTTTTCTTTTTTGATGCAACTAACTTAGAATATAGAAATCTGAATCATTAACTTAAGTTATCAAACAAGTTGCTTTACCGTTAATATTATAATGCACAGTCCATTCTTGTATTTAACTCTTCAATTGTAACGTTTTTGTTTAGAGAGAGAAAAGTAGCCTGGTGGGGTCAGAGGGCAAAATGGTTATTTCATTCCATCGAGTCAACTTCAAAAAGGCTTGCAATATTGGTAGTATGTACATGAAGCGTTAAAAAGGGGCATATGACAATATGAACCATGCATCAGAACTCTTTTGCCTATAAAAACCAAGGTGGAGGATCTTATATTGTCTCGTTGTTAATTCTCTATATCGTATATACATACGTAATACAATAAGTACAAGGAGCTTATAGAAAGAAACATACAAAGAAGATGAGCTACTTTTGCGGCTTCAACAATCTTGTGATCCCAATCTTCTTGATAATTATCTTCTCCTCCTCCTTCCTCATTGGGACTTCTATGGCCGACCATGATGAAAACCAGTTATTCGGTTCGTATAGCCGAGAAGAATTGGCGGCGATGGCCGGATATGGAGAAGAGAAGCTATCCACCGTCCTTGTTACAGGATCAGTCCATTGCGAGGCTTGTCTGCATGCATCTCAACTCCATGCATGGCCAGTTTCAGGTTAGTAATTATTTCTTCATATTTTTCTTTTTTCAAAGATTTAATTGTTAAAATTACATGTAATCTTCGTGAATACGATGATCTTACATACATAGATTTTTTATATAATATGTGCGTGTGTATAAACACATATATACACAACTTACCGGTCAAGAGTTGCTTGATTAATTGCTTGTTTGCCTAATTTTGACCGCTCACCGTTTCTTCCAAGTTTTCTTTTCTTATTAGGCGAAGTGGAATACTTTATATAATGTGTTAGGCCTATTCGCAAAGACTTCCTAGAGATTTTTTAAGAGAAATTTTTGTGTATTTAATTATAATCATTTCGTACGAACATCGAACATTAGCTTGTATCTATGTATATGCTGATCGTTTTGCTTTTGTTCTTGTTTTTGTATTTTTTTTAAGAGGTTACTTTGGATGTGACTCTTGTTAAATCAGGTTAAGCTATATCATCTTGTTGCTTTTATATGATAAGATAATTCATGCCACTGATATGGAGGAACAAAAAAGGAATTGAAAAAAAAGTGATTTATTGTTATTATAGGTACGGCTTTAGAATGTAATTAGTGAAACTATCGGTGGTGGTGGTATAAATATAAAGGCACTTATTAACAGTCTTCGCTTCTATTAAGTTATGAGGAGCCATTAATGAGTGGATCTTATAAATCACTTTTGGAACGTGTACCCTAACGAGTGAACCTAGAGATCATTGAGTACATTTGGTTATCGCAGTGAAAATTTGGTGGGGGATTGTGAAGCCACCATAGATTCTCCTTTTTTTAAAAAAAATAAAATAAAATCTAATAGAACGTGAAGTTAATTAAAATGGTGTTCTAATTAAATGGATCTGCATATATAAGGAACACATGGTTAAGTTATATATAATAATCTTGGTAGACATTAGAATTTTTTTTTCCATGGATAGTTAGTTGGAATATTTATCACATAGATGTCTCATGTATTCCTCTTTGAGTTTGATTCACACATGTATATATGTATATAGGTGCTAATAAAGTAGATTTTTTTTTCTTCACTAGAAACTAATGTGAAATCTGATATATATTTAAAACTTTCACACATACATATACACCTCTCACAAAAATTACAAAATAAACCCCCCCAAAAAATCTATAAGCATATATAATTATAAGGAGCCCTATCACTTTTTAATATTATGACTAATAAATCATCTAGTTCCGTAAATATAGCCTTATCCTCTCCGTTAATAACCTGAATGTGTATGTTTTCTCCTTATTACTGGCATATGGAATATGTTAACTAAGGCATACACACACATTAATTATTTCTTTATATGAGAAGAAGAGCTCTTTGAAGCAATCGCCCGAACGTTGGACCGGTGAAAATTAGCAACTCCTAACTTGATTTGGACGTGTCCTTTTTCTTTGGAAACAATTTAACTATCCAAGTCCGAATAGGATATAGAGTAGAGCAAAACATGGGAAGCCCGCATCAAGTAACAGTTGCTCATAATAAATTTCGGACCTTTCATAATCAGTTTTGATAATTTAGAAAATACTTTGCCTTAAACGCAAAGCAAAATGCATCATTTTAAAAAATTAATGATATGAATTCAAGGACTTAATTCTACTGAGAAAGACTCATCTATAAATAAATTGAAAGGTATGGAATTAAGTTTGAAGCAAGATAGTATACATAGAACTGACCAATCTGAAAATACAAAAAACAAGGAAGAGAAAACAATGTATGATTATTATTATATTTTTCTTAAGGATGGGAATTAGAAGCTTAAACCTCAATATTGAAGTTTGCATACCAATCAGGCTAACCTTCGACCACCAAATTTTACAGGAACTAAACTTAGTACACTTGTATTGTACAGATCTTATCTGCAATTACGCTGTTCAATTTGTCAAAAGTTTTCACCACCATTAATGAAATGATTTTAAATTCTGCAGGTGCTCAGGTTGCCGTTAACTGCCATATTAACGGAAAGAACGGTAAATCAAGTTGGATAAAAGGAGTGACAGATGAATATGGAGATTTCACCATTGATCTTCCTTCCCATCTACATGCGATTCCCAACTTGGACAGAAAATGCTCAGTTAAAGTTCTCAGGATACCAAAGAACTCCTTGTGCAGACCGGCATATGTCAGGAGGCACAAGGAGCTTAGATTGTCGTCAGTTGGAAATAGCATTCGAACTTACGACGCTGGAACGGTAAGGTTCCAGCATTTGGCGTCAACAACAAAACAAGGATGCGTTAGAAAAGAGAGAAACAATTCAAAGATGCTATTGTAGATATTATCGATTAGCGTACTTGGGATGCCAGCACCAACGCTCAGGTAGATGGCGCTTCAGTCACAGCATTGAGTTACAGAAGTTTGGTCCCATCAAGCCAGCAGCACATGTAAAAATATATACCAGCAAAAGAGAGTACATATGATGACACATATAGTCATGTTAACATATATATATGTACTTTATATATATGTACACTTTTTTTATAACATATGCATTTGTGTGATAAATTCCTTGTGGAGTAATCCGGAAAATGTTAAAAGTTCTTCCACGAAACAAAACAGTATTATTAATGGGTTTTATCCATCAAAGGAATACTATGAGGTTTTACATAATCAACAAACCTTAGCAATACTAAACAAGAATGGAAACACCTCAGAGAAACAACGAGGATAATCAAAATCTGGAATTAGCAATGTGACTAGTGAGAGAAAACGAGGGAAACCAATTCTAAATTCGCATTAAGCGCATGAAAATCATCCAATTCAAACAACTGATCAAGGCTTCTGCTCAGCCCCTGAAACTATGTATTTGGCAACATCCGCACAGCAAGTAAGCTTGTCCGCCTTTTCGTCAGGGATTTCAATAGAGAATTCTTGTTCAAAAGCCATAACAAGCTCCACCCGGTCTAAGCTGTCCAGGTTCAAGTCTTTTTGGAAATCAGCCGTTTCGGTAACCTGTTCAAGTCAAGTAAGAGAGTGACAAATCAATTCCCCTGCATTGCCCTTCTCTTTGCTAAAGAGCAGGTAAACATTATAGTCATCAAGTTCAACAAAAAGCAGTACTCAACATGCCATATTATTCGCACCAACACAAAGGGAGAAACTGGTGGTCTGTTATTTCAAAAAACTATAACATGGACAAGAAGAGTAGATGTAAAGCCAAACAATTAGAACACAATAATTACCTTAGAGGCATCAATTTTATCAAATTTCTTAACTAGCCCGATCACTCGACCCATTATTTGGTCAGTGTTGGTTCCCGTTGAGGTACACATCTGATTGCTTAGCCGTTTCAGCATATTCCCATTTACAGTGAACACTGTATCAGCTGATCTCCTTCCTCTGACATGCCACAAGATGGCATTTTTAATGCTTTGCATATTCAGAACAACTGAAAATATTAATGAAACCAATACCAGGTCAGGGAGTACAATGACAAAACAATCAAGATTATTAATTGGCGATAAACAACCAAAATAAGGACGTGTTGTAGATGACTTCCATTCTCCGAGATATGCAATCACGAAATAAAGGAACTTAAAAAATTTATGAAACGTAATCCAAGTCAGGGCTTACAATGAAAAAGATGCAAAAAGGATAAAAACAACAAGAAACAGCACAATGCAAGCAGCAGAGCACGTGGTTCAGTAAATGTAAGTTGACAATTGTTTATTTATCTTCACAACACAAGTAACCAGATATAACAACTCAAAAATGAAAATTATAATCAAACAACGCAATACGTATAGCAGTAAAGTTGATTTTCGTATCTTAAGTGATGTAGGAAAAAGGCAACCAATCCCACCAAAAGTCACAACTATTAGGAGGCCCAATCTAATCCTATTTAATCACCCAGTACCAGATCTGAGAGCGCACTTTTGGCTCTACCCGTTTAAGTCTTACTTCAAGTACCATTACAGACCAATCAAGACCCGAGACCACATAGACCACCTTGTGGTCAAGTTATGCTAATTAAGGAGTAATTAGAACCAAGTAGGTGCCCCACATGGCCAAACTGTAGAACCCATCTTTAGAAACTTGAAGACATGGATAGAGAAATCTCAGCCAGGATTAAGGACTTTAGAATTGCAAAAATCTGGTGTTGGGTGACATTGAAACTACTATGTCCATAACAAGAGAAGAAAAATGGTCAACGGATAGAAACAAAGAGTGTAAGAGGTTTTGAGTTGTTTTATCAAACAGGTGAGGATCTCATAACAAATTGCATTGCCATTTGCCATTGAATACATTCTAAACTCTCAAACACAAAAACGTTGACTTTTTTACTCATTTCAAGCTCTCCTCACACTCTTCAGTTAAGTGGCTAACTAGGTCTCAACAAGAAATGGAGATCGATAATAGAATCACATCATGACAGACTTTTCTCAGTAAAAACTGAAAAAGCCTATGAATTAATTGGTACCCAGAAGTCAAAACCTGAAACCCATTTTGAAAAAGATGTCCAATTTCGCAATGTGTGAACAGAAAAACCAGGATTCAAAGAAAATTTCATTGAAAGAGTAATTGGTCTTAGTCCTTTATCTTGTTTCGAATACCATAAGAAAAATCAGTAAAGTTAGTGACGAAGTTGACAG
Source organism: Trema orientale (assembly GCA_002914845.1). Lineage (NCBI taxonomy): Eukaryota > Viridiplantae > Streptophyta > Magnoliopsida > Rosales > Cannabaceae > Trema > Trema orientale. The sequence goes on along the minus strand of JXTC01000085.1, from coordinate 680,445 downwards.
AATAAAAATGTAAATAGGAGAAAGAAAGTACAAAGGAAACAAGCAAGCAAGTATGGAGTGATAACTCACGAGTCGCGAGAATGCTGCTCTTCAGATTCAACTTTCGGTTGATAGCACTAGCAATGTGTTCGCTTAAATGCCGCAGTGAAATTTTGAAATGGACTCTGCAAGACACACTCGGTTATTCCAGTTGCGATGGAGAAAAGGCTATGAGGTGAATTGGGCCGGTCGGCCATCTTGGTAGTTGGATCAAAGTGAAAAGCCCAACTATTATTTTTTGTGGGAAAAATTGAAATTAGAATGACTAGGGGGCCTTTTGGTTCGCCCATTCCATTCCATTGGAATGGAAAATCCATTTGAATGGATGTTTATTTCAACAACTCAAAATTTTCTATTCAAATGATCTTTTGGAATGAGTGTTTGTTTCAACAATTTAGTTTTTCCATTCAAATGGTTCATCAGTCACATCAACTATTTGAATGGATTTTTGTGTCTTGGATGAGAATGGAGGGGAAGAGGTGTTTTTGAATGGTCCATTCCAATACTCCCATTCTAATTATAACTCATTCTACTATTTTTTTCCATTCAAATGTCTTCCATTCCAATTATAACCCATTCTACAATTTCTATTCAAATACACACATTCAAATAGGCGAAACAAACGGGGCCTAGTTCTTTTAGGTGGTCGGTCTTGAAAATAATCTTTTTTAGGCTATGCTAGAATTCTCCTTTTCGGACTAGTTGAGACGTTTTTCTTAACTATTTGATTATTATCCAACAATTCAAATGCTTTATATGTAATATTATATTGTACATTTATCAACATGTTACTATTTCTTTAAATTATATTTACCCTTTCATTTAACATGTTTCCTTTTTATTTATTTAAATATAATAGTTTGCAGCATTACTCAAACCCAGTCTGTAATTCTTTCTTATTTATTTAAATATAACAGTTTACAAGGATTAACTAAGCGACAAATGCCATATATGTATTCATCTTTTTGGGGATTTTTCTCCCAAATTTCCAGTTTTTGTTTTTATTTTTTATTTTTTATTTTTTTAATTTGGGGATGAAGTTAGGGAGGCAGAGCGTTAAACGCTTTTAGTCTTCCCGCAAAAGAAAAAGGGAAAAAAAAAAACATTTCTAAGGGTGTTAAACGGGAAAGTAAATTTAATTTAGAAAAATAATAAAATGTTGATAATTGTATAATATATTTTTTACATAAAGTATTTGAATTGTTGGATTATAATCCAATGGTTTAGAGTAAAAGATCTCACTTAAAGTAAAAAAAGATGATATTACTGTAGTCTTTCCCTCTTTTTTAATCATGTGAAAAAACGAGTATATCATTATACATAAGCAATTCAATTGGAAAATCAGATTCTTCTAACATAATAAGTTGATCATCTACTTTTTAAGTCAAATTTGGCTAAACGATGTGTTGCTTCAATAATTTTCATGAATCGTGCACTACAATCAATCCATCAGATTCCAAAGATTATATTATAGATTTAAACCAACATCATTGCCTCATGAGATAGACACTCCCACGACTTTAGCATTCACAATCTTGGAAGAGAAGATGCCAACGTCCTTCTTTGAAAAGGCCATCATGACTTCACCACATGCATTTTGTCATTTTGAATGATAACACAAATGCTCATTTTCGGTTCCCTTGTTGAAAAGTGCTAATTTTGAAAATACTCATATTTTGTATTTGTGAAAATTACAATTCTTTT